>OX352250.1:1200000-1800000 GCA_947086465.1 Eupithecia exiguata | reverse complement strand
TATATATATTATCGACTAAAAAACCCAAAAATGCAGTTTTTTTTTATTTTTTTTTACAGAATATTTAAAAAAGTTCTTCGTCTCTTTTTAGTGCAGAACTTATTATTTTCAAAATCGATCACGTCACTCCTCACATGACTTTTCGATACTAACTCTCACGGTTTCCCCTCAGTGGCTCTGAAAAAAAAACTCACATATTGGTACATAATGTATAATAAAATACCCTACTGTTGACGGTCCGCGCATGGCACTCGACGGTGTTGGTTGATGACGGAACAGTCTAGTGGACATGGTCAACACAAAGAATATTTTCCTGTCACGTTCCTAATACGGTCAGGTCCCAATAGCGGTGTAGCAAGCAGATAGCTTTACGCATATCGTCTCCGTTTGTAAGAGTTCTTCTCCATTCGAAAGAGTTCTTCTCCATTCTATCGGGCCTAATCTTATCCATATTCTCAGGTATTGCTTCTAGAAGCTGGTGGCGAGCAGCCAGACATCACCCTGGTTCCCGGACTCTCCACTTCGTTCTTGGGAAGCAACATCGATTGGTCCTACTTCACTGAACCCAACGGAAAGAGCTGTTTGGGCCGCGAAGGACAAAAATGCTCTTGGCCAAGGTAACTTAGGAAGATAAGAATCAAACTAAAAATTGGAGTGGATTTATGAAGGTACTGAACGGATCGGGCTGAAATTTTGTATACCTGCATGCTTAGTTCTAATCCGGGAATAAAACAGAGGTTTAAAAAACTTTTTAAAATCGAATTCGCCGGAATGGCATGCCACCTTATTACGTACTATGGCTACTTCGGTCCGTAAATATTCTGATTCAAATAAGGTTTCTTGAATTATATAACTACGTATCGCTCTTTTTGCTGTTGACGGTTTATTTAAGAATGTATAGCGTTTCATAATTTTGCATTAAAATTCGCCAACGTCCATACCACGTTGAAAACACCGGTTCTCGTCCGATCACCGAAGTTAAGCAACGTCGGGCGCGGTCAGTACTTGGATGGGTGACCGCCTGGGAACACCGCGTGATGTTGGCTTTTTGCTTCCTCCTTTTACATTCGATCAAATCAAACACGTCAAAAATTGCGATTTTTATAGATTCGTTGCGTTTGAGTTTTCGAGGATAATTCTTTCAATTCTTCGCACTAGTACTGTTTGTAAGACTCCTATTTCATACAAAAGGCTACGGTCTGGCATTTGTCAATAGTAATCATATTATATTATAATGTAATTCTGTACTGTTCAGAATTGGAGATTCACGGATTTGGATCGGTTTGTTCGGACCCTGAATGCAGTGGGTAACCGCTCCAAGGCTTTCGTTCTGTACCGAAACCCACGCACGATAAACATAAAATAAACGATTACGTTTTCATGATTACTATCTCATAAAATAACCAATTCAAAAATCTCCAAAAAATGTGGAACGCTTCACGATTTTGCGTGTCATCCTTGCGCAGGGGCCATGCTAATCTTCTCTGTATCGTTCCAATTTTAGTATATGTACTGCCGAAGCAAGTACAACAGTATAGCAAACTGACTAGTATACTTGGTCACACCTGAGGGAAATGTTGCTTGCGCGATCTAGGACTTTCCTGAATAACAGTTAAAACATACAGAATATCCTACTTAATGTATGTTCACATTATACATATTGTTAACATAACTAAATAATTACAATAACACTTTACTTTTTGCATAAAGCGAAAATGTTATAGCAGAATGAATCCTAGAACAGTATATTGTTGCGCTACTAGCGCCACCTAGTGATAGGCAATGTAACAAATTTAGATGTGACGCCTCTGTAGCGCCATCTGCCAGTAAAGTCTCTACATCACTCGGGATGGTTCTAAAAAGGCCCAGTACTTCAATTCAATGGTTCCCACTTGTGGCCGCTGCGCCCCGTCTTCTGAACTTGTTTGATAGCACAGTTTCTAATACCTACTATTAGGAAAAGATTGAGTAGAATAATAATTGATTGAGGGAAAAAATACTGCCCTCTTTTTTAGGGCCCAGAAAACCGCTAAATTTAAAAGTGCACTTTTTGTATTTGATTTTGTTAAATAAAGTATAGAAACAAATAAGAACTAGTATGTTCTAATTCTAACAATTGAAATAGTTAAGCCGACAGTTTTTTTAGTCTATAGACAGTTAATTGCAGACTATTTCAACCAATCTATAGGTACCTCAACGGAAGCATCTCTGTTATACATACATTTTTATACCAACAAATTTTAGCCTCTTTTTTTAATTTAGACTCCGCCAACGTCCATACCACGTTGAAAACACCGGTTCTCGTCCGATCACCGAAGTTAAGCAACGTCGGGCGCGGTCAGTACTTGGATGGGTGACCGCCTGGGAACACCGCGTGATGTTGGCTTTTTGCAATTTGTGTCATTCTATTTTATCTCAAACTCAACCAATCTACACTGCAGAATGATCAGTTGGACGTGTAAAATTTTAGTTAGCATTTTCTAAGTTGATTTAAAATTTTAGAGGTAAAACAATGGGCGGGAGCAGTTCAATCAATTCGATGTCCTACCTTCGAGGAAGCAGGGTTGATTACGATGACTGGGCAGCCATGGGCAACGAAGGATGGAGCTATAAAGATGTAAGTCTGTGTTAAACGCTTATTTATAGACTCAATACATGGATCTAGTCACAAGTCAATGGATAAAATGAGAGTGATAATCGATTTGCGCCTTTTTTTAAATAAAAGTTGTTTCATAAGTTGCTATGTACAAAAACGTATTAATGTTACTTTTAGTAATAATGTTGACGGTACTCAGTTGCTTCTTTCCTTGTACTTCAGGTCTTTCCCTACTTCATAAAATCGGAAAAGAACATGAACTATTTCTCTGTAGACAGAGGATACCACGGCTACAGTGGAGAACAATCAGTTTCCCATCTCCCCTACATCGATCGACCTTCTTTTATGATGACAAAAGCCTTCGTCGAAGCTGGTATCCCCTTCGGAGACTTTACAGGAGCTAGGGAAGTAACAACTATGCAAGGGCAAACCACAACTCTATACGGAGAAAGAGTATCTACAAATAGAGCTTACATCCAACCTATACGATACAGTAATAAGCATTTAACAGTTAGAATCAACTCTGAAGTCATCAAGATTCTAATTGATAGGAATAACGTAGCATATGGCGTTCACTATGTGAAGAATGGTAAAATTTATACTGCGTTTGCCAGAAAGGAAGTTATAGTTAGTGGAGGAGCTATAAATACTCCTAAATTGCTGATGTTGTCAGGTGTAGGACCTAGCGACCACCTAAAAAGTTTAGGAATTAAACTCAAAGTTGATTTAAAGGTTGGCTACAATTTACATGACCACGTGACCTTCAATGGTTATTCTATAGCTCTGCCGAAAGAAAACTCGACGATGGTAGATCATAAAACGATTTTCAAAGACATCTTAGATTATAGATCTGGTATCAGAAATGGTCCAATTGCAGGCAACGGTGCAACGAATTCTATTGGTTTCATCAAAACAGATCCAAATTTGCCAGCAGCTGACATACAATACCAATGTTATAATGTGATTCTCAAGGAATACCTTTCGGATCCTGCTTTATACGAAAGCATTTCAACATACCCCACGGCATACTACGACGCGGTCATTCCTAGAATAATGAACCTAATCCCGAAGAGTCGAGGTCGCATTATGCTCAACTGCACTGACCATAACAGTAAACCTATTATACAACCGAATTACTTAGACGTTGATGAAGATCTGATCCCTATAATCAAAGGAGTAAGGTTCCTTTTGAGCTTAGAGAAGACGAAAGCGTTCAAAGATATGGGTGCTAAATTTGTACGCAAAGAACTGAAAGGTTGTGAAGATTATAAATGGGGGACTGATGAATATACGGTCTGTCTAGCAAGGACTTACACATCTTCGCCTTACCATCCGGTCGGAACCTGCAAGATGGGTCCATATTGGGATAAAACAGCGGTAGTTGATCCAAGACTGCGGGTGTATGGGATCGCTAACTTGAGGGTTATTGATGCCTCGATTATGCCCGTAGTTGTAAGGGGTAACACAAATGCACCGAGCATTGTTATTGGTGAGAAAGGTGCTGATATGATTTTGGAAGACTATGGGGTTAAGTTATGATGGTATTAAATTAAAAGTAGTATTTACAATTGAAACAATTGAGCTAACTGCAGACTGTTGTAAACAATCTACAGGTAGCTCAACTGAAACTAAAAAAAACTAAGTTATTTATGATGTACTTAAAGTAGCAAGTACTACCTGGTTAGAGTCCTTTGTCTGTTTAGAGTTTCTTGGGTTATTTTATATGGTGTGGTTTTTTTGCTGTTGGGTGTGAATTTAAAGTTGTTTTAACATCTATCCTGTTTCAAAATTTTGCATTGGTTATCGCCAACGTCCATACCACGTTGAAAACACCGGTTCTCGTCCGATCACCGAAGTTAAGCAACGTCGGGCGCGGTCAGTACTTGGATGGGTGACCGCCTGGGAACACCGCGTGATGTTGGCTTTTTGTCATTCTACTTTTGCCTTTCCTCTATAGTAACTATTTATGGATATAAACTTCATAGTTTAATTATTTCTTATGCATGTTACGAGTACCTTTGTAGTCACTCCCACGGTTTATTAGAAGAAACCAATAAAAGTGTATTATCTTGTCCCAGTCTTTTATTTTGTTATAACAATTTCATTACATTAATTAGGAAGTTAAACTACTTAATTAATTACTTAATTAGGCACGCTTCCGACTGGTATTGATATGGATCAGTTGAGCTACTTGTAGTTTGTTTGCAACAGTCTACAGTTAGCTCAATTGTTTCAATTGTAAATCTATTATTTGATTGTAATTTTCTTTGTTAGTAAAGAAAGATCTGATTATCTGTTGAATGTTAAATGAAGTTTCATTATTTTAAAATTTTAATCGCCAACTTCCATACCACGTTGAAAACACCGGTTCTCGTCCGATCACCGAAGTTAAGCAACGTCGGGCGCGGTCAGTACTTGGATGGGTGACCGCCTGGGAACACCACGTGATGTTGGCTTTTTGCTTCTCTGTCTACTTTTGAAGAAAACTAACATAGTGGATTTTAAAACAAATTGCGTGATTTTTTGACAGATTTTCTGCATTGCGTTGCGCTTGCGAGTCTTGGAACTCTTATAAAGGTACTGGTGGTACGATAGACTCCTATTCAAATAAACGGTACGGCTACAACAAATCCGTCAAACCATCTGTTCTGCACCGAAACAAAAGATAATATAAACGATTCTTTCATTTCATGATTATCGTTTCTCATAAAATAACCAATTCAAAGATCTCCAAAAAATGTGGAACGCTTCACGATTTTGCGTGTCATCCTTGCGCAGGGGCCATGCTAATCTTCTCTGTATCGTTCCAATTTTAGTATATGTACTGCCGAAGCAAGTACAATGGTAAAGCAAACTGACTAGTATACTTGGTCACACCCGAGAGAAATGTTGCTTGTGCGATCTAGGACTTTCCTGAATAACAGTTAAAACATACAGAATATCCTACTTAATGTATATTCACATTATACATATTGTTAACATAACTAAATAAATACAATAACACTTTACTTTTTGCATAAAGTGAAAATGTTATAGTAGAATGAATCCTAAAACAGTGTATTGTTGCGCTACTAGCGCCACCTAGTAGCAAAGTAACCTATTTAGATAATATGATGCCTCCGTAGCGCCATCTGGCATTATAGTGAGAACTGAAACGCGTCTTGAATCTGAATTAGTATGAAACTGCCCTGCCAGAAAAGCGAAACGCCACCACTTATTTACAAATAGTTATTACTTACACTTATTTAAAAGAATAATACAAAATATTACATCAGCTGTGCCCCGAGACCATTTGACGAAGTATCGAGTACCGTAAATCGTGGCCTCTCATTGTATGGTATATATATTGGTAGCAACGTCGGGCGCGGTCAGTACTTGGATGGGTGACCGCCTGGGAACACCGCGTAATGTTGGCTTTTTGCTACCTTTCGAACCAATAAGGTTGAATAGGTACTAATTTATTTATTATTGCTATTCCTATTTTACTCTAGAGTAGGTACCTATTTATGGTTATAAGTATAGGTTAACTGTTACCATAACCGTTAATTATTGCATTTATTATAAGAAAGCAATGAAAGCGTATTAGGTCTCAAATTCTTTTATTTTTACCCGACTACCAACAGGGGAGGGTTATGAGGTTAGCACCCTATGTTTGTATATTTGTATGTTTGTATGTGTGTGGCCGATTTCTTTGTTCCCACGTAGCGCTGAAACTACTGGTTCGATTTCAACAAATTATGTATCGATTGATTCGTCTCAATACCCCGATGGTTATAGGCTATAGGATTTAGGGCTCCGACCCCGAATAAGCCTTCAAAACGCGTATTAAAGTTTAGGTAGCCGCAGGCTGCAGGCCCCATAGAGAAAAATTACAATACCTACGACCTATTTTCATTTTCAACTCTATGCCTATCAAATATGACCGATACGTCATTCTATTTTGTCAATGTAAATGTTTCAAACTTTTATAACTTTCACATAGTCGGGTTGTAGTTTTTAACTTTATCTTGTGTTATAACAATTTCATTAAATAATTTTGGTACGAGTAGGTAAACTAATTAGAAACTTGAAAAAATAATACCTACTTGTTATGTTATTATTATTAATGTACTATTCCATACAAAATTTTAAAAGCTCACATCAATTCCTTCATTTTCAATTTGGTTTGTTATATAATGGTCGGCCTTCGAACTTATAGAAGTGGGCATAATCTCGAACCACTTTATTAACCCTGCATCTAAACTCCGTCCCATTCGTACATAGGTAGTGTTTTAGGGATAGCTGGAGAAGGTAAAATAAAAGATAAGAATTCTTTAATTTTGTTTATTAAACTATATCCATGTTTATGCTTATAAAAATAACAATACTAAAATGTACCTAAACATATTCGTCACGACTCAATTTTTTTTCTTTTTTTTTACTATACTTTTTATAAAGAATTCCAACTCTGTGGATAATCTATCTGTCTAGGTACCTATATTCATAAAGTTATTTAATCCATGTTCTTAAGTTTTCTATGATAATGCTTCATATTTACATGCATTTCCAATTAGCTACCACTAACACGCATCTGTTACAAAATTACTTCTCGTATTTAATCTCACTCAACTTCTTCATCTTACAATAGGAACAAAACTTAACCTTACGGATAGTTCAACTATTGTAATCTAGATGGCGTTAAACGCCGAAGCCAATACAAATGCCAAATCAAAGGCATAAATAAACCAAAGTGGTTTAACAATATTATTTCCTCAACAAAATTTCGTCTTGTGGGTTTTCACTTCTCCGGCAGCTTGATAACCGGCACTTGCGCAAATCCCCATGTGCTTTCACAGTGTTCTACCAATGTCTTCTCAGCTTCTGTCAGACCAGTAAGATCTATGTCCTGGCTGTCGCTAAACGGGTCTGTATAGGGATAGTGCACTAAAACGCAGCTGAAGTCTAGATTATCAGTTCTGCATCCCAACATGTTCCGCATCTTTGCTTCCGAGTCCACCTTCAGAGTATAAATCTCGTGTTCCGCGCAAAAAGCCTGGAGGAGAACTTCTTGCATGTGTGTCGCGCTGTCTCCTGGTGGCGCCTGGGCGGTCAGGCAGAAGAGAGCACCGTTGCAGTTGCTCGAGAGATGCTGGATGGCCGGGAAGAGGCCGACGGTCAGCCTCTTCTCCACACAGGCCCTCCGAAGCACCGACTGGATGCATTGGCTGAGCGGGCTGTAACAATCGAAAACATTCATAAGACAATGTGTTTGGGGGTCAAAAGTTATATCTTTAGAGGTCGGAAAACTATTTACGTGTTCATGAAACATAGAAACAGGCATCTTTATATTCAGATTCTGACCCATGTTTGTGAGAAAATTATACATAAGTTTTTTAACTTATCACGGAAAAACAAGTCTGAAATGTAAGGCTTCAAAATAACATTGAAATTCTTTAGAAAATTTAACAAAGTTTCTAACAGGAAAAAAGTTCCAAAAGTTACGGCTTTGTCGGCGTCTCAAAGTTTTGGTAGGTTTGGTAACTGTCGACCCTAATTATGTAATTAGGGTTATGGACGATGTGAAAGTGGTTGCACAACGGAATGAAATTTACCTTTTAGCAGCCATTCCGCTGAAGGACTCCGCTTTCACAGGTATCACTGATTCGTTGTACATGGTAGCACTTCTGATGCTCTTGAATTCACAATTTTCACTGGAAGTTGACACTTTCCTGGTTGTTGGAATGGTTACGTTCCTGTTTAATGGAATGGTAACCGTCACAGGCACTTCACTTAACAGTTATTTCTGGTTATGCAATCCAAATCCACAAGTGGCTATTGAACTTGTTTCCTCGTGATACGATATAATATGTCACAATGATTTCACAAGTTCGTTCACAAATCCGACGTGTTCTTGCTTGGGGCGTTTGAATGAGAATAATGAATCATACTATGCTGGCAGCCGTTATATAGCCTTCGACGCGCATGCGTATTTTTGTGAAGCTGTGTGCGTGGCGCCCGTTCAGTATCGGCGGAGATTCCGTGAAAACCGCTTGTATTTTCACTGGTGTGAGTGAGTTGTGCTTGTGTTTAGTGTCAATACAGGAGTGTATTACAAGGTGCGTTGTCTGTGTGAGTTTGATAGTGCAAAGCGTGGCTTGTCCCAACACGTTGGTGTAATCGACCATCGTAAGAGGAGCTTCCTCGCCACTTCTTTAACACAGCTATTAGGACAGCGAGGGGGGACCTGGAACAAAATGATAGTTCAGATCAAGAGTTAAGGTTATCGATGCAAGGCAACTTGGAATTCCCGCGTGGTTTTTACTCGAGCAGAGGAAAGGAACTGCAGCGGTTTTGTAATTTGGGTTTATTTTTCGCTCACGGATACTGAACGGAATCTTTTGCAACCGGATTGCATTGCTAAATTCGGAGTAGCATTGACGTCAAAACTAACGTTCCCTAACCTCTCATTCTATGCTTGCACAAAAACTGTAGAAATTATCTATTACCTACTATCTCATCCGTAGGCCACTTGGTTGCTTTGATATCTACAACCCGAGTTCCTAGCATGTGGAATGAATCATTAATAGAACGACGACCTATATTATATTCTAATCTGACCTTCATCCTTATCAATTCTTGACTTATTCCACATGCCTGCCTAGGTATTCTGCGAGCTTACTGTTTCATGCACATGTTTCTTGATGAGTTCAGTGACTCTGCGATGTGTATATTGTGTAAAGATTGTTTTGTTTATCCAAAGCATTCATGGTTTGCCTATATTACCTATAATGCCTCTTCTTGATGCGGGTCTTAATTCACAGTTCCTCTTCACTTGGTCTCACTTAGCAAAACTAAGTGACAAAAAATCGAATGAAGTAAGTATGGGTTTATTATTCAGACTGGACATCCGCAAAGTAACTCCTCAGTCAGTCACTAATTTCGTAAGTACCTACCTAGATGTCTGCAATGTTTGACAATGTTATCAAAACTAGGTACAAAGTTGAAGGAATGAAGTTTCGACTTCGACTTCGTTTGCTCATGATTATCAAAAGCCATTGTAATCTAGAATATTAATTGTTGGCACTTAATTCCCTTTGAATGTACCTATCGAGTTTTAAGCTGCTTTCAAGTTAACTCAACAGGATTCAGTGCACCTAATACGGGAAATAAAACTTCCGGTGAAGTGAGGATGTGTTAATTGTTTTGGCCAAGAGGACGAATGATTAAAAAAAACATACATGGTAAAAAAAAGACGACGCCTCGTCAAGTTTTTTTTTTTTAGATTAGTGAGAATTCGTCTGGATTAATATTTTTTTTGGTACCATATTGTTCGGAGGTCTTGCATAGTATACAGTTAAAAACAGTTAACATGCTACTTTTTATCAAGAATTAGGGTTACTTTTTTTATCAAGGGGTGTGAAGCTAGTAATTCATAGACTTGTTTATTATTTTGTTTTCTCATCAACCAAGATGCGCAGATGTCTAATATTTATAAACATTTGATAACAACGGCACGCGTTGGCATTGCTTGACTCTCGTGCTATTATGTAAACTCATGCATGATTAATTATTTTATTTATTTGTACTGCCGCTTACTGTTGTTAGACTCGATATACCACCATCATCATCCGAAGTCAATGTCTTACTGACTAGGGCACGGTACCCACCCACTGTAATACATAATTATCATCAGGTAATTTTAGTAAAACAGAGGTAGTAATCGTAATTTGATATTGTTATTATTCTAAAAATAAAGCAATATTTTTTATTTATCGTAGTATCACCATCCACTGAAGTATATTACTTTATAATAAAACTCAATGGTACCATCCTTCGTTCATACAATGTACATTTTGTAGTGTAGTCAGGTACTTATCAGGTCATCAAAGAAGTGGCGAGTTGATGCAAGTCAGGACGAGTTAGTGACTAGTAGAGATACCCAGTCGGATCACTTTCCAAGGTTAAACTTAGGGTTAACAAATAGCAAAAAAAAGGGGTTAACAAATAGCTACCTTAACTGTATAATTTCAAATACCTTACCTATATTAATAAAGTAGGTAATAATTACTAATTCTCAGATCCTAGATTAATGAAATATTATACGAAAACAATATCTTTGTTTGGTCCACATGGGATTAACCCAAACAAACAAGTGCTAATCGTACTACCTACGACGATAACAGCGAATCGAGTTATTCAAATTATTATACCCACTGGTCTTTATCCTTAAAAAAATTACCTTACTAACAACTACAAAGTGCAAACCTAACATTCCCGGGTATCGTGCCATCCCAGAAGACCAGAGTGAATAGGTGTCTTCTAGACCTTCGTGATACATCGTCAGCCACATCTTCACTTTCCATCAGGTGAGATTGTAACCAAACGAAGGTCTATCTAAGTATACTAATATTATAAAGAGGAAAGATTTGTTTGTTTGACGGGAATAGGCTCGGAAACTACTGGACCGATTTGAAAAATTCTTTCATCATTAGAATCCTACATTATCCCCGATGGTTATAGGCTATAGAATATTTTCAAAAAAGTTAAAGATCCGTATGAAATCTCGGCAAATATCAAGTAATTTTTCTTCAAGGTCGAAAAATCGCCATAAAAAAACACTGTCTATCGATCTTTAGAACACCTATCGAATATTTATTTATCACTAAAAAGCTGAAAAAGGTGGGATGATGATTTGCGAAAGACTGCTGGCAGATGCTCGATGCGTCAAGCTGAAGACAGGGCGCTATGGCGCTCATTAGGAGAGGCCTATGTCCAACAGTGGTCTACTATAGGCTGATGATGATGATGATGATGACTAAAAAGCTATTTTATAACGTTATTAGAAGCTGTGGTTATAGGTGAAACATTCGTGTGCTACTGATAAAATTTACCCCCAAATTCCTAATATCTTTGGTCGATCGATACTTAATTAACATTGACTAGCTTCTGCTCGTGGCTTTGCACGCGCTTTTCAAGTAGCCTGTCCGTTCCGGGATATTGTGTACCTCCCTGCCAAATTAAATAAAGACCCGTTCAGACGTTAAGGCGTGAAAAAGTATACTAAAGGTATTCAGACAGGCAGAGTTTCTTTCGCTTTTATAATATTTGAAATTAAATTATTTTAAATAATATTATAAACGCGAAAGTATGATATGAATAGTATTTGTTTGTATTCGTAGCGAATTCCCGTAACGTAGTTAATTGGTTTATTGGTTTGACGTCATTGCAATAATAATTAGAAACTATAAATAAATGAAGATCTACCGTTGTAGGAATATTATTGTTTTGCAAATTTTACAAGAATAGAATGTTGTTGTTCAGTTTTTTTTGTAATTTGCTACTATGACGTCTTTGTATTGGATTTGTACTTGGTAGATTTCGTTCAGAAACATAAATTTTCCACTCTTTTCAATGGACTGCCGGTCTTGGCATTACCCGAGCTCTGATAATTATGGCCTAAGAAACATTAATGAAACCAACTTAATAACCGTATCAATCATAAATTCCTTGATCGTTTCAAGTTGCCGTGAGATTCCAAATTATTTTGTGGTTTTTAGTTTTTTTCTGCGGTCTACAATGAATAAAACTAGCGGGAAAGTTGCCCGCTAATCGTAAACCATATACTAATAATTAATGATTTTTTGAGAGATTTGTCATCCCAGCGAATGCTACCCAATACAATTACCATTATGTATAAAATTTGACTTGTCTAAGTGCTTATTTTGTAAGCCTAAAGAAATAAAGTTATTGAATTTTGAATTGAATCGAAGTTAGTTTTATCATGGGTTCGTAAATATGGTTAACGATTTGCGGCAAGTTACTTACTTTTCCGTTTGTTACTGAAACTACTTGAACAATTTACTCCTTGTTACTGAAAAAAATAAACAACACAACAAATAAAAATAATTTCGCGCCAAACCAAAACGATCATCACCTTTAATCTCAGTCTAAGCTGGGGTCTAAGCATAGGTGAAATAATGGTCTAAGTCTTCCTACATTATCCCTGATGAACATAGGCGATTTATAATACCCGTGCGAAGCCGGGGCGGACCGCTAGTATCTAAATAACACAACAAAGTGTTCTTATAAGTCACAGAAAGACCCTTGAACCTGGCTATCGACCGAGTTCTCGGTAACCCCAGCAGCTGCGGCCAAGGTGATAGGGATGTGTAGATAAGTTTTTTTATCGATAGTTATATAATCAATCACCTATCCGTAATTTATGACTTGCACCTGCTGCTTAGGTGGCGTGCTGCACAAATAAATACTATGAATTTAGGAAATTATCTATCGATATTGCCTAGATTTACATAAGTACCTACCTATACCTACCTAACTAAAAAAGTAATTGTGCTGTGTAAAGAATATTTGTAGAAATTATTTATAAAAATCTTTAAAACAAACTGTTTTATAATTTTTAATTGTTTGTTAATTTTGTAGTGATCTTAATGTAACTTAATAAAGGAATATATTATTTTTAGGTATAAAAGTTAAATATTATAAAGTTACCGAAATCTTATCAATAAACTGCAGTTTATTGATTTATTGATTGGTAAAGATTTCGGTAACCTTGTGGTAACCTTGTGGTCCCACTTGTAAAACTATGTGGGGCCATGGCCCCAGTTTTACAAGTGGGACCAGCTTCTCCCTTAGTTAATCGATAATGATGCTGATGTCGTCTCATCTCTATTCTACCCCTTCGTGACCCACTCTTCGATACTCGATGTTAACTCTATCGCAATCTGTAGTGTTGTGGCATTTCAGGGTAGTATTGAAGTAGATAGAAGTGGTAATTCGTCGAATATCGGCTTTTCCAAGCATTCTTCAGCCTTCATAATACTAGTTTTGTTTCAGAAGAACTTTCGATGTCTGGCTGGATTTCGTGGAAGCGATCGTTAATATATTTATTTAGTTACTTGCTTCTGCCCGCGGCTCCGCACGCGCTTTTCCGGGAAAAGTAGCATTATATTCTGTACCCGGGATACCATTTACCTTCCTGCCAAATTTCATTGCGGTCTGTTCAGCTGTTTAGACGTGAAAAGATAAACGGACAAACAGTACACCTACATCATATACCTAGAGATCATTTAGAATTTATAATGTTTTACTTATTACTATGGAAAATAATCGCATTTACAGATTTAGATTATTAGGTTTATTGACGGCTGAAAAATAAGTATGGAAATTGCAAAAAGCCAACATCACGCGGTGTTCCCAGGCGGTCACCCATCCAAGTACTGACCGCGCCCGACGTTGCTTAACTTCGGTGATCGGACGAGAACCGGTGTATTCAACGTGGTATGGACGTTGGCGATAGATGTCGCAAAATTTTGTAACGATATCAATGTAATAACGGAGCGAAGTGGTATCATGAAGTGCGGTATACGGATCTAAGCCACGAAACAACCGGTTCCATACAAACGTACTCGTACTTTCCGATTCATTTGGAAATTACACTCTTTATTGCAATGCAATTTTGCATACCTACATAATCGTAAAAAAAAGAACTACCTATGTTTTTACCGTTTTAGTTTTTCAAAAACATTCATTATGATGGGAGTTTAAATTCATTTCAATTCATTTTTAAGCGATTTTATTACTTTTCCTCTCAAAAAATTATG
Source organism: Eupithecia exiguata (assembly GCA_947086465.1). Classification (NCBI taxonomy): domain Eukaryota; kingdom Metazoa; phylum Arthropoda; class Insecta; order Lepidoptera; family Geometridae; genus Eupithecia; species Eupithecia exiguata. The sequence continues at coordinate 1,785,804 of OX352250.1, read as the reverse complement.
TTTTATTTTTGAAAAACTAATACCTGATCAATTTTTTATCCGGCGAAGCCGTAGTTTCCAAATTAAACGGAAAGTACGTTTGTATGGGGGCTTAGGGGGCACCTAGCGCCATCGAGAATTTCTAATTCATGGTCATGCGTTTCTCGTGAGACGCTGGGAACAATCATGCGTGTGACGTTGGGAATCAACGCGTCACACGTGGGACGTTGCGAATAGACGTGTCACACGTGAGACCTTGGGAACAACCGTCCCTATCATGACTGACAAACGTTTTCACGTGTACGCTATTATTAGCGAGTTACAACCAACTCCTTGCCAACTCATACTGTCTTCGTGGCATATTTGTTTCATTGTGTAAAGATAAACATTATTAATCTGATAATATAAAATGGATCAACTGATGCAACATTTACCTTTTTCTGTAGTTAGCAAATAAAAAGACTTGTAGCGTAGATTAGGTACCCACCTACGAGGATATCCTAACGGATAGGCTTAAGAGCGGGACAAAGTATACGTTTTTGGAGCGGCGGCGTAAGCGCAAAAATCATTTTTGCCTATTCACAAGAAAACAACACATTTCTGAAGGAACTGGTTCAAGGAACCAAATAATTAGTAGGTACTACTACTAATCAAAACATAAGTCATTTCAATATAGACCGCAGGATTCCTGAGATCTCGACCAAATTATGTGCAAAACGGTGCACTTTCATGGTTTTTTTTATCCATTGAGTTACAAGTAGGTACTTCAATGTTTTTATCGTATTTTTTTTCTTAACAGTATTAACGTATTTTCACATTCAAGGAACCAAAGGAAAAATGTTGAATTATAGGCAATTTGAGATATTTACCACGGGGATCCCGTGAATACTGAGATCTAGGCCTAGATTGACAACCAAGCCCGTTAGGTTCGCCTCTTGTGTAGTCACAAAGGTAGTCTTGTGTGTCAGAAAGGGTCTAAAAATAATGGGAGAGCCTGTCGCACAGTCGTCGGCTTCAATCTCATTTTTTATCTACTCGACTACTACCACTTATACCTCATCCACTTATCTCAACATTTTCAACCATATTTTTGAACTGACGACCGCAGGCAACAGTCGAAAGTCCGCCTGCGACACAGGAGATTGCGGGTTCGATTCCCGCCTCAGGAGGCAGGACAAATGTTTATACGATCTGCAGATTGGTTCAGGGTTTTTGCTGTGTAAGTAATATTAACTATTCTGTGGCTGTGGTAACAATAAAAATTAAAAAACTTTAATGAGGTTCTCTACATATTTTTAATTTATGCTAAGGCCTGTAAATTGTTTTTTTCATATTTAATTTCACAATTCCATCATTCTTTAGGTAACACACATCATTATCAATAAATATCTTTCGTCAGTTATCATTTGTGCTAAAAATAGTTGTTTTTCTTTTCTTATGAATCACAATTTCCGTGAAGTAACAAATCAAAGCTATCGTGAAATCTATAAAACGAAAACGGAAAACTTGTAAATGTACTTAATGCACATAATATTTTGATTTTGTGTAATTTGAATTGAGATAACTGTGTCTTATTTAGGTATCTTGAATCTTATTTAGGTATAGATTTTACAGTAGGTACTTGTCTATGTCTTGAATTCATACGTACGTTGATATTGGATTAATCAAAGGATTTCTCTGAATACTGGGTTAATTTCATTCGTCATCATCAATCTATGTATTAGTCCACAGCTGGACATAGGCCTCCCCTGATGAGCATCATAGCGCCCTGTCTGCTTGCCACATCCAGCATCTGCCTGCAGTATTCCGCATGGCCGGAGGGCACTAGCGGCGTAAGGGGGGGGGCGGAGGGGCGGTCCGCCCCGGGTACCGAGCTCCAAGGGGTGCCATCTCGGCACCCCTCGGGGCGCGCCGTTGGCACTTCAAATCCGAATCCGAAGGGGTGATACCGAAAACTCACACGCAGACATATAAAAAAATTGCGGCTCGCTTCGTTCGCCGTTGTTTTTTTATTATAATTGCAAAATAAATACTTGAATAGGTACTTTAAAATCGGGTGTAGAAAGGTTGGCTAGCAGAGATCGCTCAAACCGATAAGACATTGTACATACAACTTTATCTGTATTATTCTTTCCCTGCCCTGTGTCACTATTTTATTTGATGTGCAATAATGAGCAATTGCTGTGTACTGTGCTTTATTTTGTTGTAAATCGTAAAAAAAATCTTTTCTCATTCATTGTCATAGCTTATTTTTTTTGCTAAGTACCTATGCCTCACCAATTTCAAAACAGGTTGTGGCTCACTCCACTCGGTGATTTTTATTTTGTATTTCTCCAAACGTTTCAGGGCTCGCTGTTTTAATTTTTTCATACTCTCCTTAACTTGTTTGTGATCACTCAAAGAAGTAACAAAAACTTAGTTACTTTTCACCTAACATCCGAAAATCCAAAAAAATATCGCGGCTCGCTTCGCTCGCCGTTATTTATAATTCCTGTTGTTAGAAATTGAGCGTGCGCTCATTGAGCACTCCCGCACTGCGGATAGTCAACCGACCCGCACTGCGGAAAGTCAACCGACCCCCAAGGGAGGGGGGGGGGGGGTGCTTGGTAGAAAAACGCCCCGGGTGCCAGCCCACGCTACGCCGCCACTGCCGGAGGGCGTCCTAATAGATTCACATAATATTTTGCAATTATCATCTATGAATTGTAATTATTAATAATTATCTGAGTTATCCAGTACCATAGCAAAAGCTCGGCCTAGCTTGGGGCTAGATGATGCTGTGTAAATTGTCTAGCATTATTTATTTATTTCCTATTCACGACTTCCTTTAGACCCGAATGCTAGGAGGTCCCTCCATGTACGTATTGTGTCACACAACAGTCTGTTCTGATTAGACCTTTTAAAATGTTCGGAAATTTTTAATCTGAGAAAAAGTATAAATTATCTTCGGGCAAACCCACATACATACATTCTATAAAATAACACGTTAGTCGTTCTGTTGGAAACAGAGGATAACCCACGTAAACAAACATAAAGTGTCTTACAGTGACGTACAAAACTAGATTTATAATGATATTCAAGTATCGTATATTCTTGAGAATAACTTAGCAAGTCAACTCTTAAGGAAAATGGGTAATCCAACTGACGTAAATCCATACCCAAAAATTCAATTTATTCCTGCTTTGATAAGAATCCTTGAGATTTTGCAGGAAAAACTTGAGGTTACATTGGCCTTACATGAAATAAGAATAAACATAATTGGCCACTGGCATAATAATAACAATAAACAATATAGCCTTTTTTTATTTATTTCCTAACATTATATACAATAAGTTATATTAAATAAACTAGTTTTTTTCGTTTAGTATTCGGACTACATGCCCAAGCCTAAGTACTTATTTTGTAAGCCTAAAGAAATAAAGTTGTACCTATTGATTTTGACTTTGAAGATCTACCGAAAAATTCTGGGACCCAGCCAGCGGGAAGATAGCCGCTGGACGCTGGATGTCAACAAGAGCACCCAAGAATCCAAGTTCAAGCGTGACGTTGAAAATTGCATCAATGGATTGCACAATAACAACACTGCCAACGTGGTTCTGTCCACGTTAGGAAGTCCACGTGAGAGTAGCCACGGCCTAGATACGTCACAGACATGGCCGGGATCTAAATTAGCTTGGACTTTGAACCACACGTTATGATAGGTACCTACGTGATGGTCCTCAGAGCAGAGCAGAGAAAGCTAATTTGTTTTTGTTGTCTACCTAATCCCTTTTCGTTTTTCCACAAACGTGTAGTTGTTGCATCATTTGCTGTTAACAAAATTTCTTGAGCTTCTTGGCTTTGCATCAGATTTCAAAATAATTTCTCATTATAGGTAAGTCTTACAAAAATACTTTTTTATTGGTGGGTGATCAATTGTCACATTTTTTTTTTTTTTCTTCATTTTATCTTTGTTTGTTATTTTTAAGTTATGTGTGCAATAAAGCATTTTCTATCTATCTATCTATCTATCAAGCGTTTGGTCACCATCTCACTTGAATAAATAAGTGATCATGTGGCTTAAGATGGCACAAAAATACTCAGAACATCCGGGGAGGCGGGCATTGAACCCGTAACCTCCTGCGTCGAAAGCGGACCTTTACCCACCGCGGCACAACGGTCGTCGAAGAAGAAAAAGGACCAGGGGTTCTACTTCGAAAAGGAAATCCGAAGTTTTTGATTCATTTTCGTGCAAAACCTTACTTAGTCTGAGTGCAAAACATACACTTTCCTTTGTTATGTTCCAAATCCAACCAGTACCTATCAGGGACTTTACTGCAAACCAAGATTCTAACAGGGACTGCCCATAATTGTATTTATTCTTTATTTTACATAAGGGAAGTACAGTGAATGCATTCTTGTGGTCTCGTATCATGCGGGTAATACCCAGTGTACCAGTGTGATAAAAACATCGTTTTGTTTTTGCCCTTATCTATTCGCTTAGCGACCGAAGTCTTACTTGGTGCCATAAATATTTGTAGACTTTCGTTACATAAATATTAATAATAAATAATGCTGGACAATTCACACAGCATTAGGTATCTAGCCCTAAGCTAAGAAAAGAAAAACTACATAGATAACAATTAAAATTACAAAATAATAGAATTAAATTAAAACTAGTATTTACAATTGAAACAATTGAGCTAACTGCAGACTGTTGCAAACAATCTACTCAATACCAGTCGCGCGCGTCCCCATGACGCTGCTGGCCGCATTGCAATGCTGATGCGCTGCGCCGGATACTCACCGGCTCGGCTCCGACCTAATGATGCACTCCCAGCTGAAATTCCGGCGGGCGGCGGCGCGGCGGAGGCCGCGGCGGCCAATCTTAACAGTGACTAGCCGGGTGCGCAGGACATTAATAAAGTGCATTGTCTATTTCCTGACTCTCATAATCCGATAGGGCGCAGGACCAACACAGCTTAAAGTGCTTTCCGAGGCACGAAATACAAAATCAAAAATTCTTATTTCCATAAATATACAAATGTACACTTAGAAAAGGTCAAATTCCACTGACACGGACATAAAGTGGTACTTTTGATTTCTGTCGCTTCGGTATGTAGACTAAAGTAAAGAAGCGACTAAGAAACCTTTAGCCTGTTAGTTGTTATACGGGATGTAACACTGCCAACTTCCTGACTTCGATCTGCTACTGAGAATTTACTTGGTAGAAATACCACCATAGTGCTGTACTCTACTAGTATGTATAATTTTTCACCTCGTCTCTTGGAATTAGGTACATTTTTTTTAGGACCATCTCGGGACTATCTACCTATTTATCCATAAATTAAAAAAACTTTTAAAAACTACTGAATCCTGTGGATGAAAACTAAAAAACAGACATAGATTTCAATCCTAGTGACCCGGATAAGAATAGATAATTATATGAAAACACAGATAGAAAATTCAAAATACAATAACTTTATTTCTTTAGGCTTACAAAATAAGCACTTAGACAAGTCAAATTTTATACATAAACAGCATAATAAATAGTAATCATTATCAATTAAGAAACAAAATGTTATTGACTTTGTTCGCTTAAATTTTTTGTCCAGTGGAAGAAGCGAAAAATAAACCACTAGTAATAAGTTTGTATAATGCTTAAAATGTAATACAATATTATTCGCTTATCTAAGTCTAAATATAATGTGATTTAAATACAGGTCAATATTTCTATAAAACTAAGCTCTCCTTGAATACTATTGTCGGTGCGGAACTGGGCGACATAATACCTGCCACAGATCGAAATAATTTCATCTGAGAAATGAGAAATAAAATTATTCTTATCCGGGTCACTAGGATATCGTCACTAGGTCATCCAAAATTCTAGCTCACAGACGAATTACCAAGTATTATGTTCTAAATAAGTTGCGAGATCATTAGGATTTATTTATTTGTTTACTTCAAAGTCACACAACTCACACATAATTATTATCCATTCGATAATTTCGCAGTAGAGCCACAGAATACGTGATAGTTAATTCGTGGTAGCGTCCGCTGGTATTGATAATGCTAATCAGTTGGGTTTTACACAGTTTTTGCAGAAAGTTTAAAATGATTGCGTTCAGCGAATCTGTCTGTATGTCCATTGTTTATGTTGTGAGGTTACCCAATTATAATTTATTATTACTATTGGCGTTCCGCAGAGTTCTCACCTGGGACACATATCACAGCACATAAAACATTGTACATTTTCCATTTATGCAGATGACTTAAAACTGTATAGAGAGATTAGTTCCAGCTTATGGATTAAAGCCGGATACTGACCGAGGTGTAACGGGGCATAAATGTTACATTAAAAAAAGCTTATAATAGGTATCAGAAACTGTGCGATGGATTTTTGAAATTTTCTTTGTTCAACGGAATAATAAGATAAAGTAGATGGCGCTAGCTTGACTGGGGTATACAAGCTGAATGGCGGACGAAAATCCGGCTGTAAGCCCCGTAACGCCCGGTCAGTAGGTAGGCCCGGCTTCAGAAGTTGGTAGTGAACCGTGTGACCCAGAGAATCTCGTTGGTCACGGAAGTCACAAAACGCAGGGAAAAAATGACTCCATACTTTGAAAAAAATTCAAAATTGCGACTGTGATTTCATAATAATTCTTCGAAGCAACCATATCACTGTAGGACACAGTAATAAATATTGCAAAAAAAAAAGTCAATTGGAGTTTATTTGTGTTGCCTAAAATTGTCCCAAAATGAATGGTAAGTCTTACCTGTCGTATCTGTCTTTAGAAATGCGAGTGTATTTTGGAGCATATAAATAAAAAATAAAACGTTACGTGCGAGCCGGACTCGCGCACCGAGGGTTCCGTAAATTAAGACCTTTTTTCTTGCGAAAAATCATGATTTTTCGCCCTAAAACAAAACCTACCTGTACTTCCCGGTTATCTAAATAAACGGGAAGTACAGGTAGTGTAGGTTTTGTTTTAGGGCGAGAGTCTTTTTGTGAATAAACTACAAATGTACGGTTTTCGGATTTTCCCCTTTACTTGTGCTATAAGACCTTGCTTCTTGCCAAATTTCATGATTCTAGATCAACGGGATACACATGATAACACTAGGTTTTGTGTGCATGCGTGTGCAAGTGATTCCCGTGGAAATGATAAAATAATGGCCATAACTTACTTTACATAGGCTGTTACTTTTGATTGTATTGACTTAGAAGTGCTATTATCATCCACTAATGTAATGATGGTGAGATTATCTTTGGCTAATGCCCAATGCTAATCCAACCAGCTGTCTTCGGCTTGACGCATCCAGCATCCAGAATTATTTGCAAATCGCTACGTTTCGACACGAAATATCCTCACTTACCATCAGATGAGATTGTGGTCAAAGGTCTAGGTATTGACTATAAAAGAAAAGATCTAAGGGGCACATTAGGTAATGTTTGCTCTGAGCACAGCTCTGGGTTGCCACTTGCCTCGGCATGAGAACCCGCCGACAGATGCCAGTCACCGCTATCAGCTCGTGGAAGCCTGTACTAAGTGCCACTCGCCGACATCACGGTCTGTAGCCGCCTACTTTTTAACTGCGATGTCGTCTGCGCGTACGCATTTAGACATTTGATACTGTAAACATATTGATGCGGAATGTTTGGGCGTATTGACGCCAGTAAGTACCGGGGAAAGATAAATGACTGGGTACCTACTTCATTCCTGTTTTGATACTGGACTGGACTTTACCCTGTAGGTGTTTTAACTGCCCCTTTTACACTATTATTGTATGATTATGGTCCACGACGACGCACATGTATACCAGGACCCTAATTCTATCATCTCATGACACATTTTGGCATTTTACCTTTGATGAATGAAACTACAGATCGGGCGCGCTTCAAAATTTCAAGTGTCAAGGTTGAAACAGTTTTATCGATATCTCCGCGCAAATAGCAAAGGAAACATCCAAATCGGTTGAAATCGAGTTGAATTGAAACTCACATCATAATATGATGTGAGTTTCAATTCAATGCGGCTTCAAGATGTTACGGACTTGTATATTATACAAGTCCGTAACATCTTGAAGCAAGCAAGCAAGCAAGCAATCAAGATGTTACGGACTTGTATATTATACAAGTCCGTAACATCTTGAAGCCGCGATATAAATCAAACTTCTAATTCAACGCAATCAAAAGTTATGCCAATTTTTCAGGGGAATCACGTGTTTACAAAACCTATACGGTAGGTACTACTTTCCATTGACCCAGAATCATAAAAATTGGCAAGAAGTAAGGTCTTAGCACAAATAAAGGATAAGATCCGAAAACCGTAAATGTGTTGTTATTGATCAAAAGAAATGAATACAATAAAAGAATCAAAAAAAGTTTTGAATCTTGCTATGGATCAAAAACCTATAGGATACCGTTGACTTAGAATCATGATATTTGGCAAGAAACAAGGTCTTTTAATTATACAATTCTACGGAACCTTCGTTGCGCGAGTCGGACTCGCACATGACGTTTTATTTGTAAATCTGTTTGTATAAAAATAAATATTTTTCTTCTTCTTCTTGACCTAACAGTGAATGGAATGCAATATGCTGAAATGGTACCCAACCTACCTATGGTACCTAACTTCGATAAAAGTTAAAAAAGAGAGATGAGGCATCATTACATACCATCTCGAAGTGTATGGCTCAAGTCAGGTCCAACTATGTTCCCTTACCTCAGTCATAGTCCTTTCTTTCCTTTCTTTTATCGAAGGTACCTAATAATGATGATAAATGCGTTGAATGATTGCAACTTTAGATTGAACTCATATCTACATTTATTAAATGCAATGGCCTAAACCATAATCCATGATAAAAAAAATCCGCATTCCAATGACATCAACCACTTTCCAATAAATAAATCTTATCGTTTATTTACACAACAACATTCCGAAGCAGTTTCCTGGTCTCAAAAACACAAAAACCCTAGGTTTACGGACAGAAATCTCGGAAAAACCGTTTTCCCTCCGTTTTCACAAGGCCAGCAACACAGCCCAGCAAGGCCGGGGCATGGAATAGTTAATAGTGAGTATGGTCGCGAGCCGCGCTGCCGCGTGCGGTGAGACGTTGACCCCAAGCCGTAGATTGTGTAATAGTTACTACGGTCAAGCCCTTCAAGGTTGGATGAGTCATGCCATGCAAGGAAGAGTTAGGGTAGCGTACCGGTAAAAGTAAATATAATTACCTACTAACCGGGAATCCCAGCCGGGCTACAATACAAGAGCCCTGTGCCTTGTGATTGTGAATGTTATTTATACCGTAATTGCGGGTTACTTTAGATACTTTTTCCATAGATTTTTGGAAGTCCCTATGTGTTAGAGACTTTGATTCACTTGTAAGGCTTATAATGGTTTTATTTGATAAATAAGGATAGCAGCTAGTTATTACAACAATAACTTATTCAAAAAATGTGACAGTTAAGTTAATATATTTTTTTAAACTTTGAGCCAAAGTTGTTCTTTGAGGAGGGTTACTATGGCTTGTCATTTTATTTCGTTCATAATCTGATCTGTGTCAAGTACAGAGACAAAGTAAGGCTTTGAAATGAAAGATAACACAAAAATAAACGTTTTGACATATATATTTTTTTTAATTCATAATGAAAATCAAACAAAAATCAACTTTATAACAAACTTCTTGCTGAAATTTTACAAAAACGTAACTTATTATTAAATAATTACTTATAATGAAAGATAATAGACTAATTAACGTTTTGACATATTATTTTAAACAATAACACAGATGAAAACAGATGTTGCCCTAAGTTACGCGGCTGAAGGTTTTTTTCAGAGTCAATAATGCTATAAATGTGAATATTTTTAAAGATTTTTTTATACGTACCTACAGTAGTCCTTAGACCAAATAACCTTTAAGACTTAGAATTATTTTGTAAATAGCTTTTTATTTCATAAAGATAGTGATAGTGTGATTTACCAAAAACTGTCGAGGACCGAAACGTTTTCTTCATTTCCCAAAAACCATGAATTTTGGATTGAGCCAGTTTACGACTAAAGGTGCGATATGTGGTATTTAGGTCAGTTATAGATTTTTAGAAGTTGTTTATCAATTTATCTTATCACATCATCGTGTGGTATCTCGCGGGTGTGTGCCGCCGTCCCTAGATACGTAGCTTGACAAACAAACAGAGGCAGGTCTCTGTAGGATATCTAGGTTGTTTTAAATCCATACTAACATTAAAAAAATAACTCTGTCTGTCTGTTATCTTTTCACGCCTTAAGGATCCGGCAACAGCTGCTCCAACTTCAATTCGTGAATTATTATGTTTCGTAATAAAAAAAATGATGACTGAAAACCTTTTGTATTTTCGACATTGTGTTGTTATTCTGTAACTAGACAATACATATAAGCTATGTTCCTTACCAAACAAAACGTAAGATATTGTTGTTTTTAATACAAAACAAATATGTCAAAAACATGTCATTTTCGACGTAAAAATATGCAAAATCGCATTTTGCATATTTTTGTTTACATTTCATTATAGGTGTGTATTATGAAGAAAAAAACAACCAGGGACCTAGATAAATACTATTCGAATACCAAAAACAACATGATATAGTGGAAATATGCTCGAATTACAAATCATTTTGGCAGTTCCACATAGGAGTATTTGCATCGAAAATCCGGTCAAAAGTCGAAAACATCAAGTCAGTTATGAGACCACTAATGCTATATATTTTTGAAGCTAGATGACCGGTCCATCAAACGGGAGTCAAAAAAGTCTGCTACCTGCTCACCCCTACCCGCACAGTCAGTCGGAATCTGGTCATTGTTGATACCGAATGCGTTTGTTCTCGGCGCGTCCATTCGCTCACTGCATTACTTTTGTTATTGTGCTTTATTGTGGTGGATTGTGGAAAAAAATCAGTGTGGTAATGGAAGTAGAAGGTATGTTTATTATTTTAACATAGTATTTTATAACATTGTTGTATAATTTAGTAATTAAAAAAATTTACAAACATGAACCGTAAAAATATGATTAATTTCAGAAAAATATTTAAAAAAATGTGTTTTTGTGTATTTGTCAAGCCTTGTCAAGCCTTAATTTTTCCACTTACTTGTTACTACAGATGTTCTTCAGTAAATAAAATAAAATTACGCCGCGCCCACGTGCGCTATTTTGATTTGTCATGCTTTAAAGAAGATAGGGTAAAATGGGGTAATTTTGATTTAATAGTTGTTTTTTATTTTTTCTTCCAGATACTGCAGAACTAACCATAAATTTTACTAAAAGAGCTTTATATGACTACACACGAGAATACAAAGGGAAGAAAATTGAAGAAAAGAGAGAAATTTGGGAACAGAACTAGCTAAATTAACCCATTTCCCTAACGATAAAAAAAGTGTCTTAGATCGCCACTTCAGGTTTTTTAAGGCACAATTCAAGCAGAAATGGATAGCAGCTAGCCGAAAAGAAAAGCGCTTCTTATCTAATGACGAAGAATGGCTCGCATCATCTCTACAGATTCCAAACTTTGATGTAGAGCATACTCATAAATTGGGGCGTCCAATAAAAAGCTTTGAAAACTTAGTTGAGCGTAGTGCCTTGTTCGCTTTATGACAGATTCGCTGTAAGCGACGAAAAACTAGAGAATTACGGGTCCAGATGAAGACGAAGTCATTATTTGCGAACCAAATTAAAATTAAAATATTTTTCTCAAAAAATTTCGTTTATGTAACTAAACTTTATTAATATTGAGTTCTATGTTAAGTTATAATAAATAAAACCGGCCAAGTGCGAGACAGACTCGCGCACGAAGGGTTTCGTACCATTTTCTATAAAAATAGCAAAAAAAAAAACATGTTTGTCGTATGGGAGCCCCCTTTAATATTTGTTTTATTTTATTTTAATTATTTATTTTAAAGTGAATAACAAGAATAACAAATTTTAAAAGAATAACTAAGTATTGTGTGAATATTTCAAGCGTCTACCTGTAGCTGTTATCAAAAACGAAAAAAAAAACACGCTTTTTGTATGGGAGTCGCCTTAAATATTTATTTTATTCTGTTTTTTAGTATTTGTTGTTATAGCGGCAATAGAAATACATAATCTGTGAAAATTTCAACTGTCTAACTATCACGGTTCATGAGATACAGCCTGGTAACAGACGGACAGACAGACAGACGGACGGACAGCGGAGTCTTAGTAATAGAGTCCCGTTTATTTTGGGTACGGAAACCTTAAAATACAATTTCCATTCAAGAAAAGTCATAAAATAATTTTGACCGGATTTTCGATGCAAATACTCCTATGTGAGTTCGTTTGTATGGGCAAATCATCATCCGGCCCCTGAGCTGAACGGATTCATTACGGATGTAACCGGGTGTACTAGGTACGAATTATATTTTGACGACCTCTGTGACGCGGCGGTCGAAGATCCGCCTACGACCTAAGAGGTAGTGGGTTCGATTCCCGCCCTGGGACCAGATTGTACGATCTGCATTTGCAGATAGATATAGAAAATACCCAAAACACAAATAAATATTTGTGTTTTGGTCTAATAAAAAATCTATCTATGTAATGTATTGCATTTTGTTTATCAGACACCTAGTACTACCCATAATACAAGCTCTGCTTAGCTTGGGGCTAAATGATGCAGTGTGGATTGTCCGGCATTATTTATTATTTATTTATATTTCTGTTGTTCTTCCAACACGAATAAGGTTGGTGACAGAGCGCTATGACGCTCATATGGGTAGGCTAGACATGGGCCTACCGTGGGCCTACCCTAATGAGCGGGACATAGTTCCAGCTGTGGACTAATATAAATAATAAAATAAATAATGCTGGACAATTCACACAGCATTATCTAGCCTCAACCTAAGCAGAGCTTGTATTATGGGTACTAGATAACTGATATACATATAACAATACATAGATAGATATTTTTTACTATACATAGAAAACGACCAGAACACCCTGAACAAATGTCTGCAGATCGTACACACATTTGTCCCGAGGCGAGAATAGAACCCGCAACCTCCTGCGTCGCAGGCAGACCTTCGCCAACCGCGCCATAGAGGTCGAATATAGGCTGATGATGACTCTAGCATTGGAATAAATTCCTATGCTCTTTTCTCGTAATCTAGTTTCAATCTAGTGCATTCTACGTACCTAACCTACTTATGGTAACTGGCTTAACCGATATCACAAGACTTTGCAGGTTTCTTCCTACGATTCTCGCGATCCCACGTCACTGCTACGTCACACTGAACCAATAAAAAGCTAACTACGCAAAAAAACTACGCAGATAAATCTTCTAGATTTTTTCCATTCATTAATGTATGTAATAAGGTTGAAAATTGCGTGTAGAGCGCGTGCTTATTTACTGATGTGATAACCGTGATAAGAACGGCTGAAGGTGGCTGAAGCCTTGTTATTGGCGCCGATCAACCTCGACCTCAGGGATGTCTACTTATTGCTTCAACTGTACTAAATTTATTATAATTTGCCTATATAAAAACCGTGGGCCGAATGTGGAGCTGAAAAGTAGGACGAAATAAGACTTTTTGAAATATAATTTATTGCGGGCCGAATATGGCATACAATGTGGGACGAAAGCAGATTTTGTCATGTGGGCCGAACTTCTGCGGGACGAATATGGCATAAATCATGAAGACTCCCTCGGGACAATGATTGTACGATCTGCTAATATTTGTTTCGAGCGTTCTGAGTGTTTCTATGTTTGATAAAAATATGTATCTAGTAGTGTATTGTGTATCATCTAATGTAACCATGTAATATGAACGCGAAATCCTACGTCTATCCTTTTCACAAATTGGCGCCGTATCTGCTCAGCCTCGGCGGTGGTGCGCCTCGCAGGGGGCACGCCCCGCGCCACTGCCACTGCCGGAGCTGGAGAACGACTTCTGCGACTTGGGCCATGAAAGTGTTAAATAATAAGACCGACCAAGTGCGAATCGGACTCGCGCACGAAGGGTTCCGCACCATTATCTACAAAAACGGCAAAAACAACACGTTTTTTGTATGGGAGCCCTCTTAAATATTTATTTTATTCTGTTTTTTAGTGTTTGTAGTTATAGCGACAACAGAAATACATCATCTGTGAAAATTTCAACTGCCTAACTATCACGGTTCATGAGATACAGCCTGGTGACGGACGGACAGCGAAGTCTTAGTAATAGGGTCCCGTTGTTACCCTTTGGGTACAGAACCCTAAAAATGTTAATTAATGAGCTGTTAAGCCTATCTGATTAGAGCAAAAAATATCCACTTAACACTGACTGACAGGCTCAATTATTCACCTGCTTTAATCCTACCTTTGTTCTACACCCATAACTGAGTGTTTGTAATCAAAACCCCAGTGACTCACCATACCTTCATTATGCTAAGCATTTATGAGTACACCCCATGTTGTGGACACCCTTAGAGCCCTATCTCATTAGGACACCATGGCAGGGCGCCATCCACCTGTCGCGCCACCAACAAAATGTCCAAGCTGATACCAGGTTAGGTACCCACTTGGTTGTGCAACCAAATTTGTTGCAGGTAACCGAATCACCCGCTGGCGGCAGCGTAATAGAGCTATTTGGCGTCTCACCCACTCCACCTCTACCACAAGTTGCTCCAATGCGGTATAGCAAAATAATCGCGAATTCTCTTTTGTGCAACTCATTTTGTTCCCTTTTGCTCAGCTGCGGATAGTTGCACAACGGGGCTTCCTTTTTGTGCAATTCATTTTGTTCCCTTTTGCTCTACTCGATAATGTTAGACGAAAAAAAGACAGTCATCACAAAATTTTTTTGGTAACTCTTCGAAGTCCATTTTAAAAACCGACAAGCGCTAAACTTTCGCGCTTGGTAGCTCAAGACACCACGGGGTGGCGCCGCCACGCCATAGTGTCCTCATGTGATAGGGCCCTTAGTGACCCGGTGACTCACGTAGATGTTTCATCGAACCTGAAATCGAACCGCACTGCGCATGTCCAGCCTAGTTCGTGTAAGAAAGTAGGTTTTACTGCCACAGCTGCAATGAGTAAACAGGCTTAGACAATTTAACCCGCTGTAAAACAGGTAAAAGTTCAACATAGAGCTTGAACTCTTACTAAAATGAAAATGACCAAATGACTCTTTGGACAACCCCATAGACGTCCTAGCCATAGTGCATCGCCAGCATTGATCTCTATACCGAAGGGATCTCTTTTTCATTGATCGCCAGGACATCTATGGAGTTGTCATTTTTCTATGCCCAAAGCACAGCTAGTGGGTACAATGTCTGTGGCCCAAAGCCGTAATTATTGTATTCTCTTTGCCCAAAGCTGGAACTTAGGCACGTGGTTATTGTTATTGTATACTCCTTGGCACGTGCTGCCAAAGAGAATAAAACCACTACGTCTCGTGCTGCACTCAATGAATAAGTACACAATAACTACCTTGTACCTCTGACCATTATTGTATACTCTTTGCCTCTGACTAGTTTATAGTGATCTGTGTACCTACCACAAGAGCACTGATTTAAAAGGATTAGGCTGCCAAAGAGATTAAAACCACTACGTTATAGGCTGCTACAATCTTTAGCGGAACCAAACCTAATCAAAATTCTTTGTGTATAAAATGATTTTTTAATTTTTTTCAGCCGCAATGCTAAAAGAGCTAGCATCTCAGATAGTTAAAAACACCATCCTCTCCCGAAGACACCTGACCCCAGAACTGGCCATCAGGGTTGTAGACCAGACCTGTGCGTTGTGGGCGTTGAGCAGCGACTGCACTGGTGGACCAGACCAGTGGCCAGAGCAGTATCCCTTCAAGGATCCCTTCTGGGCTTTCTACTGGCCTGGAGGTCAGGTTACTGCGAGGTGAGAGGACATGTCACATTCTTAACTTGAACTACACCTCTTAGGCACTGCGTAAGAATTGAGACCATCAACTCAGGCCGTGTGGTTGCCGTAGGAGCCAACCAAAGGCATCTAACAGGGGAGAAGCGGTGGATGGAGAGTGAGTTATTTTAACACCTCACCTGCGATCACAATCCGCCAAGCTCACCACGCTTGGCGGATTGTGATCTATGTATTGTATTATATTCAAGGAATTTTTCCTCTCAGAATAGTGAATATTGGTACTTACATAATATTTATTTATTTATGTAGTATATCTTAGTATATTATAAATATTTTATGTGTATATCTAGTTTATGTGTTTATTAGTTTATCTTTAGTACACCCCCTGCCTTTCTTAAATTCACAAAATTCTTTCCATCCAAAGGTTGCCTGGAAGAGATCGCTTCTAAGCGATAAGGCCGCCCATTGTACTTGTGATATGTAATGTCTTTTTGTAATGTTCTTTTTGTGGTGTACAATAAAGTGTTTTGTATTGTATTGTATTGAATATTATGTATATCAGTTGTCTAGTACCCATAACACAAGCTCTGCTTAGCTTGGGGCTAGATAATGCTTTGTGAATTGTCCAGCATTCTTATTATTTTTCACAAATAAAAAAGAAAGAAGTAGGTAAATCTGCTTAGCTTTACATGACCTACTTTAATTACTCTACCTATCGTGCGGAACTCCGTACAATAGATGTAGACGTGTGCTGACGAGATGGTATCTAGTCTTGATCCTTTTATATCGTAAACTGGCGACGAAAATTTCTAATCAGTGGCAATTTATGAATGCTTAGATAAAATATTAATTATTTATCTACTTGTTGGCTAAATTAGTCAGAAGTACAAATATAGGAATAAGCTGATGAGATAATCAGCAGTAATCTTCTGTGAATGTCCATGATAATTCGATACCTTATCATTATTTCATCTGTGACACGGTACAGTTTCTGAGTGAGCGCTGGGAGAACGTACCGTATCTCCCTTTTTACCCGACTACCGACAGGGGAGGGTTATTTATTATTATTTATTTATTTAATTAGAAGGGGTTATGAGGTTAGCACCCTATGTTTGTTTACTTTTATCTAAGTAGGTAATGCATGTTGTAAAATATACTTGTAAGATAATACTGAATGTTTCGCACTTTCTATAAGTATTTTTTAGATATATACAGAAATTGTTTATTGTACTCATTGAGATATAAGTACTTACGCTAGTAGGTAATAGTACTTCCGTGCATTCTAATGCCGGGTACAGACCAAGCGAGCGAATGCAAACGATTGGGATTTGACAATCGGTACGTTCGTTCCATATTGCTTTGATGTACCGATAGCCGCTGGAGCACGGCCGAAGACGAATGAAGGCCCTTGTTTGGACTCGCTTGCTTTCGCAATGACGTCCACACTGGTACTTTTGCGTTCGTTCGTTAGCCTTCGCTCGCTCTCGCTCGCTTGGTCTGTCTGTACCCGGCATAACAAGGTAAAGGTTTCTTGTACGCTTGTTTACCTTAAAACGATTGAAGTGATCAAAAAATATAAGTGATCACCTTATTTCCTAATTTGACATAGTGATTAAATTTTTTGTCTTAAGTCCTATAAGGTCTAAAAGAAATAAAGCATTTTGATTTTTGATGTTTGTGTTTTCTACAAGGAAAATGAATACTAAATACGCAGAAAAAACCCAATCTTTACGGGTTACTCGGTTATAGGGTATTCACAAATATCCAAAATAAAATGTTCCTACCTGGTTGAGATATTTAAGTCTAAGTCACGTTTTAGTAACTATGTGATGTGAGCATACCAACTTGTAACCCGTTGTCTGCAAATAAATGATTTGATTTTTTTATTTTTTTTATTTTTGATGAAACGTGTGCTTAAAATCATAATGGGGAAGCGGGAACGTGTTTCCCAACGTCATTAAACTAATCCCAATATCAACCGGAAACCGGAAATGGTCCTTCTAGCCCATAGAGTTATTTATAGATCGAGCCAGATTATATTTTGGAAACAAAAAATAAAGAAAAAAGATATTTATTTGCCAAAAAAGAAACTGTACGAAAGGTAACAAATAATAAATGAGAAATAAAACCAGCCAAGTGCGAGTCAGACTCGCGCACGAAGGGTTCCGTACCATTATCTATAATAAAACCGGCCAAGTGCGAGTCAGACTCGCGCACGAAGGGTTCCGTACCATTATCTATAAAAACGGCAAAAAAATCACGTTTGTTGTATGGGAGCCCCTTAAATATTAGTTTATTCGGTTTTTTAGTATTTGTTATTATAGCGGCAACAGAAATACATCATCTGTGAAAATTTCAACTATCTATCACGGTTCATGAGATACAGCCTGGTGACAGACGGACAGCGAAGCCTTAGTAATAGGGTCCCGTTTTTACCCTTTGGGTACGGAACCCTAAAAACGGCAAAAAAATCACGTTTGTTGTAAGGGAGCCCCCTGAAATATTTATTTTATTCTGTTTTTTAGTATTTGTTGTTATAGCGGCAACAGCAATACATCATCTGTGTAAATTTCAACTGTCTAACTATCACGGTTCATAAGGTACAGCCTGGTGACAGACGGACAGCGAAGTTTTATTAATAGGGTCCCGTTTTACCCTTTGGGTACGGAACCCTAAAACATGGTTAACGGGTACGGTACCTATGCAATATAAGTAGAGAGATTGCTTGCGACATAAACTAATTACAATGTATTATTATTTAAAATCTTGTAAATTATAAATGAAATAACTTAAATTCTTTTATTTCGGACTGCAATGATATACATAATTTTTTTGCATTTTTAAATAGCTTTGCGAAAATAAATAAGCCTTGAAAATAAAATATTGGCCTAGTTATAAAAAACCCAGACGCGCGTATCACAGATAAGTAGGTAATAAAATAATATAGTACCGTAAGATTATGTTGATTTTAACAATTTGCATTTTCTCAATGAAATTCCAAGATTTCGTGAGTCGTGGTCGTCGTGACCAACGTCTTTGAACAAAATATTTAATAAGGTGATTCTTATCTCTGAGATATAAAGTTTAATTTAAAAGTGGTTTTTAAGTTGTTCTGAACCTGCAAGGTCCGACCTCTTCTTACTAAATTAATACTTATAATAGCCTCTATGGTACAGAAATAAGATTCAAATTGCGTGATGTTATCTGAATCGTACTTGCTGTAAACTGACTTCATTCATAAAAGATTCATAATAAGAAATTTCAAGTTATCGTGAAAATTCTCTTAGCTTTCTGAATTTCGGTTTTTCCAATCTACACTGTACATACCTATTGAAAAATTAATTAAAATTGAAATTAAATTAAATTAATTAGGTACCCAACTAGCAAGGAAATCCTATAATAAAATACAATAGGTAAAATTAGACTAAAAATGCTCTTTTAATGGCTTTTGTTAAGACATCTTTGCTTATAATAGCATTGCGCAAGCATTTTTACTCTCTAGAGCAAATTCACTAATATAACAATCTTGTAGTTTAGTAGTACACTATTTTATAGGATAATTACAAGACATGTAATCTCATAAGTGTATTGACAAAGTTTAAATAGTCCTACAAAAATTATAGTCTTATAAAAGCATTGTGTAAGATTTTCAGAATTTATAATATACTTGTCTGAGATCATTACAAATATGCAGCAATTTAGTTTTATACTAGCATTGTATAAGATTCCCAGATTTTAGCATATATTTAGCTGAGATCATTATAAGTATGAGGGCGATGTAGTCTTAATAAAGACGCTTAGAAGATTCTGTAAGAGTAAATAATCTTTTAAAGCGCTAGGTTAATACTATATGCTGTTTACCAGTTTTACATGTCGCTCGGTTTGAGACACTGCAAATATTATTTATCATTGATTACAATGGATTTACAAGAATGGAAACGTTTCAAAAGAAGTGGAGCTTATAGAAGAACTGTAAATAAAAGACACGCAGAATCGGTAACGCAAAAGCTATCATCTGAAGCAAGTTCTGAAAAAGCAGGAACCAGCAATTTATTGGAGGGTTCCGTACAATTCGAAAGTGATTTAATGTTCTGCCTTTTCAAAATACAATTAAACTGTTGTCAATTATCATCTGGTTGGCTTGTTTCATCCCGTTGCAACCTGTAGTGTTGTTTTCGGGGCCAGTATAAAGTTCCATCCCGTTCCCATTGTTGTTGGACGCAAGACAATTCAGTGTTGCCTTTTTCTATTGCCTCCACAATTTTAAAAGGCATCTCTGTTTTCTTTTTCAAACGACGCCAGGAGACCTATAACCAAAGTTATTACTCAGTTTCACAACAAATATGTACCTAGGTACTACCAAAATACCAGTAATCAGTTAAAATACAAAGCAACGTTGACAATTTCTCTATCGATTATTAATAGTTTGATTAGTTTACATTCACAATATTAACTTTTTCACAATATTAACAACTACTAAACTACTAACTAACCGTCTCTCGCATCCCCGCCCGTGCCCTCCTCCCCTACCCCTTCCCTTACGAATCGAAACAGTGCAGCGGCAGCAAAATTGTCATAATTCAAAGCGGACTAATATTACCTACCCATATTAATAATGTTAAATCAATATTTAATTAAAGAATAATTGTTTATGACACATATGATAAAGAAAACAAATTATATAAAAAATGTTTAGCCGTTGCGTTCAGATATCAATTGAGGAACTCTAATTTGATTCAACATGGTGGCGAGTTAATCTTAACTAAGAGTAAATCTAGCGTAGTTTTACCTATTACGGTCTTATAAATGTCTTGATACAGAGCATATTTTGAAACATGGCGAATGATCAAAAAACAATAATTATGTGCTTGATAATATTTTTACACTAAATGGCTTAATAATCAATTTACGTAAGCGCGTTAAAAAATTAGCCCTAACACTGTACACTATTACAGTAAATATAGATTTGCCACACGTTAAATTGTATTCTAGCTAAGCTTTTTTCATTTAAATAAATACTACATGAAACAATAACTAAAATTACTTACGTTGTAAACACTGCACACAAATCAGCAACAAAAAAGAATTGGCCTGCCCAGCCAGCTTGTAAAATGTGTTACAAATTATTGAAAAAAAAGTACGTTAATAGCATAATTACACTTGAAACGAACTAGAAGTAGATAACAACAGGAGTACTTTTACCAGTAGTAATCTTCGTCAAGGCAGCTAAATGAGCTTTAGTGCTTCCAGATACTGGTGCAAGACAGTAATTAGACTTATTAGCATTCTGTTAGCTCATTGCGGGAGCATAACAAGAACTTGTGCTCCAATAAATGCGCCCAAATCCAGCGTTGTAGTATACTAGTAGAATGTTATTGGAGTGTTGAACTGTAGTCTTGAAGACAGTTATTGGATCTATTTTGCTACTTGGGTAGGTACTTCAAAATTATTGAATAATTAAAATTATTTTAAAAATAATGCAAAATAAAAAATAATTTGATGGTTTAGAAAAATCTGCACCGACTTTAAATTCCTTTATCTTTAGTTTTCTCTGTTTTTTAAGTTTTTCTGGACAAATATTTATCCCAGGCGAATATTTTTTTATAATCCCTAATCCTAAATCATAATCCCGAAATAGTCCACATTTCGGGATTATACTCCATACAATTGTGAAAGAATTTTCTTTCCGTAATGGATGGATAAATCGACGAACGTACATTTAAAAAATACATACAGCCGTAAATGTAAATACATACAATATAGAATCTCATCCTCTTTTGTTTCTCACCGGGAAAAACAAGCCAATCAAAAAGCGACTTAACGAAAGAATATTTTTTCATTTGTATGTAACCTACTTTGTAACGAATCCCTCGCAAACAAACATTCCCTATAAAAAGAGACGGCAAATCTTTCTCCTGCAAGTCAGAAAGGGACAGGAAGGTATGAGTCACCCATATCCCTTCAGGAATTCAACACACAGACTAGATTACAGTTAGTAAAGAGTGAGTGAGTCATAACCATTTCTCAGAAAGGAAATTATTTTCATGGAGTTTATCTAATTTTCAGGCTTCTTGCTTTGTATGAGTCATGCATTTACTGTATTGATTATTTTTATTAAATAAGTATTTGTAATTTTGTAAAATAGGGATTTATTTTAATCTTATTGTAAATATTAATACGAATGATTTTATACTACACGATAATTAAATTAATTATACAATATAAGTATACCTATTGCTATTGTTTAGGGTTAGTTTCTTTATATTTTTATTTTTTGTTAACATTTATATTTTTCTTCTGTTAATTTAGACTTAATTTTAATCATACCCAGGTACTATGTTTGAAGCACGCCTTTTGTTGATGTTGACCCTATGTGGTTGGCAGGCAGAAAATGCCATCGGCATTATGCCCACCATTTGTATACTTTTTGTGTAATTGTGTGCAATAAAGAGTTAATAATAAATAGAGTTATTAATAATAAGTGAATAATAATAAATAATAATTCATTAATTACTCATGCTCCCTGTCTACTCCAAAACATGATGTAAGTCTTTGTACGCTCCATCTCGATTGAGAGTAGATTGCGCAAATATCAAATATTAATAACGGTTATTCCTTTACTACTACTACCTACGAAAAGTATTTAAGAAAACTCATTTCAGATGACCATAAAAGTAATATCCGAACCAACTTTCTATAAGTTAGTTTAGTTTTTCGTGTCGGATAAAATTAATTAAATAAAAGAAGCTTTATTTCGCTATACCCTTATATTACTCATATCTAAGCTTATACCTATTTAACATTTTTGATTATGGATTCTAGGACAATAACCGTGCCTTATATTTGAAGTAATTAATTGTAAACTACGAGTAACTTAAGTTTATGGACCGCCCAAGGCGGTAAAAGCCTCCAAACGAGCTCGTGCACTTTCTGTCTAGTGCGGTTCTTGGCCAAAGCTTGACGGCTACCTTTTCAATGTCGCACCAGGATAAAATAAATGAGGTCAAATTAAATTTCGAAAAAATCATAAGGTAGAGTTGACTCTACCTTCGATTCGTCCATCGTAACGATAGCAACGAACTGACTTCGTGACTTCCTACGGCCTTGAGTTGATTGAGGTTATAAAATGAATCACACACAGGTTAACAACGCAGAGGTTATCAAATATTGAATCATTGTGTCTGAGGGGTCTGAGGTCAGGGTCACGGTCGATGTCAAGGTGAACAGTGAATGACCGGTCAAGGTCAAATACGGAACCCCACCACGAAATACTAGCGCTGTGTGTGGTATGATCTGCACTGGGTACCACAGCACATGCTGAGAAGAGACCCGATTTTGTCAGTTTTTCTGTTATTTCAAGATTCATTTACATGTATCTTGTTCGTATCGGTTCTGGCAAAATAAAAATCTTTTCATTCATACTTTTTACTTTGCCATCACGTGACAAAAAATGCAACTTAACATCTCGAAGAACAATCAAAAGCAAAACAGACTTAGGAACTTCAAATTTTAAAGACGTTCATAAAAACGCGACTTGAGTTGAGACTTATGTCTCAGTACGGACCATGTACACTACACGGAAAAACGAAGTTTTAAGTTTTTGATTAGTTTTCGTGCAAAACAATCTCTTATATCGCTAGCGTAAGGTCAGCGTTTCCAAAACGAATCTGAGAATTCGATTTCGTTTTTACCTGAATTTGAAACCGTTGAATATTCTATCGTCGACATTGTGGGGGTTGTAGGGAAAATGTAGTTAATCCAAGACTGGCAGATGACCGCCAGGGGTAGCGAGATCAGGAAAAGGCCTATACTCGGCGGTATTTGCAGCAGTGGATGTTACCGTCTGGTATGTTAGATACATCTATCGTGATGGACAGTCAACGCCGCCGTAAAAGCAAAAAAAAAATTGCGTCCAATTGTTTGCCTCTAAATCTTCAATCCGCGCTTGCTAACTTGTTTCTTTGAGCGTATTTTTGTAGATACTCAACGCTATGGTAAACAAACACTATTTTAATGGGAGTGTTTTTACAACTGTTATCATTATGCCAATTTGAGCGGACGGAGGACGGAACGGAAACTGATGCCAAATAATGATATGTAGCGCGAGTTTAAAAAGTAGCTGTCGTGCCCTCCAGCGCGGGGAAGTTCGCCTGTTTTTTATGGTTGCTTTGCAGTGCGATACGACTATCTAGACTAGAGCTAGACTTACTAATAATCAAAGATGCGGACATAACTTCGCAAATCTCATACGAAAATGTGACGTCACACGTTACCGTCTCGACACGACGTCGATCGATCGATAGGTAATCGATATTATCGTCAAACCGAAGTCAAGGGCTCAGGTTTAGACATGTGTACCTAGGTGGCGTTAGGGAAACATGTTAACTTCGTATCATAATGTGAAATCACGCAATATCTAATGGCAATTAATTGGTCGGTAATACAGTGTTGATAATGATAAGGCTAATTGTCTGGTAACTGATAAGAAACTTATCTACCTAACCGAAACAAATAAAATAGGTGAGAGGTAAAGGTACCCAGTTCTGCGCTCATTAATCTAATACCAGCCAGCACAAACATGTCCAAACAAATATGAATTTTAACTCGTTAGAGAATCTGGCTTCCAGCTTTAAACGAGTGGTCCGCGAGCTGTCTGTCATCTGATTTCGTCAACATAAATTTCATCTTTACTCCTATTTAGAATCCAAGATAATTTATGTCAACAAAGACATTTATGAATGAAACTGAACAAAAGAAAAAACGGGTAGGTAAATAACATTAACAGAAAACAAGATTACCTTCTTGTTTTTGGTTAACTTATGTAACAGCAAGTTTATATATATATATATTATGTATAATATCATTGGTGTATGTAGTGTAATCTAATCACTAAAAGTAAAAACCTAACTACTAACTTTAACAACGCACTATCTCACATTTGGAGCGAAAAGTGTTTAAATTTGAATTCAAAAACGACCGAGAGATCAATTAAACTAAATGATGAATTAAAGTTTTCAAAACTAAAAATTGTTTTCAGCTTCGGTGCCTTGCTTCGATGATACCAATATCGTTAAATATTTTCCACCTTCCTTGGGTTTTGTAACCCCTTTGTATAAAAAAACAGGTTTTTGAATCGGAGCATAAATATGTTCCGAGTAACCCTTATACGAACGCAAAATTTGTGCTGGGTGTGTGGTAGCGGTGCTTTCTCTGCAATTGTCTGCAAACCAATTAACGAAGTTTCGTTTTCGTGGAGTCCACACCCTGATTTCGTCGTATGAGAGAAGCGTTACTTATCTATCTTACTTCATTCATTTTGACGAACGGTCATTTATCATAGTTTCGATGACCTCTGTGACGTGGTGCTTGAAGGTCCGCCTGTGACGCAGGAGGTTGCGGGTTTGATTCCCGCCTCGTAATAAATGTTTGTACGATCTGCAGATATTTGTTCCGGGTGCTCTAGTCCTTTTCTATGTATAGTAAAAATATCTGTATTGTATCGTAATGTGATTTGTGTATGTATATCACTTTATCTAGTACCCATAACATAAGTTCTGCTTAGCTTGGGGCTAGATGATGCTGTGTGAAATGTCCAGCATTATTATTTATTTATTATAATGAATTAGTTACATGTGCCTGTGTTAAATAATCTGATATTCTACACATATAAATGCTAATTTGTGATTGTAACATTGCATTGCATGCAGGTAACTAAATATTATTAAGTAGCCGGTACCTGTGTAAGTAAAAATTAGGTACCTACCTATTTAATTTACAACTTTAAAGTGTAAAGTAATGTAAATTGGCAACTGTGATCTCTAATTTGAGTTTCCTGGTATTCTAAATGATCTAATTCAAAAAATCAAGCTCGTTGTATTGTAACTGAGCTAACTAGGTGTAGGTGCGGAGAACTCTGTTACTACCGTTCCTACCAATTATTCTCTAAATATCGTTATAACTGTCCTATCTACTTCTTCCATAGCTCATTCGGCAATTAAATTATTTTTACTGACTGATTTATTGTTAATTGATTGGGATTGGAAACTTGAAAGGAACTTTGCTAAGATTAGCCTACGTTCTTTGGATCTTGGATACTGCAGCTGCCATCTATGGGTATTTTATGAAAACTTAAAGCATACTGTGTATGCTGGCTGGCTGACATGACAGTTCTGAATTGGCTGTAGGTTGAATTGTAGGTTTAATGTAGATGGCGTTATAACGACAAAATTAAGAGATTGGTAAAAGCACAGACACCAAGATGGTAAAAAGCATGGTTGAATTTATTGAATTTTCTTTTGTTGCAGATATATTTTGGATAATGAAAATATAGTGAAAAATAAACGAGTGCTGGATGTAGGATGCGGTTGCGGCGCGAGCTCGATAGCTTCTATGAAAATGAAAGCAAAACGAGTTGTAGCCAATGACATTGATTTGTGTAAGTTTCCTAAAAATAATATAAAAGTACATTATTTTATTTATATATTTTATTTATTTTATTTATTATTATTATAGTTGGAGCCTGTGAAAATAACTGATACAGCATAAAGATACATAAATTACTCCTGGACAATTTGTACAGCATTCTGGCAAAAAAAAAGCAAAAATAATCTGGAGATGCCGGGGATCGAACCCGGGGCCTTTCACATGCAAAGCGAACGCTCTACCACTGAGCTACATCCCCGATGAAAAATCCAATCGAAATAACTTTACAATCTCATTTAGATGCTCTGGCTGCAGCAGGAATCAATGCTGAAGCAAATGACGTAATGATTGAAGTGAGCGACGAAAACTTGATTGGTTCCAAATGCGAAGAATTCGATACAATACTGGTCGGAGACTTGTTTGAAGAACCTGTATTTGGTGAAAAGCTGTTTCAGTGGCTTAAAAAACTGCATGAGGATGGAAAAACCGTAAGCATGAAATAAATATTTACCTACCTACCTTCGTAGATGACATCTCTCTCTTTATCATCGTCTTTTACGTACTTAACTTTTTTCATCATCATCCTATGTTAGTCCACAGCTGGACATAACTTTTTATTTATTGTCAGCTTGAGAATCAAGAAAGATCTATAACGATTAATTAGCATTTACTTATTTGATTCGACCCTGTCTACGTGGATTTATGCTGCTTAGATCAATTAATCTTATTTTTCTTATGAGGTAATTCAGCATAAAGTTACATCTTTACAAATAAAAATGTATAGTCATCAAAGACTACGCTTCATAATATCCGCCTGGATATGTGCTCGATGATATCCGCATACCAAGGTAATAGGGCGTAAGTAGCATGACTGTATGTAACTTAATCGGTAAGTAATGGTCCTCGTGAGGATGAGACTTAAGCGACATTAGCGACACCGTTAGTGGGTTAAAAACACATCACATTCTATACCAAAAGTAATGCCATTTTTACAGGTGTACAAGCGCCTTTGGGCCAAAAAAGGCCTAAAAACTTTTACACCGAAATGACACTTCAGAAACGCAGTTTTTAGCGTATTCGAACGAGTGAAAAATTGAATAGGATGGTGTTCATAATACATTTTAGACCAAAATGTCGCTTATGCCCTACGTCGATATAAAACCAAAACTGATTTAAAATCTGAGATTTGGATTTGGTTTTTTTTTTGCCAGGGGGTTCAGATAACGATAAACGCCACCGTACATTCAATTTCGTATTATATTTGTTTCAGGTTCTAATAGGCGACCCAGGCCGGCACGGTTTGACAGACAGAATACGAGAGCAGATTACACTGCTGTCTACCTACAGGCTTCATCCAGACACATGTCTGGAGAACCGCGGCTATGTGGACGCTAGTGTGTGGAAGGTTGGAGTCGATAGCGGCAGTAAAATGTAACTCACTGACTTACAATCACGTGTCTTCAGCGGTTTTTCCTCTTCTGTCTACTATAAAAAACATTAGCCAACATCAAAATGCAAGCAACCCTGCTATGTAGTTTTTCTACTCAACGTTAGAGTGCGTTGTAAGCAAATTGCGATATGAAATACGTTTGTGCAAACGCGTAATGGCCATTTCTACTTGATCTGTTCAATTGTGGTTCAATAGAAACATGAAATCAGAATGCAAGAACAGATTACACTGCTGTCTACCTACACCGGTTTCCTCCAGGCACCTGTCTCGAGAACCAACAAGCTCTCCAGAACCAAGGCTTTGTAGATGCTAGTGTTTGGATTGGAAGGTCGTGAATCGATAGCATCAGTAACAAGTTAATAGTGGTAGTAAAATATATCGAACTTGAGTTACAATCGTGAGTCTTGATTCAGGGATTTTAAACAAGCGACTAGCAGCTTCTTGTAGGGTCGTCATGATGGTAAACGAAATACCTTTGGGCCAAGATTTTGCAAACTATGCCGTCTCAAAATGAAGTAACATTTTACCGATGTCGTTTTACGACTCAACGCAAGATGGCGCTATATGCAAATCAAATTCGACGGCCAGGTCAGCAGCCCCAGCTTTCTCGTGGTTATGCTATCTACGCCAGAGCAATAGCAATATTTTTTCATTGCTTTACAATATTTACAATCAAGTAAAGTCGGCCTTAGTCGGTCAGTTTCCATGTGTATCGTGTGCCTTAATAACTGCCTAAGTTAAGTATTCGTTACTGTTTCATAGGTCGTTCCGGAACATTTTGTTCAATGCTAGGTTAGTATTAGTTTGTCCATGATTGGCCTAAGATGGAAAGGATTTTCCTTTCATCTAACTAAAATTTCATCATGAACCATGAATTAACCAGGGATGAACGAATTTCTATGTATTGTCCTATTTTTTTTATAAGACATGGTTTAATTTTTATTATTTTTGCTTTGTATTTCTTTAAGTTCAACACGCACGATAGGAATCCCAATGCAAAATAGAAAAGGCACAATGTGACTCAATCTACCCATTCTAGTTAGACTCAGCTGGATTTTTTTATTTAGTTTATGTTTAAGATTATTTTCGGGTAATGTATGTATATATTTTTGTAGATAGGACAAAATAGGATCTACCCAGTCAAATTAAATCAAAGCTACGCGTTCTTTGCGTCGTCGCGTCGTCTTCTATTGTACAGTGCATGCAAGGTAGGGAGGACGACATATACATAAAACAACTTTAAATATAAAATAATCTTATTCAATCAATTACAAAATTAATAAAAATCAGGTATTTATTTTCTATTCTAATCTAAATCACCTACTGCTATCTTGAGGCACTTGTATCGTTGTTAAAATCAAATCACTTTGCATTTAGTTTCTAATGTTCTGTACTAACTTACAAGGCAAGCGTATGCTAATTCCAGCATTATTTATTTTTTATTTGTTCAATTCTAAAATTATGTACATTTTACGAAATCTTAAATAGAAATTAAATTATTGAATTGAGCCAAATCGTTGTTTTATTTTTACTTTGTGTTCACATCTCCATGAAGCGTTAACAAACCATCAAATGCTTCACTAAAAATTTACTTCGCTCAACGCAAGCAACCTTTCCGCTACTCAACACTAGATAGAGCTGTAAACACTTTCTGTTAGTCTAAAAAAATAGGTTTTACAGCTGGTAATTATGCATAGTATTCGCGTAAAGCCCATGCTTGGATCTGGCAGTCCGTCCAGAGTAGTGGGAATAGGTGTCCATGTCCATTGGTGCGTGAGGGTGCATTATTAGGACCGGCTGAAGGGCGAGAGACTTCCTGGAGCCGGACACAGATGTCGCGTCGGTCACGTAGCCGTTGTTCACTTCTCCTGGAATTAGAGAAAAATAAGTTTTAATGAATACAAAGTTAATGTTAAGAAATTAGCTTGTTTGGGAATCTAATTAGGTTTAATTCTCAGAATTACCTAATTATACACCCCAAAAAGAAATTAGTCAGCTAGGATTTCAAACCACTTATTAGGTTAAGTACCTACCTACAAAAACAGGTAGGTAAAGAAACAAATGTTGGGAGCCATACTACGATTTAGAATCCTAGATATTTTATGTCAACAAAGACATTTATGAATGAAAACCTTCGATCAAAAATTTCCGGCTTTGCCGGCCCCCCTATTTTTGATCGAAGATGAAAACTTAACAAAAACTGATAACAATAACAGAAAACAACAAGGTAACAGTGACGTCATCACTAAAACGTAAAACATAAACTTCGACAAAGGATAATCTCACATGTGCAGCGAAAAATTTTTTTACATTAAAATTTGAATCCGAAAACGAACGAGAGATCAATTCAATGATAAACGAAAGCATTCAAAACAAAAAATAGTTTCGAGCTTCTGTGCTTTGCTTCGATGATAGGTACCAATGTCGTTAAATATTTTCCACCAATATTCATCCAACTTGGATGTGAAACCTGAACAAATGCGCTGATGTTGCTGATGTGATGTGATGACACTTAATACTTTTTAGTTTGTCTACACAGCCGTATGACATAACAACATAGCGCCTACTTTTTCATGGTGTTTAAAAACAGATTAAAAAACTGAAAACATTTAGTTTAATTTTGTTATTTTACGAACAAAGCGAATATTTTCCGACTGCAGCAAAATACCCTAATGTGCGGACAGGAAACTACGCAAAGCATACGCATACGTCACGTTCACGTTTCGATAATAGCGTCAAATGGACTCTGGGCCGTTATGTAATTAAGGTACCTTACCTACCTACACAATCGACCTTATAACCTACAGCGACACCCAATAATATTTAACCGATTAATAAAATTATTCTTCTCACCTAGATTTGAACATTCAATTGAATAATTATGCTAAACACAACATTCCTTATTCTAATATATCTATGTTATTTCCTCTTTTAGGGTCGTTTGATTTACATTGCGCTTGATAAAAAAAAATGTGGTTTTTGAATTTTTCTCAGTACAAAGAAAAGGTACCTAAATAAATAAATAATTCTGGACAATTCACACAGTATCATCTAGCCCCGCGCTAAGCAGAGCTTGTGTTATGATTATGAGTACTAGATAACTGATTTACACAATACAATACAAAACATAGATATTTTTTGTTATGCATAGAAAACGACCAGAACACCCTGAACAAATCTGCAGAAAAAAAACTAGACAAACAAAAGTTGTCTTTGAAACCATGTTGTTATAAATAACAACAACAAAGGTTGGTTTACGTTTTGCGGCAAATTTTATTTCGCTAGTTTTATTTCTGCAGATTTCAGGGTGTTCTGAAACTTAGATTCATTGATGGTTCCTATTCCTTACATACTCTTGGAACATTTGGTAAGCATTTGTATTATTTTGTATCTATGTAGGTACCTAAACATCTTTAATAGGTGTTCCAAAAATTAAATGGTCTAATCTAAACGTAGGTACATTGAATCCAAGTTAGTTTCATGATGATTATGATTTGCAGCAAATTACTTTTCCGCAAGTTTAATCATAGCTGAACGCAGAAAAAAAAAACCGTAAATAAAACCCGCGTAATGTAAATCGATCCACCATTAGGTAAACTCAATAGTCGCCCGCACCTGCGCGCGAGAGGCATAAGTGTGTCGCATCACCGTTAGCACATCGACGACACGTGATTGGTTGACATTCTGCTGATGGTACAGATTTGTGGATAGAATACTGGTTAGGTGTTCACATAAAGGTTTATTTTTCATTATATAAGCATAACGTGGTAAGCTAAACCATAATTAAATTACCTATACACTAGCCAAACTCGATGTAGAATGTTTGACAAACAAACCGCTCATACTTAACCATCATCGGTGGGCAACACAATCTCACCTGTGGAAATTAGAGTACTAGGTAGGTAACAAACGGTTTTGGAGAAACAAATACAAAACGAAACATATGGATGATCAATGAAAAAATTTTTTGTAACCCTGGGAGGACTAATCAAACAAAACTATGAACATTTCTATCAAATAGAAAAAAGTACAACCAACGCCTGTACAGGGTGCCACATAACATGTGGTGTAGTAAGTAAGCCGAACCCCTTTCGGCTGATTCTGTGATTCTGCACACCACGGAGATCATCTTGTAATTTTCTTTTAAGCCTTTTCATTATTTTCTTGTTTTCAAAAATGTTTTTTTGCTTGTTTTTATTATCAAAACCAGTGTTGTCACATAACATGAAAATATTGCATAAAAATATGCAAATCCTTTGAAACTTCAATAATATTTATGAATAATAATGAAAGAATACTACACGTAAAAAAAAGAATATGCAGCTAAGTCTTTATTTTTTTTTTCAAAAGAAGTATTTGGCAGGTATTCTGAAAATCGTAGAACGAAAGTTGATCCCCTCTTGGTCCAGAATCACACCCATTCGTCATATTATAATAAAAGTTGATTACAAAACAAAATATGATTTTATTTAAAATTATCCTCATATAATTTAGTGGGGACAAACGCTACTGCAAAACTTCCCGCTGGTCCCTATGGGGACGAACGGGAAGTAAACTTCCCGTTGGTCCCCATCGGGGACAAAGCGTGGGGACGAGCGGGAATAACCCGTTTCGTGGCACCCTGTAAAGGTACCAATAATTTGAAGCGCCATTTACGTAAGCACCTTTTCTTACGTGATCTTTTAAATTCTGTAATAGGTCTATTAACTAAAACGACCTTATTTACCAATCTGTTATAATCTGTCACCAACTTCCTCGTTAGGAAATTATAAATCTAGCGCATCTTTGCCTAATCTATGCAATATTAAAGGTAGCTAATAGCAAAGCCCTACGTTATAAATTACGTAATAAAATGCTTGCGTGTAATATACTTAAGCTTAGTAAAGTAAAAGCTGTATAATAAATGATTTATAAACTGTATAATCATATGATACAGTTTTTCTGTAATAGTACAGTAAAGTAAAAACTGTATAAAAGGGTAGAGACATAGATCTTCTACCTTTGTATCGCGAAGCTTCATTGAACAGAACTAGGTATCTTTTGTAAAAGAGAAAACTGGGTGACATATCAAGAGAACTCTGAAACTACAAGATCAAAATTTCAGCTTCGTAGCTACGAAGCTGTGGAAACTCTATTGCAGCTGAAGCTGCAATAGAGTTTCCTAGCTGAGAACTTATTTCTGGAAAGTCACATGGGGGATTTTAAAAGTTTTCTCATGATAACTTTAAAATCGTAAAGGATTGGGAGTAAAACTTTGGCTTTGATAGTTTACATGGAAACCAACATTACCACTTATTATATTATGACATTGCCAGCATAGGCTGGCATGTTCTCTTAAAAGTTGGCGCACTTGGCGCAGGTATCCTAGATTTCAAAATAGTATAATACGTATGTAGGTACATCACTTTATGGTATCACTTTTCACAATTAAAAATAAAAATAAATCTCACTAATATTATAAACGTGAAAGTTTAGATGGATGGATGGATAGATAGATGGATGGATGTTTGTTCCTTTATCACGCCAGAACGGCAAAACGGATCAGGATGAAATTTGGCACAGAGATAGATTATAGTCTGGAATAGGACATAGGCTACTTTTTATCCCGAAATTCCTACGGGAACGGGAACTACGCGGGTGAAACCGCGAGGCGCTGCTAGTTATACATATTTTCGTTTATCTGTTCCCATAAAAATATGACCAACCTTCCATGAGACAAAAAGTACGAACAAATAAAAGTTCTTGCAGTCTTAACGATGTAAGCTATTATTACAACCGTCAATAATAAGCACCTCATCAAAAACAAGTGAAACTAAGATTGCGTAACTGGGCCATCACAGGCCATAATACACAATGTTCTAGTCTGTTGCCCCTCTACTACCACTGTCGGGTTACGCTCTGGTTGTGGTCTGCTTAGTACAGAAACTGAAAGTGTATGACAGAATGTATGAAGGTATGATTAGAAGCTGAATGTGGCTAGTGGCACTGTCTGAGAGGGACCAAGGAAGCAAGGAACCTCTAGATGTAAGACCTCACCTTTGTAGAGAGACGGCGGCGGGTACCCAGTATCAGGCTGCAGACGCACGTGCCTGGTGGCCAGGATGAACGCCAACGCAGACAGCACCACGCCGTCCAGACACCCTATCACTGCCAGGAGGTAGGCCCAGCGGATGTGGCAGCGACCTGGAACATGCAGCACATTTTACTACACTACATTATGAATGCGAAAGACCTGTGCAATAACAAGCCAATACTACTGGAACGGATCTGGCTAAAGATGATAAGTAGGTATTTGAAAGTTGACAATAATTTGCTTCTTCTTCTGGGTTTCTTCTCTCTCAAAAGTCTTATTAAGTCAAGAAAGGTAAGTTAAAGGTTTGGTACGCGAGAGAGGACGACAAACAAGATCTTAGTTAAAATGGGTTGTTTTAGCCAAGAGAGACTTTTCTGAGAAAATAAAACAATCAAAACTTTACTCTTCATCATAGCATAGCTGCGTAGCTAAGTGGGATATGTGTCAATCATAGCCATAGATCAAGGTATCGGTAGGCCGTGTGGTGCCGATGGAAAGGGTTGGGTGGTGCTAGAATTTGCCCCACCTCAACCCTTCCCGTCGGTGTCGTAAGAGGCGATTAGGGGACATACACTGGGGAGCGGGCAGCAGCCTCTCTTGCAGAATAGATCTACCACCGAACTGCGAACCCCAACCCTCGTGCCCAGCGTGGGGATTATGGGCCTTACCCCCATGAGATAAAAGCCAATAAGGCGATTAAGAGCCTCTTGGTAACCATTCCATTCCAACGCTTAGCACCAAGCCGTGAGGCGTCGACAAATTATAGGTCTTTTTTCTTGATTGATCAGTTGGTTGACCCCCTACTTTAATGTTTGAGTGTTTATTTTCTGAATACTAACTTACCAATATTATATTGATCAGCAGTGGGTCCACAAGTCTCCTGGACAGAGGTTTCGTTCCACGCGGCGGGGTAGACAGCTACTCCTGCCACCATCAGCAGGGCTGCAAAGGAAATTGACGTTAGTTGTCTTGTTGCAAGACTTGGGTTTGCGTTGTTTTCTCACTATATATATAATATTATAAACGTGAAAGTTTAGATGGATGGATAGATGGATGGATGTTTGTTCCTTTATCACGCCAGAACGGCTGAACGGATCTGGATGAAATTTGGCACAGAGATAGATTATAGTCTGGAATAGAACATAGGCTTCTTTTTATCCCGGAATTCAAACGGGAACGGGAACTACGCGGGTGAAACCGCAAGGCGCTGCTAGTAAAATATAACTTCTAGACTGTAGCCAAATGAGACAAAACCGACTGGCCTACCACGTGCATTGACATTAGAGGTTTGATGGCTGTCTCACCTTCCAGAGAATCATCACACGATGCAGGACAAGATGAGGTATTAGATGTAAATACTGTGATTTATTTAATTCATTTTGTATGCAAATGTCAATTTAGGATCATTTGTTGAACAAAACGATCGTTTTTAGTGATCCGTACCCAAAGGGTAAAAACGGGACCCTATTCGTTTGTCCGTCTGTCACCAGGCATGTATCTGTATCTCATGAACCGTGATAGTTAGACAGTTAAAATTTTCACAGATGAGATGATGTATTTATGTGTGTTTATTTTCTGAATACTAACTTACCTTTTATAACAATAAATATGTTTTCTATAACAATAAATACTAAAAAACAGAATAAAATAAATATTTAAGGGGGTTCCCATACCACAAACGTGATTTTTATGCCGTTTTTATAGATAATGGTACGGAACCCTTCATGCGCGAGTGCGACTCGCACTTGGCCGGTTTTATTTTTTAACTCTTCTTCTATACACAATGAGATGCCTAAGAAACGATATCGTCTTAAGTCTGGATGGTTCCAGAATCCAGACTCTATTTCGTTCTAAAATCTAAATTTTGTAGGAGAGGAAGAAGTGATTATTACTTGCATTCCTATAAATTCAAACTCCGCAAAACAAGTCCAATCTAGTTTAACCCGTAAAAGTGAAAACTCAAGCATTCTCGTATCATGCCGCGTAATTACAAGTTTCTAGCGAACGAGTCTCGTAAACCATTGAAGCCTTTCTCAGTTTAATGGACCCCGCTAATCGGACCTTCTGGTCACGGGCTCTGGTTGTGAAGAAAGCTTATAATTGTGGAAACTGTTCTATGTAGCAATGGATTTCTCTGTTGGAGACAAAGGCACAAAGGTTGCTTATGCTGCTGCCTGCGGCTTCGCACGCGCTTTTCAAGTAGCCGATGTCCATCCTTGGGATACCAATTACCTCCCTGCCAAATTTCATGAACATACGTTTAGCTGTTTCAGCGAGAAAAGGTTACAGGTATAGCTACTTTCGAATTAATAATATGAGTATGGAAGTATGGTATACGGATGATCTTTGGAGCACTTGGTTATTTCAAAGATTAAAAGTCTGAACCGAGAGCGTCATTCTAATCGCTTTGTACTTGAACTTTTCAATGTGTGGATGACGCCCTCCGCGAAGAGTCTGGTATGTCCGGGTATACTGGTTTCGTTCGGAAGAAGTTCATAAACTTTGCTGGTCACTCATCTTTTCAATAACTTATAGGTAGCGGTGGCTAGCAATTATGCAAGCAAGTTGATGTATCAATCAAGAATCAATCCGGCCGTGTCGTGTGGTGCCGGCTTAGAATTTGCACCACCGCAACTCTTCCCGTGGGTGTCGTAAGAGGCGACTAAGGGAACACCGGGAGGCGGGCAGCTGCGCCTCTTGCAGAATAGATCTACCACTGAACTGCAATCCCCAAAACGCATGCCCATGGAGATTATGGGCATTATCCCCCATGAGATAAAAACCGAAAAGGCGATTATCTGGGGGAGGCCTGCGTCCAGCAGTGGACCATTATTGGATGTTGAGGAAGTATTAATCAATCAATCAACAATCAAGCACCTACCTACAATTCATTTCATTCTGTGTTCCAGAACCAACCACCTTATAAATATTCTGGTTGAAAACACACTAAGCTAGAAAAACAAGACATAAAGGTACGACTTCCAATCTAAAAATAAACATATTAAAATAATTAACCTGTGCGCTGTGTTACGAAACGGTTAATTTTATAATTAAATCGCTGGTAGATAATTATGCCATGCTCTGATGCTTAACGTGTGAAAAAACTGGCCTAGATTTTGGTTGATAGTTTTGTTTGGTTCGTAAAATTGAACCTAATTACCATTCATTAGCGCGTTTTGTGTGATTTCGACTAAAATACCACGACAATGCCCTCGTGTTCGTTCACCAGGTGTACAAATAGCTCCAAAACAAAGCCCAAGGCATCACATATTTCACCGCGTAAGTTGATCCATCAAACTTAAATGTTCTGATAATGCGATACCATATCAATCATTATTTCACCTGTGTGTGACACGGTACAGTTTTTGAGTGAGCGCTGGGAGAACGTACGGTACGTTCTATCTCCCTTTTTTTACTTTTATCGAAGGTTATATCATATTTTTACGATTACATATTATTACGATACGATTCCAAACGTATCTACTGTTTACCTTAATTGCACTTCCAGCACCATCCATCTAAAATGGCTGAGAACTTGCCATTATTGTATGCAAGTAGGCAATTCTATTGTTTGTGTTACTTGTTCAAGGATTTTAGTTGGTGTTCAGGTAAGCGATGTTAGTTACCGTTTGTAAGTTGAGTGACCAGCAAAGTTTATGAACTTCTTCCGAACGAAACCAGTATACCCGGACATACCTGACTCTCTCTTCGCGGAGGGCGTCATCCACACATAGAAAAGTTCAAGTGCAAAGCGATTAGAATGACGCTCTCAGTTCAAACTTTTCATCTTTGAAATAACCAAGTGCTCCAAAGATTATCGGTATACCATACTTCCATACTCATATTATTAATTCGAAAGTAGCTACACCTGTAACCTTTTCTCGCTGAAACGTTTTTAAATATCATCGTAAATACACTACACACACATACACACACACAGACACACATTTTACAGTATTAATAAATAACAGCGAGCGGAGAGAGCCCTAAAACGGCTGATACGTTTGGAGAGTTTACGGCGCGCGGCGCGGCGGCGCGGCGGCGGCGCGGCCGGCTGCAAAAATTGTAAGCGGAGCATTGAGTAATAAAATAACTAACAAGTACTACGCTAGTAATAGTACTTCAGTGAAGCGGAGTGAGGCGCAACCATTGAGTTATAAGTACTACGTTAATACTTCAGTGGGAGCAAACTGTTTTGAAATTGGTGAGGTACCTACCTATGCGGTCGGATCGATTTTTAAGTTTCTTTTGAGATTTAGGTACTAAGTAACTACTTTGGTAGAACGCACTCGGGTTCGGGGTGTCATCTTGACTTGGTAACCGGAGCG
This sequence comes from Eupithecia exiguata, assembly GCA_947086465.1. NCBI lineage: Eukaryota > Metazoa > Arthropoda > Insecta > Lepidoptera > Geometridae > Eupithecia > Eupithecia exiguata. Next base: position 1,747,707 of record OX352250.1, on the reverse strand, counting down.
GAACTCCCCCCCCCCCCCATATATATATTATATGCTGCTAGTATATTTAGGGCCCTCTTTACGTCATGGAATTCCGTCCGTGTGCGGATCTTGACCGCGTGCGTTACACGCTCCAGCCAATCCGCGTTCCGTTCCGAGTGCGTGAGACCCGCGTGGTAGGCTAAAACATGGTATCGGGTAGCCCGCACGTGGATCAGTCCAATCTGGTCCGCGGGCCACCAGAAACCTAATGTATATCGCGGGTCGCAAGACAGGAAAAGAATCCTTACTTTACAGATATTTTTTATTGATTGATTGAGTAACAGTTGAGTAACTTTACTACTGTTTACTACTTTACTAACTAACTACACTTACATCTGCACGTACCTAATACTTAAATTTATTTTGTGTCTGTTCTGTACTAAGGAAGTCAAGAAATATCACTTCCTGAAAATAATAGCTTCTGTCAGTCCATTAGCCATTATCTTATACGTCGAAGTAAAAGTCAAGACGTACAGTGCCACCACCCACCACTGATCTGTTCGCTAAATAGACGATCTCTGTGGCGGGGCCAAACTATGTGCAAAACAGTGCAATTTCATGATTTTTTTACCCGACTACCAACAGGGGAGGGTTATGAGGTTAGCACCCTATGTTTGTATGTTTGTATGTATGTGGCCGATTTCTTTGTTCCCACGTAGCGCTAAAACTACTGGTTCGATTTCAACAAATTATGTATCGATTGATTCGTCTCAATACCCCGATGGTTATAGGCTATAGGATTTAGGGCTCCGACCCCGAATAAGCCAACAAAACGCGTATTAAAGTTTAGGTAGCCGCAGGCTGCAGGCCCCATAGAGAAAAATTACAATACCTACGACCTATTTTCATTTTCAACTCTATGCCTATCAAATATGACCGATACGTCATTCTATTTTGTCAATGTAAATGTTTCAAACTTTTATAACTTCCACGTAGTCGGGTTCGTTTTTAACTTTATCTTGTTAACGAATTTGTTTTGTTTTGTTTACGAGATAAAACGAGAAAAAATAACGAATTACATTAAATTCAAAAAAAAAAATTTAATTTAATGTAATTCGAGTTTTTAACCATGAGAATCCCGTGATCTAGATCCTAGATCTAGTCCTAGTTTGACAAGCTAACACGCTAGGTTCACCTCGCAGTTCGCACATCTGAAAAGCATCGCTGGCATTCAAATATTGTCTTTAACTTAGATGAGAGCTCTAAAGAGAGAGCTTTAGATCGCTACGCTACCAACAGCATACTTGGTTACACTGTACTGTAAGGAGGAAGCTTAGCGCCTGACCATTAAATCTAAATTGCGGGTAATTTCAGTGAAATTAAACGTACGTTACATTCACGTTACATATCATCCGCTAGTGAATTCTCAGTTTTAGACTACTTCTGTATGTATTGCTGTGTGAATAGGCTACTTGACTACTACTGGGAAATAATTCTAACGTATTGTCTGATATAGATAATGGAAAGTGTAATAATATTTCTTTAATGCCAGTCGTATTAGTTATGAAAATTAATTTTAAAGTTTGAATAAAATAATGCCGCTCCAAAACGATAATCTCTGTCATAGCTACCGTGTTCTTAGCTATGACGTCACCCCGCCAAACCACACCTAACAAGAAGAACTCATTGACACTGTAATCTGTGATAGTGTGACGTCACTTGCGATCCAACCAAATACACGGCGTTTTCGGTTACATGATCAAAAAATGTGTAATTTTAATCATCGTTATTTTACATAAAAAAGGCATATTTTTAATAAAAATCACCTGATTACGCTTTGTTACGTTGTCACTGACTAGGATGAAAACAATTTGGAACTTATTTTTAATGTAGTCAAATAGCCTATTGTATTGTCCAGCATTATTTATATATATTAGACTAGCGGCCCGCCCCGGCTTCGCATGCTTTTTAGGGTTCCGTACCCAAAGGGTAAAACGAGACCCTATTACTAAGATTCCGCTGTCCGACTGTCTGTCTGTCACCACCGGGATACTAAAAAACAGAATAAACTAATTATTTAAGGGGGAAACAACACAACAAACGTGATTTTTATTACCACATTTTCCTTTCACTGTGCCTTCAAGAACAGAAGTAGGCAGCGAGCTTATTTCCACTATAAAATCTTGAATCTCGCAGACCTTCAGTCTCAAATCTTTTACGTTCTGTCATTGAACGTGACATTTTAGCCTGAAGTGATCACGATAACCGTGATATAGAGATAAAATTCTTACTAACGTGTGTCACGTTGTCACGCTATTATCTTAACGTTGTATCTTATGGCATGGATTATGTGACTTGGGTTACGTTAAAACGTTTTATATCCGTTATCTTTATCAAAAAATCAGCGAAAAAAAATACATTATAATCTATGGGATACAAGGTAGATCCCCTTCTTCATTTTTGAAACGAAAGGTGCGTTTCCTAAATAAAAAAAAACTATTTTAAATACTAATAAGAAATAAATGTGCAAAGTACCATCTGTTTTCTTAATTACTGCCGTTTTTCTCCTTAACTTTTTATGGTCATCATCACCGTAATAAATACTTAATAGCCGTCGAATTATTTTTGCAAATAAATGTTTTTAATAACAGATAAATCAGCAAAAACTTGATGTTTGAGCTTACTTCGCCGTTCTGCTCTGTCCACTAGCGGCGTAAGGGGGGGGGCGGAGGGGCGGTCCGCCCCGGGTACCGAGCTCCAAGGGGTGCCATCTCGGCACCCCTCGGGGCGCGCAGATGGCACTTCAAATCCGAAGGGGTGATACCGAAAACTCACACGCAGACAAATAAAAAAATTGCGGCTCGCTTCGCTCGCCGTTGTTTTTATTATGATTGCAAAATAAATACTTGAATACTTTAAAATCGGGTGTAGAAAGGTTGCCTAGCAGAGATCGCTCAAACCGATAAGGCATTGTACATACAACTTTATCTGTATTAGTCTTTCCCTGCCCTGTGTAACTATTTTATTTGATGTGCAATAATGAGTAATTGCTTTGTAATGAGCTTTATTTTCTTATAAATCGTAAAAAAATATTTTCTCATTCATTGTCACAGCTTACTTTTTTTGCTAAGTATGCCTCACCAATTTCAAACCAGGTTGTGGTTCACTCCACTCGGTGATTTTTATTTTGTATTTGTTTCATAACAATCTGCGCAGCCACCGCAATTTCTCCAAACGTTTCAGGACTCGCTGTTATAAATTTTTTCATACTTTCCTTAACTTGTTTGTGATCACCCGAAAAAGTAACAAAAATTTCGGCGGCTCGCTACGCTCGCCGGTTCGTTTTTAGCTTTGTTATAGATCGCCAAAAAAAAATTTCGTCGTGGTTTTAGAATACTTGTATTTTTGCTAACCTTACCGAACTCCGAAATTACCTATTGTGGTTCGCTCCGCTAGCCGTAGTTATTGATAAATTTATTTTTTAAATTATAGGTCACCTTTAAATTCACATATTTAATATTAATAAGGTCACAATTAAGTCAATTATTAAGGTCACCTATGACAAACTTAGTTACTTTTCATCTAACATCCGAAAATCCAAAAAAATATCGCGGCTCGTTTCGCTCGCCGTTACTTAGAATTCCTGTTGTTAGAAATTGAGGGTGCTGATAGTCAAACGACCCCTAAGGGGGGGGGGGGGGGGGGGGGGGGTGCTTGGTAGAAAAACGCCCCGGGTGCCAGCCCACGCTACGCCGCCACTGGCTCTGTCCCTCTCCTACGAGTATGAACGCGAAATCCTATGCCTGGCGTCATAATATGACGTCGTTTTGTGAAAAGGCTTTTAGATAGCTTTAGACTTTAGATATTAATATTACTTTTTTTTTTATTATCTTAGGATTCTAATGGTAGTGGAATTTTTTCAAATTGGTCCAGTATTGTATGTTTTAAAACGGGGTGTACCTATGGGGGTAATGTTTACAAAACATTCTATATTAAGTTTGGCCATAGGTATGAAAATAGTCTTGCAAAACATGAAATTGAATTCCAAATGACAGGCAAAACATAATCATAAAATTATACCAACATTTTGTTTCCGTTTGTTGCGATACCGGTGCTTAGCATTTTAGAAAGTGAGGAGGCTCGTGTAGATTGCAAAATGTCTTAAGACCAACTTTTGAATTGAAGACCTATTAATGATCTTTCAAAGTATCATCGGCCTCTGCAACAATCTTTATTTTATTTTATAGCGCTTTGTGTTTTATTGCTTCTTGTCCGTGGTCCCGTTTACCACAGTACATACATACATACATACTCAACTCACCTCACCTCCTGAACAGCCTATTTCCACGATGTCCACAATGGTCCACTGCTGGACGCAGGCCTCCTCATGATAATCGCCTTATTAGCTTTTATCTCATGACCCATAATCCCCACGCTGGGCATGCGGGTTGGGGATCGCAGTTCGGTGGTAGATCTATTCTGCAAGAGGCGCTGCTGCCCGCCCTCGGTGGATATCCCTTAGTCGCCTCCTACGACACCCATGGGAAGAGTTGGTGCAAATATTAAAGCGGCATCACACGGCTACGTCGGAATTGGTATACATATAATGTCAATTATTTACATCTACAATTTGGTATACCTACCCCAATTATTATCAGCAATGATCAAGGCGCGGGTGAAAAGTTAACTACATATAAATTACACAATGAGAAAACAATATGGATTTGCAAAAAAGTTGCTTATAGCAAAATACAAGTCTAAATACCTAAGCTCTAGCTTTACGGGTAACGGCCTGTCAATGTGCCTAGATGCCGACCTATGTAGGAGTCACTGAAATAATAAATTCCCGCTGTGACAGGACAGGAAAGAGAAATGAAGTATGTATTTCACGCATTTATTTAAATAACGAAACAAGAAAGACTTTGAACCACAGCTTTTTGTCTGCATTATGCCGCAGCGAATTCCTCAGGAGAAGGCATGAACGCTCGGAGTCTAGAGCACCTATCATCGTCTATCAAGCAGCTCTTCCGTTTAACTGCTATCTCTTTCTCCAACTGACCTCTATAAATCATCAATTCAGCTCTTATAGCTTCTGCCTGTCTCATGTTATCATACAGTTCCTCGGTCTTTTCTTTTGTAAGCTTGGCTTCAGCCATCAACGCATACTGAGCTTCGTCTCTGCAGCTCTCGACTCCAGGACGCTCATTATTCCTCGAAAGCAGTCTCGTCATAACTACTTTGTTTCTTTTGTCAAAGTCTCTGAGCGATTCTCTGAGAGTGTCATACAGTTTTTCTATATCAGCTATCATTTGGAGGTTTTTCTTCAATTTGTTTTCCAGTGCGGCGCACATCTCATTCGTTGATTTAACTGTTTCAGCCAAAGCTTGATTCGTTCTATCACATTGAGTTTTCATGTCCTGGCTTCCTTTTAGGATGGCTTCCATCAGACCAACTCGCAGTGCTTCCGATTTCTTTCTAACTTCGTCGCAGTATTTTACACTTTCGGCGCTGAAGTGCTCCCAGTATTCTAAGCTCGTTGAATTCTCAGTCCACCTAGCAACCCCCGGGTGCCAAAGAATCAGGCTGGAATCAGGAGAGAGACTATGGTTTATTTTGTCAAGGTTCAAACTCAAATTTTTATCACTCCAATCGAATTCAGTGCTTGATTTCACTGCTTTGAGTTTTTCCATCATTTTCTCTGCTTTCAGCAGCGTATGCGTGAAAAGTCTTCGAATTTCTTCAACGATAGCTACTTCTTTGATTAACTCTTGCTCAGCATCATCTCGGACCAGATCAGGTTCTAATCTATTAGTCCTCAATTCTAAGCACTCCCTCGAAATGGCTTCAGGCATCATGAGAATTCTACAAGCTCCTTTAATTTTCGCTCGACACTCATCTAATTTATCTATCTCCTCTGCAATGGCATTTAATGCATGCCTTACTTTTTTCCTACTAGCAGCGAGATCTTTTATTCTTTTCGAAAGCATAGAATTAGACTCGTTAGTTTTTTCGTCTAAAGCTTTTACAGAATCAGCCATTTTCGCTTTTACTCGGGCTTCTAGTTCTCTACCCTTGTCTGTAAAGCCTGCATACAGGATTTTTTGGTTGTTAGCCCTCCATTGCCCGGTAGAATATCTGGTGATGGAGTACTTGTCGACGACGGGTCTGACGCCAGTCATGCCGGCCTGGGGGGTCCAATCGAGGTGGCCGGCCGCCCAGGGTCCTATGGGGCTCATGCCAAGAATGTCTCCACTGGATGAGTCCGTGGGTTGGGGGAGGTAGGTCGGCGGCGCTCCTTTTGGGTAGATCGGCGGCTCTCGAGGCCGGATCATGCCAGGCTCATAGCGTTGCGCATGAGGGTTCTCCGAGCCGCGGTAATCCCCGGCTTTTTTGTAATTCTTTGGCCGCTTCTTTTGTGTACTAGGGCAAATCTCGGGACATGTTGCCATTTTGAACAGTAATTTAGAGTTTAGGTAATAGAAAACGATGAATAAAATCTAAATTAAGTCTAGTAGTACTACATACGACCAAAATAAAAATAAACGAAATGTCATTACATAGACACACTTGGGATTTGATTAACCCCGTGGACGGAGGAAATCACCCCCCCCCCCCCCCCTTTAACCCCAATGAAAAAAGAGATCCCCTTCGGTATAAGGAAGGACCCTAACGTATAGTTAGTATGAAAACTTCATATTCCATGGCCAGGTCAGTCGGCCATGTTACCAAGTTAAAATCTCTATGGTTTTAAGCTGATAAGTGATGTGCCATGCACCTGATAACGAATCGATAGATCTAAATTGTTGATAACAATACTGCAATATTTATTCTACAGGTTCCCTGCAAATGAAAATTTGCAAAGAAAATGGATGAAAATAATGGGGACTGAAAATATAAACCCCCGACCTACGATAAAGTACGTCTGCTCAATGCACTTCACTGCATTTAACGGAACATTAGATGATAACCTAACCTACTATGATAATACTGTATGCTTCTGATTTGGTTCCATTAGTTAGAATTTTCTTTTCTAATAGGTATAATGTTCTTGAACTTGAGTGATTTTTCTGTTGTAGTTTTGTACGAGCATAACTGTCGAGGTGTCGATAACAGACAAAGAGAGGCATAATATATCTAGCAGTGCACTAATATAGGCTGACGATGATGATAACTGTCGAGCCATTGTGGATCTAATGTGCATGAAAACCACCATACCAAAACGATATTCCAAATATAGAAAAACTTAATCCCGTCCAAACTAGAAAAATAATAACTAACAAGCAATTCACTTCATTCTGGCAATCTTTTCAATCAAACAAAGTCAAAATAAATATATAAAACAAATTCCATGCCAAACTTAGATATTATTATGATACTATTTTTCTATAGAAACAATAAAAATATCTATAGATAAAGTACTAAGATAAGTCTTTATACTTAGTACTATATCTATCGATAATTTCTGTATTCGATGATACACGCAAGTCGATATGCGGTACAACACTAGTTAATTCGCCACATTTGATCTAAAGTCTAAAGGGGATCTCTGAGCCGCCATATTATGCAACCAAATTGTTTGAGGTTATACAGGACAATTCCATAGATAGGGCCCATCCATAGACTTAGACCATACAGTTCTTAAGTTCCTTGACGCTGTCAATGTATCAGACTTTGAACATGTCGTAGATATTGTTGAAACATATTCAAAAGAAGTTGAAGTTGAAACATATTAGCACTATTGTTTGCACTATTTGTTTTTTAAGAAGCTATTTCTTTAATCACTCTTAATTTAGTTTCAATCAAATCACTCCTGTTTAGGAGCAATTTTTGTAAATTTTTGTTTTTACTATCGATGTTAAAATAATTACTTTCTTTATAAGAGATTTTATAAACACATGTCATAACGGACCACGATCCAAACAATTAGGTATCTAAGCAATCAATCGGCTTGGGAGCCAGTTGGGTCGCACAGCCTTTTGTTTTCCTCTTCACATGATGCCATTGTTTTTGCTGTAGGAACATTCATCATATCTAGGCACAGAAAATGAGAACCAATACCAACTTACCTTTGAAATTGGAAAGATAGGGCTAAGAATTGAGGACCGTACTTATACTTTACTAGCAGCGCCTCGCGGTTTCACCCGCGTAGTTCCCGTTCCCGTGGGAATTCCGGGATAAAAATTAGCCTATGTACTATTCCGGACTATCATCTAGCCGTTCTGGCGTGATTGAGTAACAAACATCCATCCATCTATCTATCCATCCATCCAAACTTTGACATTTATAATATTAGTAGGATTAGTAGGATAAAGCTATTGGAAGTATCTTGTTCCAGAAAAGACGAACACTATAAAAACAATTGGAGATGTTTAATCTCTATTGTAAAATATAACAGCGCAAAATAATCCAACATTGTTTTTTGTGGAGTCAACGCAAAAAAGCAGAACTTTAAAATGACATCAAAATCCAGCCAACTCCGACGCAGAGGGGTAGTGTGATCGCACCATGCCACATCTCTCTCTATCAATATTCAAAGTCTTTCTTTTCGCTGCTATGTCTCGCTCTAGCTCTTTTCTCTTTTTACAGAGGTCCGCTCTTACTCGTTCAGCATTTCGTATCTGGCCGATCAAAGACGTAACAGTCTCGTGAATTTTACTAACTTCATCAAGGAGACTTAGATGAGGTTGATCTCTTACATTTTCGCCGTGCGGTCTCCAAATATTTCTGTTGTCAAGTCTTGTCTGTGCAAGTTTCATTGCCGCGTCCAATTTTTGTACTGATTCTTTGAGATTGTCAATCACAGCTTCCATATCCGCTATTTTCTGGAGCGTGGTGAGTAGAGTTTCTTCTAGTTTAGTGCAGATCGCTGTTGTAATGGCAACTGTCTCGGCCAAGGCCATGTCTGTTTTATCAGCTTGGTTACGTAGTTTTCTACCACCTTGGACCAATATAGCGTTTAGGGTTCCTCTCAAATCTATTGAGTTTTGTCTTGCTTCTTCACAGTTCTGTATGTTATCTCTGCAGAAGAAATCCCAGTACTCTAATGGAGCAGAGTTTTCTCCAAACCTTGTTGCACCAGGTCTCCACAAAATAAGTTTTGATTTTGTGTTCAGACTCATGTTTAGAGATTCGGTTTTGTGGGCCATTTCTTTGTCACAATAATCGTATTCAATTCTAGCCTTTGCAGATTTGTTTATTGATTGTTGGTCCTCTATTTTTTGCAGTGTTGCCTTAAGAGTATCTCTAACCTCTCCGACAAGGTTCATTTCTTTCATGAGCTCTATATCTGCAGCGTCCGCGACTAAGTCGGGACCAGCGCGGTTTGAGCGGAGATCCAGACATTCTTTAGAAATAGATTCTGGAAGCATTAGTGTTCTTGCAGCACCTTTCAGCCGTTGTCTCTCTATTTCCAACCGCTCCACTTCCTCCGTTATAGCTTTACACGCCCTTTCCACTTCGACTTTCCACCTGAAGATTTCCTTTGCTCTTTGTTTTAATTTTTTATAAGACTCAGACTGATTTTTATCGACGTTTCCGAAGCCTTGCATAATGGATGTCTTTGCGTTGTAGTCGACGATATTAGCCTCGTTTACTGCTTCACTGTCAAGGACATCTAAATTGTGCTGTGTCCATTCTTTCAGAGAGTACCTGCTTAGCGTGTATTTGTCAACTAATGGCCTAGTGCCGGTCATACTGGCTAAAGGGGTCCAATTGATTTTACCATCGGATCCTGGTCTGAGTCCCGGAAGATAGAATTCTTTGGACGGCAAGGGGCCGTTGCCTAGAGGTTCCTGAGTCAGTGCGCTTTGAGCTTGTTTAGCTAAATATTTCAGTTCATCATTGATTTTTTCAGGGTTTTCAGACGATTTCACAAAAGCACCTATGTCATTACATATTTTTGGGCATTTTTCGTCTTTCGGTGAACCTGTTGGAGGCGCTGTCATGGTTATAAGTATAAATCAATGTAAAAATGTTGTAAAATGTAAAAATAAATATAAGTAAATGTAGGTATCAAAAATAAACATTCAAAAATAATGTAAATGTGCTCAAAATATAAATATCAAATCATTATTCATGGCATGTGTATGTCAAAAAATGGTCAAAAACAAAGGTCAAAAGCAAAGGTTATATTAGTAATATACAAGGAGGTCAAAAGCGATCAAGGAACAGCACAGAGTTTGTATAGTACTAGCCATATATAAACTCTATGGAGGAATAGCCTGGAGGTAATTTCGTTCGTCCAAGCAAGGAGCACTTAAATTGCCAATAATAGAAGTATTTTGAAGATTACTATTGGTATTTGACTGTATATGATCGGCTCGGCGGCGGGAGAAGGTCCTCCTGCGACGCAAGAGGTTGCGGGTTCGATTCATGCCTTGGCACAAATATTTGTACGTTTGCAAATATTGGTCCCGGACGTTTCGTGTACTTTCTATGCATAGTAAAATAACCGGCCAAGTGCGAGTCGGACTCGTGCACGAAGGGTTCCGTACCATCCCGTACCATCTATAAAAACGGCAAAAAAATCATGCCTGTTGTGTGGGAGCCCCTTTTAAATATTTATTTTAATTTAATTATTTATTTTTCGAGTGTACACGGTCCACCCATAAACAGGGCTTGGAATACCGGTTCGACTGACCATAAAATGGTACCGCCCGGTAGATCTTTGGTATAGATATAAATTATACCGATATTGTTATCGGTATGTTACTCGCACTTGGCCGGTTTTATTTATGTACCCCATTTTGTTTTTTAGAATAATACCTGCATTTTTAAATAACTTACACTTACCTATGCCTCACGATTTGGACCCTGGACATTGAATTTTTCGTTTTATTTATTAAAATAACTATTTATTCCAAAATAAATTTCCTAAAACAAAATATAAAAATAAGGTATAAAATATAAGGTAAAAAAAAAGAAGTATCGCAATAAACTTTTTTTTTTGTATAAACTTAAGTCCAAATTTATAAACTATTTCTTGGACCAAAACTAGAGAGGACGGGTAGCCTTAGAACAATCCTATAAAAAATCTAAATCTAAATTTAAGGGAAACTCTTTGTAACTGAATCTTCATAGGTTATCTCTGTAGGTTACATTTAGGTACCCCCGGGTGGTGTGGTGCGATTTAATTTGGTCACTAACTTTGAGAAAAGCAACGCCAGCGTGTCTTTCGAAGATAAGTTTCTAACTAAAAAAGACTTTTCTATTGTAGGTACCATTTTAAGCGCATGTACCTTTGTACATGCGCTTAAAATGCAGCAATAATTAAAATAAAACCGGCCAAGTGCGAGTCGGACTCGCGCACGAAGGGTTCCGTATCATTATCTATAAAAACGGCAAAAAAATCACGTTTGTTGTATGGGAGCCCCTTTAATATTTATTTTATTCTGTTTTTTCGTATTTTTTGTTATAGCGGCAACAGAAATACGTCATCTGTGAATATTTCAACTGTCTAACTATCACGGTTCATGAGATACAGCCTGGTGACAGACGGACAGACGGACAGCGAAGTCTTAGTAATTGGGTCCCGTTTTTACCCATTGGGTACGGATAGTACGGAACCCTAAAAAAAACCATGTTTAGCAATCGCAATCTCAAATCTTGAAGCAAAATATTTACAGAATGATTACTACACCACTAATATTCTGTTAAGTATCTCGGTCTGTTCACTGAGCCTGATGTTCTTAGGAGCATGCGTTCCGAAAAAAATATGCATTCATGATGCTTATATTTTTCTGTCACGCTTTTAATTTGTAAAGCACCAACCAACCAGGAATCAACGCCAAAAGCAGAGCATCAAAGCCATAGTCTTTTCTCTCAGATAGGTATTTGAATTTCAAGTTCAAAATCCAGCCAACTCCGACGCAGAGGGGTAATGAGATCGCACCATTCCACATCTCTCTCTATCAATATTCAAAGATTTTCTTTTCGATGCTATGTCTCTTTCCAGCTCTAATCTCTTATGGCAAAGGTCCGCTCTTACTCGTTCAGCATTCCGCAGCTGGCCAAGCAAAGAAGTTACAGTCTCATGTATTTTGCCGACTTCTTCAAGGAGACCATGATGTGGTTGGTCTCTTACACTTTCGCCGTGCATCCTCCATTTGTTTCTGTTGTCAAGTCTTGTCTGTGCAAGCTTCATTGCTGCGTCCATTTTTTGTACGGAATCTCTAAGATTGGCTATCAAAGTTTCCATATCCGCTATTTTCTGAAGCGTGTTGAGTAAAGCTTCCTCTAATTTAGTGCAAAGCTCTGTTGTTATTGCTACTGTTTCGGCCAAGGCCATGTCAGTTCTGTCAGCTTGGGTTCGTAGTTTTCTTCCACCTTGAATTAAGATGGCATTCAGGCTTCCTCTTAAATCTACGGATTTCTGTCGTACGGCTTCACAGTTCTGTATGTTCTCTCTGCAGAAGTACTCCCAGTACTCCAGAGGAGCAGAATATTCGCCATACTTCACTGAACCAGGCCTCCACATGGTTGTACTTGATTTTGCGTTCAGGCTCAAGTTTATAGTTTCAGTGCTGTATGCCAGTTCCTTGTCGCAATAATCGTACTCAATTTTTTGCTTTGCACATTTATTTAATGTCATTTGTTCTTCAATTTTGTCCAGCGTTGCCTTAAGATTCGCTCTAATATCTCCGACAAGGTTCATTTCTTTTAAAAGTTCCTGTTCAGCAGCATCCGCAACTAGTTCTTTCACACAGCGGTTAGCGCGAAGTTCGAGACATTCTTTAGAAATCGATTCTGGTAGCATCAGCACTTTTGAAGCTCCTTTCAAACGTTGTCTTTCTATTTCTAAAGTCTCCACTTCCTCTGATAAAGCTTTACACGCTTTTTGCACTTCTAACTTCCATCTGAACAAATCTTTTGCTTTTTGTTTCAATCTCTTATTATTTTCCGACTGTTGTTTGTCGATGTTCCCAAAGGCTTGCATCATGGATGTCTTTGCGTTGTAGTCGACTATGTTAGATTCGTTGACCGTTTCAGGGTCTAGGACTCTTTCGTTGTGTTTTTTCCACTCTTTCTGAGAGTACCTGCTTATTGTGTATTTGTGTACTGCAGGTCTTGTACCGGTCATAGAGCTTAACGAAGTCCAGTCGACTGTACCATCAGATTGTGGTTTGAGCTCAGGTAGGTCAGGTAAATATTCTCCCTCAGGCGGTGGCGGGCGGTTGGTATGGGACTCTTTCAGAGGCGCTGGTGGGGCCTCTGCAGTCTCAGGTGCTGCATGCTTGGCTCTCGTCTTGACTTTCATGTCGTCGACTATAGCTTCAGGATCCTTAGGAGATTTCGTGAAAGCGCCTATGTTATTGCATATTTTGGGACATCTGTCGTCCTCCGGAAAGCTTGTTAGCGGCTCCGCCATAGTTGCAAGTTTTAAACTTATTAAACAGAAAAAGAAATGTTTCTTGTAAAAGAAAAATTAAGAAAAATCGTTGTATAAAACTTAAAAAAATCAATTAATATGCATAACATCAACAATAATGACAAACGCAAGACAATAAATAGTTGGTGATATTGATGACCAAAGAGAATAAAACCACTCTTACGTAGTTATTGTATACTCTTTGAAAACCACTATTTCTAACGTAGTGGTTTTAATCTCTTTGACTATATTGATGACCTCGGAAGAAGAGGGACTAAGGCTTTATTAGAATGTAGTGAATAGTCTTGTGTAGTCTTACTTCTATGGTACTAAAAATATAGGTACCTTCTATTTGTTGGACTTTCGATATGGTAACATAGAGTTTTAGATCGGAAAGAATGGGCAAAGAATATTATTTCCTCAACTCTTCGCTCCGGACTGAGGCGGCGGCGATGCTGAAGAGAAATCCGTGGCGAATGTGACGATCTGTTGTGTAGGAGGCCAAGATCTACTTCGGGGTTGATGCGCCAGGATATCATGAAAGTATCGAATTCGGAAAACTCATGGGTTTGCGAAAGACTGCTGGCAGATGCTGAATGCGGCAAGCTGAAGACAGGGCGCGATGGCGCTCATTAGGGGAGGCCTATGTCCAGCAGTGGACTGATATAGGCTGATGATGATGATGATGGGTTTACGGTTATACTCTCATAAACAATTCTCTTCCACCTAGTATATACAGGGCGTCCCAGGGATATGCCACATGGAGGGAAAGTACCTTGAATATTGTAGATGGAACATTTAACTGAAAGACGACATTATTTGAATTTAAAAAACAATTTAAACTGCATTCATAGATATTTAAATAATTACATGGTTGAACCGGGAATCGAACCCGTTACACGAGAAAAATAATCAGTAGCTAGTGTAGCTTTATCATACTTTTATTTTTGAACTCGCTAATGTTAGCATTTGCCATGATCGAAAGCCTTCATCATAAGGATTATTTTTTGTTAAATAACATAGTGTCAGAAATAAAAGGAAGACCATGAGTTTTAACATTTGATGTGGAATTTAGTTCAGAAAAATGAAAAGCTGGCATTGCCGTAAGGACATACAACTGACATTATCAGTACCTATTACTAATAAATGTCCCCACTTGGGAAGTACGCGTCATTTCCCTATTATTATAATTGAAGTGCACGATAAAAGCATTTTATAAATTGATTGATTTGTATTCAAAATGTTAAAATTCATGGTCTTCTTTTTATTTCTGACACTATGTTATTTAGCAAAAAATAATCCTTATGATGAAGCCTTTCGATCGGTATGATAAAACTACAGGATGATTATTTTTCTCGTGTAACGGGTTCGATTCCCGGTGCAACCATGTAGTTATTAAAATATCTATGAATGCAGTTTAAATTGTTTTTTAAATTCAAATAATGTCTTCTTTCAGTAAAATTATCTGAGCGTCTGGTCGAAGCGACGCGTGACCCGCGAGCTGGTGAGTATCTGGCGGAGCGCATCAGCATTGCCATATTATGTCCCTTAGTCGCCTCGTAAGACACTCACAGGAAGAGTCAGGGTGGTGCAAACCGGCCAACTAAGCCGGCACCACACAGCTAAGGGCTATAACTATAGCGTAGGTTCCCTATCACATAGGTATAGGTCCAACAACTTTACAAAGTGGTCTAGATTTCTAGATCCAAAGTGCACTCCCAAGACCGGACCACTTTCTAAGCTTTTACTCCCTCGGGCCAATTTTTACATCCCATAGATAGTAGTGGTTTTTTCCCAGTGGCTAATAGTTTATACAGTAATAGCTTCTGCCCGTGGCTTCGTTCGCGCTTTTCCGGGATAAAAAGTAGTGTAATGTGTAAAAAAGTCCGACCCCGGGATACCATCTACCTCCCTGACAAATTTCATAAAGATCCGTTCAGCCGTTTAGGCGTGAAAAGGTAACAAACAGACAGATAGACAGACATACAGACAGATAGACTTACTTTCGAATTTTAAATTTTAGTATGGATGTACGTATAGTAAATACATACACTTGATTGAGCAACGTTTTTATCTGACTGCGTAAGGAAGGAGGCTTATGTTATTCATGTATACATTACCTACTTATACATTTCGAAATTTCGATTAATGTGACTGACTGACTCGATCATACAAAAATGTGGTTCGAAAATTTTAACCTTTATAGGTATATGGCTTGTTTCAAGCTTCAAACAGGTTAGTATATTCTAAGGTTATTTTCGCGAGAACTCATAATAAAACACTGTTTTTACCGGATTGATCGCGTATATTTTATATTTGTTTATAACCTGACGTTTCGGAGGCTTTTCAGCTTCCATGGTCACAGGCAGACTCCGAAACGTCAGGTTATAAACAAATATAAAATATACGCGATCAATCCGGTAAAAACAGTGTTTTATTCAATCAGGTTACTTTTTTAGCAATAAGTAACGCAAATGGAACGTTATTTCGGAAATGGCGTGAAATTTTATATTTACTGTTGATTCAAAAATGTTGAAAAACAAATAGATAAGGTTTAGTTATAAACCTACGGTGTCAAATGCCCACAACATCAAAGACCTTACCAGTCCACACGTCCACGGCTGGACATAAGCCCTCCTGCTAAGCGCCTTATCGGCGTATATATATATATAAATAAATAAAATAAATAATGCTGGACAATTCACACAGCATTATCTAGCCCCAAGCTAAGCAGAGCTTGTGTTATGGGTACTAGATAACTGTTAAACATAATATAATACAATACATAGATAAATATTTTTTATTATATATAGAAAACGACCAGAACACCCTGAACAAATGTCTGCAGATCGTACACACATTCGTCCCGAGGCGGGAATCGAACCCGCAACCTCCTGCGTCGTAGGCAGACCTTCGCCCACCGCGCCACATCGGTCGTCATCATTTGGGGGCTCAGAGGAAACAGATAAGGTAATCCCATAATCCCAACGCTAGGCAGGCGGGTATGGGATCACTGTTTAGTGGTGGATCTTTCATATACAAGGGACGCTGCTGCTAGGATGTCTAACTCGCATCTAACGACACCCGTGGGGCGACAAAAGTTGGGGTGGTTCTAAATTCTAAGCCGGCACCACGCGCCATGCGGCGAGTACATTGGTCGATAATATGTAAGTATACCTACCTACCTATACACTAGCCAAACTAGATGTGAACTATTTGTAAACTAACCACGACACAAAAAAAATTTCACTTGCTTGGTGTCTCTAGTTTCCGATATATCAGATAATATCAGTAACCAATATTCACTGAAGAAAGGATCTCAAAAATCAACAAGAGTAATGTAAATTGCGTTTAAAAAGACGCGGCAATAGAGTGATGTGATTAAGCTTAGCATGTGGGCAGTTTGTTTACAAACATTGCACATCCAATTTGCCCGGAATATAGTTGGATAACTGCCTACTTCGTAATCTACATTATGTTGTTAAAACTTCAAAACGTCTAAAATTCTCATCAACGTAACTTAATAAATTGGTCATTTTAAGAACATCAAATCGTGATTTAAACTTTTAAAAGCGTAAAAGTAGCGTTACATTGTAATACTTGTCATTATTACCACGTTTAACTTTTACTTTTTACGATTCTAAATTATACCACCATTCAAATTAAAGTACGTGCGTGCAATGGAGATTTAAAGCGGAAAAAACATTACCTCAACTGTACATGTCTTGGGTACTTATTTTACTCTATACCTACTAAAAGGTAGGTTAGGTATAGGCAAGCAGGGAGTAAAAAACACATTTTCTTTTAATAACTGTTATATTTTTTTTTTTTTAATAAATATTGTCTCCAATTTTTTTTATTTTTTTTTTGTTTTGTTCTTTATTTAATATTACTTTCTATATCAAGTTTTTCCTTTGACTGTACCTTATTTGCCTTGAACAATAGATTTTTCCGATTATTTCGAGAATGGTCCCATTCGCCGGAACTAAAATTAAATCAATCCGGCGAATGGGACCGCGCGGCGGTCCCAATACCTAGCGGTCCCAAATTCCCAATCGACGGAAGCCTCGGGTACCCCATAGCCTAGGTAGGTAAGGTTCATAACGCATCGCTACTAAGTACTAGGTGGCGAGAAAGAGATTGGTACAACTACACTAAAAGTCAAAAGTCAATAATTTTTTAGGCTTACAAAAAAGCACTAAGACAAGTCAAATTTTATACATAAACAACAACTTTTTTGTATTATAGTGCGTAAGCTCTCGCACTCTGGGTAATCTCTAAGAAATTTAATAAGTTCCCAAAGAAATCGATTTCGGCAGGTTCGAATCCTGCCGAAATCGATTTTGGCCACCACCTGAGGGTGGGGCGCAGGTTCGAGTTCTGCCGAAATTGGAAATTTTGGGTACTTATTTAACTACCTCTACTGTCTTGTCTACACTGGGCATATGAGCCGATTTAGGAAGGCTTAAGTCCAGCTGTGGACTAGTATCCATACTAATATTATAAATTCGAAAGTAACTCTGTGTGTCTGTGTACCTTTTCACGCATAAACGTCTGAAGAGATCTCAATGAAATTTAGCAGGAAGGTAAATGGTATCCCAGGGATGGACATAGGGTACTTGAAAAGCGCGTGCGCCTTCTACTAGCTATTCCCCGCGGCGTCGCGGGGAATAGCTAGTAGGGTATAAATGAGGAACAAAATTAAATAGTTAAGTTGAGCTAATTACTACCTCTACCCTCAGACTAAGTAAGAATACTTAGGCCCGTATTATGAAAGCTTGCTTAGTCATCGATCGCTGCTTGAGTAACGCTTTTCTATGGCATAAACGTCACTCAAGCAGAGGTTGATGACTGACCAAGCTTTCATAATACGGGCCTTAGTCTGAGCCTCTACCAACCATTTTTTCAGTTGAAGTCAAAAGTGTAACGCTCTGCTCCACATTTGACTCAACAAAGAGATCTGCTATACTTGATCATCGTAACCAACTTTCCATAGTTAGCAACTTCGACACGTAACACTAACTAGAAAAACTCCAAAGTTCAACCTTACTCCTAAGAGATACAGTTCATTAGCGTCGGTGAATGTGTTTTTTTTTGCTGGTCACGTACCTAGCGCGTAGCGGTGAACTCGCAGATGAGGTCAGAAACGTCAGAAAGATGGCGGGAAATCGTGCTATTATGTTAGCAATGGCGTCTGCTTACGAGGCTATTATCCGCATTCTTTGGAATCATTTTGTAATGCGATTTTGAAATGTGGAAGTATATTGTAGATGATGTTTTGGGCTTGGGATTTTTATAAAACAGACGGCAAAAGCATACTCCACCGCTAGGACATTTTTCAGCTTCACATAGGTACCATACTCCACCGCTCCATGTATTTTTGTGATAGTCATTATTAGTAATGAATGATGGCTAATCACAAAAATACATGGACTTAGATATTTTAATACTATAGAGATCAGTGGAGCTACCTGTAAATTGTTTGCAATAGACATTTAGCTCAATCGTTTTAATTGTGAATACTAGTTTTAATTTGATTATTATACTGATTGTAATTTTCTTTGTTAATAAAGATTGTTTTAATATAACACCAACAACAACGTTTCATCCCTTATTATGAGGGCGCCATTTTGTGAAAAGGATATTCATATTCATTTATTTATTGTGATTTTATGCATACATATTGTTCTTAGGTGTAGGTAGTGTTAGTGGGTACACGATGCACAAAAACCCTGTCAGGGCGCAACAATTTACAAAGTTTGGGTTTGGGATAGACATAGTATTTCGCGTTCATAGGAGCGGGACAGAACATGCGTTTTTGGAACGGTGCAAGTGCAAAAATGGAGATTTTGCTTATTTACAAGAAAACTACACAACTTACGAAAAAACCATCTGAGCTAACTAACTTAAGTTATCCTACGAATCAAAATATAGGCAAGTCATTTCAATAGACCGCAGGGTTCCTAACGTCTCGACCAATTTTTGTGCAAAACAGTGCAATTTCATGTTTTTTTTTCTTAATCGTGTTTTCACGCTGGAGGAATCGAAGAAAAAATTTATTATTTTATGAAATTCGAGTTTTTAACCACGGGAATACCGTGAGTACTGAGATCTAGTCCTAGTTTGACAAGCAAACACGCTAGGATCATCGTGCGCACGATGATCTAAATTCAATTTACTTCATCATCTAGCTAGCGGATAAAAACGGCTTTTAAACTCAGATATCGAAGAGAACTCTTTCCTCGTTGAGGTGGGATGAAAAGTTACGTGTTGCACTCGAGTTCAAAGATTTTTTACCTCGTGCTCTACTGATTCCCTCGCTAACGCCCTGGATTCTAATTTTTAGAATCCTTCGCTTGCTAGGTCTTCAAAATTGAGCACGCGGTTAAAAAGCAACTTTGCGCTCTTGTATAACAAATAACTACTTATTACTTTTTCTTTAGTTTACTTATCTACGATTATCCTGAACCGAACAATTTTCTTATGTTAATCGGGTGCGTATTACGATATTATTGCTCTCTGTTCGGTAAGTACTGTTCCAATAAAAATCGTCCCAAGTTTTAGATTTTTTGTAAAAATAGACAGTTTCTTTTAAATTACCACGAAACACTTTAGCCTATCATGTTCTGCTCCATTGGCAATCAAATCCGCATTCGATTCGCTATCGTAGTGATCCTCATTTTCGCTCAGAATTCTTGTTGCATGACTGGGGCGTTTTACCGGTTAATCTGACTACAATTATTACTCATACTGCTGCTTGTATCACTCCCATTTGATTTTAAGCGTGAACTGGGATCAGGATGTTGTTTTGGAGTTAATTTATTCATAAGGACGGAATCCCTACAGAAGAGTCACATTATTTTATGTATACATTAGGCACATGACCAAAGGACTTGGAAAAGGTTAAATTTTTCATCTGTGGAAGTTTATGTAGCATTACCTATGTGCTAAATCTTCTTGTAGCTCGAGTGCGCAAGAAGGTTTACTACGTGCGTTTTGTAGGGTTAGGTAGGGTACAACTCATCCGAGAAAAAACTCACCCGCGGATGAGTTGTCCACTTGTAAACCGAGAGAATTTTGATTCGGATGAGTTGTACGGTACAACTCATCCGAATCAAAATTCTCTCGGTTTTTCATTTGGATGAGTTGTAAAGGGTTTTGATTCCTTTTCTACAAACAAACTTCACTGTAGTTGTTTATTTTTCTTTTAACATAATGTCTTGTTTTAGTCTGATTATAAAGAATCAATATAAATCTTATTAATATTAAAAAGTATTGAACCGATTTTGAAAATTCTTTTACCAATAGAAAGCCACGTTATTTGTGAGTGTCATTGGCTATATAGGTATATTAATCGACCCGTGCGAAGCCGGGGCGGCCCGCTAGTAATTTATATACATAAAGTGAGATTTCCTTATAACAAACTGATACATGTTCTGCATGTTAAAATGAACATTCTCGGCATTTGTGGAAATTGAATTTTATGCGTTGCTTCTCGTCTAATTGCGGTTTCGCTAACGATGAGGTTGTTAAAAGCGAATTACGAACTGACATTTTGTTTTTAATGTAATTTTCCACACTTTAGACAATGCGACGACGATGACGAATCTCGGAATTTTACTAAAATTCTTATTTTACCTAAATTATACATATTATATGAGCAGTTAAAGTTGAAAACCAATCAATCGAAGAATAAATTATGATTTTGACGTATCTAGGATTTTGGACTGTAAAAAGATATTGGGCAGTTAACAGTTTAATAAATCAATTAAATTAATACTTACAGTCTCTTTTAAAAGTCAAGGCGAAAACCTTAGCATTCCTTTATTTTATTCCAACAACATCAACATAAATATCGCTGGCGTCGACTTCGATCATCGAAGGTTGTTGTATGATCCAATTACCTACCTATATGAATTTATATTTCTCGTATTCCAAAGCCTTACGAAAAAACAGCTGCTGAGTAGTTATGTTATGTTTTCTCTGGTATGGTAAGTATTATGGTTTTTTAACAGACTTCAAAAAAAAGGAGGTTCTATGTTCTGCTGTAGGTGCAACCCAATGAAAAAAGAGATCCCCGATCAATGGTGCAACCAACCATCCACCAACCAACAAGAACCTATGTTCTTTGATTCGATTTTGAAAATTCTTTCGCTATTGTAGGTATGGATAATGATAATAAGGTGGCCCCAATAAAAATGTTCCCGAGATAAACTTTAAAAAATTGTTTCAAACTAAGGGATACGAAGTCGTTTCGTTTTAAGTCTGAATAAGAATAGAGGAAACTCTTCTTACGCTTTATTAAATTTTTCTAGACTAATTAATACGAGTGATAGCCAAACTCAATGTAGAATGTTTGTAAACAAACCAGGTAGCGGCTTCGGCGACAGCTGCTCGCGACTTCAATTAATATGTTCCATAATACCAAAAACGATGAATTAAAATTTTCCACACAGTATTGTTATTCTGTAACTAGACGACATAAGCTATGTTCCTTATCAAGTAAAACGTAAGATATTGTTGTTTATAATACAAAACAAATAGGACGAAAACATGTCATTTTCGACGTAAAAATATGGAAAATCGTATTTTGCATATTTTTGCTTACATTTCATTATAATGTGTGTATTATTAAGAAAAAAACAACCAGGGACCTAGATAGATACTATTTGAATTAAAAAAAAAACAACATGATATGGTGGAAAAGTGCTCGAATTACAAATCCTTTTGGTAGTAGGTAGGTACGTTTGTACGGGAAAATCATCATCCGCAGGCCCCTTAACCTAAAACTCACTCTTTTACATTACTTGTCGATATGAGATCATTCCTTCAATAAATATTGTTTACAATTATATCGAAAACTCTATGCCAAGCAAGAGTTTTAGTTTTTGGTGTCGTGGTTTGTTTACAAACATTCTACATCGAGTTCGGCCGGTGCATAGGTAGCTTACGTAAAGTATTCTATTTCCCTTCTCGATAAAATCCCTGTTTAAAATGATGGTAAGAGTCCCGCCCGCCTAGGTAGCTAAAGGCACGGTAATAGATAATATTACCGTGCTAAAGTACCTATAGACAATATTACCGTGCTAAAAAGGCTTTGTTTGTAGGTGGGGCACCTGCCTCTTACACACACCGGATGCTGTAAGCATCTTAGATTTGCACCTGTTTATTGCTAGTTTACTTGTAATACTCGATTTGTTCCAGTACAAAGACGACGGAAGGTCATCAATGTCATCATTGTCTACCTTTACATGCATAACTTTCACTAAAACCTGTTTTCTCGAACCGTTACAAACTTTTTGAGGTTTGGTCTCCTTTGAGAAGTTGACCGAGTTACTCGCATTTTCGGGGATAGATTTTTGTAACGGTTTTTTACAGGCATAGTATTAATAGCTGTGCGCGGTTTTTAGTATTATTGATTGGTCAAACAAGTTTCCGTAAATGGTTCAATAAGCCTTTATGGCTCCTCTATGGCTTTATTTAGGTGTTTTAAATCCATGTTAGATACCTACCTATTTTTAACGTCATCCTTGCGTTAGTAGTTTTAACTTCTCAAAAAACTCACCAGATAAAATCTGCAGCCATCCACAAATATGGAAGACAGTCGTCGACTGGCAAAAGAAGAACAACAGCATGGTGCATATCGTAAACAAGGCCAGAGTAACCGCCGAGCCCACTAGCACAGTTGCGATCTTGAACACGAGTCCGTTTATCGAGAGGAAGTCATCCAGTCTCCCTTTACAGTCTTCCGTGGTATCGTCCGCTCTACACACTTGCCATAACCCAAACTTCCTAGGGTACTCGGTCTCTAAATCACCAATCCACTCCGGGGTCACAAAGGCCACAACACTGATTATTGCGTAGCAAATCGTGAAAATAGCCCAAAGCACACCGATAGCTTTCGAATTGCGAACATAGTTTGTGGCATATAAATGCGAGGAATCCACGTATTCGATTTTCGAACCCATGTTGGTTGATATCCGGTTGTTTAGTTAATACAAAACTTTTTAGTCAAGAGCTTGCACGGATGGTTAATGAACACACATTTTTAGAAGTTTATTGTTTGCACTAAGTGGTTTTAGCGCGATTTGTAATCATGTCTCGAGGGAAAAGTTATATCGCAATCGCAATGTTGTCGAGGACACGAGAAGCACGAGCACGACACAACCAACGAACGCGACGAAATGCAAGCAAGACGGCGCACAACCTCTCGCCGCGCGCCATTCGCTCAAGTGACTTGGGGTGGGGATGGCTGATGAAGCTGCAAGTTTGACCTGCTACCTTTTGTTGTGTTCGTGTTTCTTTATGACGCGTCGTAGATTTAAGTAGGTACCTACTCGTATGGGTCTTCGGGTAGTGAATGCGTCCCTTACTACCTATACATAATCCGTTGTAGAATGTAAACAAACCGCTCTTAGGTACCTAGGTAGTTACTGACGACCTCTGTGACGCGGTGGGCGAAGGCCTGCCTGCGACGCAGGAGGTTGCGGGTTCGATTCCCGCCTCGGGACAAATGTATGTACGATCTGCAGACATTTGTTCAGGGTGTTCTGGTCTTTAAATATTTGTCTGAAACTCAACGCCAAGCAAGTAAGTTTTAGTTATTTGTGTCGTGGTTTGTTTACAAAAACAACCATGAGCTTTACAACATGTACCAAGAGCCAGATGTCGTAAAGTTTATTAAAGTAGGTAGGCCGTCTCCGATGGGCTGGTCACGTAGAAAGAATGCAAGCAATGCAAAGACACCAAATGACAGAGCACCAAAACGTCTTCTTCGTGGCAATCCAAATGGCCGAAGACCCCCTGGAAGACCGAAACTCAGATTGCTCGATGATGGTATCCAACAAGACATCTGAAGGTGGTTCAGATAAAGAACTTACCTATAAGTAATAGTTTAAACAGTAATTAATTAAGTAATAGAGCTAAAAGAAGACAATATTGTCGCTTTCCTAAACCATTTTTTACTAAACCATGTGAATTCAACGGTCCACTAAATTACCTCATAAATTACTTGTAGAACTTAAAAATAATTAAAACCAGAACAACAGATTAGGTAATATTGTTATTATTACCAAAACTAGAAATTATTAGAATTTCCCGCCACTCGCGAATCGAACAATATAGGACGATTTCGTTCGGCCAAAGGTTTTTTCATCATTCCACGTCTTTTTGATGCAGCCATCACTGTCAATGTCACATTTATTAGGTACATGTATTTTGTTACACTCAGTTCATGGGAGTTTCAAGCATGAAAAGAGAAAAAAAACATCGAATCGTAACGTAACAACAAAACAGAATATTATCAGAAATTCAGAAAAGACGCACAGGCAATAAAAATGTGAAAAACAAAACAAGCCCGAAAAACCTTAATTTGTTCGATACTAAATTCAGAGTTGCTTTTTAATTTTTTCATGCTCGAAAACAACCAACTTTCAAAGTAATTATACGTCTGGAAGTGTCCGGAACGCACCCAGCATATTTTTGTTTTTCTCTTTTTACGAAATCAATCGATGACCCGAGAAATTTATCGCATTTTCCTTGTTTATTCACGATTATTTCCTTCCCCCTACTACAGCACAATGACAAGAAGTAATATTACTAGTGTTTAGATGTGTTTGTGCATTCGTATAATCAAAAATCAATAAAATGTCGGCAAAAGATAAATGGATTCGCCGGTTCACGGTAGACGAGACTGAAAAACACAAGAATGGCTTTACTATTTACAAGATTACCTCTATCGTAAGTTACATTTGAGTTTTCTACGTAGAATCCTGCCTAAACTTAGATGGAACCAGGGTAGAACTTACCTCCTTTCTGCTGTCTGAGTAAATTGATCGGACTCATTTTTTAAATATTATTAAATTGCTGCGATTTCTAAAATTGAGGTCACCTGTTCCTAAATTTTCTGCTGACAATTTTGATCTTGTTACAGTTGTCTCTGTCATCTTTTTAAGTAGTAAGTTCAGAACTTATCAGGGGACAATCATTTAAAACCAGGCATAGACTAATTTGTATCGAGTCTTAGCTGTATTGTAAGCTTAGCTGTGGCCCGTATTTTAAAAGCTTGCTGAGTCATAGATTGAGTGACGATTCTCTATAGTAAAAGCTTTACCCAATCATAGATCGATTACTAAGCATAGTTTCATACTACGGTGCTAAGAGTATTTATTAATGAGTGACAAGCTTCACTTTTTCTTACAATAATTCTAAGTGGGGAATTGGCATATGCACTGACACCTCGCATGGAAGTGTATTGTGCATTGTCCCTCTGCCTAATCAGGCCCTAACCAGCCCAGTTCCTTGAAGTACCGGAGCAGTACTCTTGGTGATTGACCTTGGTCTTGATCTTGGTCGTTTCAGCTTTTCTGTGGGTATTCTTCGGTTGTATTTGATGCCTCTATGAGACCCTTCAATAGTTTGGGTAACAATCTAACATAAACTTGCTCTTAATAAAACCTGAAAGTCCTAAAACCTGGACTGAAGCAAGCAGTTGCTAATATTTATCAAAGTTTTGATACCAGAGATTAGGAACCCTCTGCAAATGGTCATAAAGATCCATTTTGCTTCCTTGTTCAATGCTTTTAGAGCTCAAAATATGCCATAGTAACTTAGAATCCTTTCCTACAGATGTTAAATGTTGTGCAATACCTACTTCAGTTATTACACACACTTGCACAATGTTGTTGAGTTGCTGCATTGATTCAGAGAACCATCAGAAAACAATTATGCTACTAAGAATTTTTGTTACTGCGTTATCTGAATATTGACTCACACAATCAAGAGTTTGAGTAGGTACCTCCTTAGTTTAGATTGAAATAAAGCAATCCATATTAAAACACAAAACAATAAAAGGTTCACATTAAGCCTTGTTTGTGTAATAATAGTTATAATATAAAGAAATTCTTTATTTTTAGACACAAGATCCTTATAGTTACATACAATACAATACATATTACTTAAAATAATTTAAACTAATACACAAAACAAAATTATAAAGAAAAAGGTTAAAGAGGAGATCAAGGAGGTGCACACAAGTAAACTTAATTCAATTTCTCGTTCATTTATGAACACATCAATAACCAAATGGAAACCATGAGCTGACTTCCTTCAACATCTATAAGTACATAAAACCAAACATATCTTCCAGCTATTTCCTCTGGAGTCTCCCGAAGCAGTGACCTCCATATCAGTCTGGAAACGGTACAGTGATGTCCAGCGGCTGCACAAGAGCATGCGCTCACTCCACTCGGGCCTGCATCTGCGAGGGACCTTCCCCACACTGCCTAGATATAGTTACTTCAAGAGGTTCCAGCCAGAGGTGAGTGTAGTTACTGGAGTCACCCAGCAGTGACCTCCGTGTCAGTCTGGGAGCTGTATATTCTGTATATGCTATTTCCACTGAGCTCCATAATACAAATATGCTGGAGAAAATATTCCATTACATTAGTTGCATAGAGATTCACGCCGCTCACGCAAACACTCAGCGCCAAAATGGCGAAAATCCTCAGGCCTATAATCTCACTAATATTATAAACATGAAAGTTTAGATGGATGGATAGATAGATGGATGGATGTTTGTTCCTTTATCACGCCAGAACGGCAAAACGGATCTGGATGAAATTTGGCACAGAGATAGATTATAGTCTGGAATAGGACATAGGCTACTTTTTATCCCGAAATTCCTACGGGAACGGGAACTACGCGGGTGAAACCGCGAGGCGCTGCTAGTATATCATAATTCAAATATGACCTCCAGTGTGCTTGTATATTGGAGGTCAGTGTCTATTTTATGGTATTCTGGGGCTTATACTGTTGGAACCACAACACAACTTCAACATTGTTTGTTCAAGTGCATAAAATGTTCAGGTTCTATTTGTAAAGTTAAGTGTGTGCTATAGAAATTCTCTATAAACTAGTTTCTGCCCGCAGCTTCGCACGCGTTTTTTCTATAGAAACGTTGGTTATTTAAATTCCATGATAACTGATTTATGGAATAAATACTCAATACTCAATATTTTTATTGCAAACATGTTGTACATGAGTTCTTAAAGATAAAGTGTTTCAAACATGCACCCTGCTAGAGCACGGCAATAAAAGTAGCCTATATTATTTAAATTTATTTTTAATGCTCACATGTAAATATTTTACGTGTGAAGCGTATGCGAAATAGTAAATATGAGAATAAAGTGCTCGCCCGTTTAGAGTAACCCTTGGCAGTGAGACACACTGGCGAGGCACTGACATCGGGAAAGTGCGGCGACCGGGCGGCGTCTCAGAGCGAACGACTGTTACTCAAATTGGTTGTTTGAGTTACATCCTTATAGCCCAATAGCGTATGTTACAACTTGTATACAATGTACAGTACAATGTATAGATCTTTATGTTATCTTAGGTCAATATGCACCCTGTAGAGCACTGCAGTATTCCAGCCCTAGTACAACCATCATGCAAAATCTCAGCCCAATTTATTCAGTACTTTTAGCGTGAGGAGGTAACAAAGTCTGATGTGTTTTTTGTTTCAGGTTATAGATGAGAGAGCTAAAACGTTAAAGTCATTACTGGAATTCATAGCAGAACACAAGCTCTTATTCACAAGTACTGATTTTGTTAACTTCCTTCAAGTAAGTACCAACTTTTGGAAACTTATCTGATGATGGTTTTACCAAGCTGATGTTGGCTGCGGGGACTGGGTGCCGGTTCAGGTGTTTTAACTGAGACTTGGAGAGCTTTAATCATTGGGGTGGGTCGGGGTGGTAGGGGTTGGGGTGGTAGGGTCTTTACTTTACCTTAAAAAGATTGAAGTGGACAAAAAATCAAAGTGATCACTTTATTTCCTAGTTTTACTTATGTAATCTGAGTTTTGTGACGTGTCCAAGAGTCCTGTAAGGTCTAAAGGAAATAAAGCATTTTGAATTTTGGTGTTGGTTTTCTTCCCTTTTGTGCGCTTTTACGCGTGGCTTTCGTACATAAGCTTGTAGCTGAAGGTAGCGCACTTAGGGCATGTCAAAATGCAGCTGACGTAATATGTTCAAGCTATTCGTTATTAGTCGACGCACGAGATGCAACTCACTCACTTCACGTACTTTTTTTGACAAGTTAATAAACGCACGTACCGGGACTTATTTGGGTGGTTGCTCCAAAATGACAGGGCACGAAATGCCATAGTTGACCACTGTTGGGCAGGCCTTGACCTCGTCTCGCTTCTTATCGAGCTGATTTCAAAGGCGTCTACATGTTGTTGGGTGAGGCGCCTCCACTCTGGGCGCAGAAATATCAATCGCAGACTTATGTAATAATAAATAATAGCCTAAATATGTATTAAGTATAATTAATAATAATATAAATATGTAATAAGTATAATTATCATAATATTGTAATGGGTTAAAGCCACTAAGGCTTTAACGCATTCACTGCCCAGCCTCGGCGATGTGACACGCACACAGGGGGCCACCGCCCTCCGCTACAACGAGATATGATAAGTGTATCATATCTGATAAATATCTATCAATGTAGTGACATTGATAGATATTTTTACTATACGTAGAAAATATCGAGACAGATAGTACAAACATTTGTCCCGAGGCGGGAATCGAACCAGCAACCTCCTGCGTCGTAGTCGGACCTTCGCCTGCCGCGCCACAGAGGTCGTTTAAATATTAGAGCATTTATAATTCAGAACAGGAAAATATTTATATTATTATTATATTTTTGTGTTTACCTTTGCTATACAAACTATATTCCCATAAACTTCCTCCATTTCTTAGTAAGTAGTAAAAAACTCTTGCTTTTCCAGACCGGCTACCCCAAACCAGAAAAGAAACCTAGCAGTGTAATAGACTCTATCCGGAGCTCCCTCCACTTGCCCATCGAGGAGTCTCCTCCTCTGGAGTACCAGACTGATGATGAGGACACCAGGAGCCCTGTCGCTACAGGTAAGGGAGCTTTTAGTTTTCATAATTATATGTCCACAGCTGAACACAGTCCCTTAAAACCAAATAACGATAAACGTTAATTACGGATGTAAGCGGGTTAACTAACGAACCTTATTTGTGTTGTAAGAAGATCAACGAGCAACGAGCGATCAACGTGTTGTTGATTGGAGACAGCAAGCGTAGTGTAGGATGTTCTCTGGCAAGGCGGGATGACAAGCTGCTCTTTACTCGATTCTGGAGTCCTAGATCTTGACAAAGGGATTACAAAGTCAAAGATATAGGTGGATAGTATTTTTATTTAACTGGTATAGTACGCGCAAATCTTTATGAATTCTTGGAAGTACGCGCTGTGGCTGCGCCGTAGCGTATTTTAAGGTTCCAAAAGAGCGCGGTGAGCCCAATACTGCGCAGTTTCGCATTCGAGGCTATGTTCACAGAATTCATAAAGATTTGCGCGAACTATATTGGAGATAATCGCGTATTTTCTAACTGGAATTTTAAATTTTTCGCTGCACTGCACTAGTGCCGTTTATGTTTGTATAGAGTGATAAAATTTCTGTTTCGAGTTTTCTGTTTTTATGAAGTTTTCAGTCATCAAAAATGTCTTTATTAATATAAACTATCTTGAACTCAAGATATAAGAATTGATATAAGTTAGTAGTATATACTATATATTAGTTGTCATTGTTTTATTTTATTTTGTTATTGATGTCAGTTTATTAATGGTTTAACTAGATTTATATAGAACTCTGTATGCCTGTACATATAATGCAAGAAATTATTTGAATATTGAACTCTAAAACTAGGTAAAGACTGCTAGCATATACCTACTAGATGTGGCTGGATAGGGCGCTATGACACTTATTATAAAAGACCTCCGTCCGACAGTGGGCTAGCAGAGACTGATGATGATGATGTTCAAAGTCCATTCGCAAAGTCAAAAAAGTTCTGACAGTAACTTTATTTTTCTTTCAGCTCGACCACCCGAAGAACCGATAACCGTCGACGAAACCGACTTCATCTCCCAAATACCGATCTACGAAGCGGCCGACGTAGAAATACGGCCGTCACCGAAGAACTCACCGAAAAACACGTCCAACAGCTTAGATTCGCTATCCTCCATAGAATCCATAGACAGCGACCTCTATGACGAACTATCAAAAATGTCCATAGAGAAAAGCAGACCGAGTATCAGAAAAATGTTGCCAGATTTAATAAATTTTGACGTTCCGTCTACTTCTAAATTCGATGATTATCACACTATGCCCAGAGTTGATTCCGAAACCACTTCTCTAAACTCAACCATGGAATCCGCTTCGATGTGTGAAATGGAACGCAGTAGCTCCCTCTCGCTATACAGTAAAAAAAGTGCGTTGTCTCTTTCTAACGTGGAGAGCAAGACAAGGACGGAAGACAGTTATGTGTTTGAAGCCGGATATATGCTGAACTTAGCTGCGAGGTGCGAAGATATGGGAGATTATCAGAGATCGTTTGAGTGCTACAAGTCTGGTATTGAGAAGATGCTTATTGGAGTTCAAAGTAAGTCTGTTCTCCCCAATCCCATACCCCCCGGTATGGGATTGACTGATGAATGGTAACATGCAATGAAAGTATTCGCTTTCTCCCTTCCCAACTCATCCGATGGATGTCCTAAGAGTCGACTAACTTTTAATTTCATGTTACCTTTCATGAGACTGTATTGTATAGCCTTAACTTTTTCGAGATTTTTAAGATATGCTGTTTTTTTCTTTGAGTTTTAAGCACATGTATATAAAGTCTTCTAAAGTTTCTTTGAGTTTTAAGCACATGTATATAAAAAAAATAAAATTGAATCTGAAAGTGGTCACTGCGCCGCCACTGCCGGCCGCTGAAGACCTTCACTTCAGCTATCATATACCTGAGTGCTAGTGTAACACTAGCACTCAGATAGACAACACAACTGTTGTTTTGTCTCAATGACAGTGGGCTGGCCATATCTCGAGATGAACCGACAACCGCTGGGGTGAACGTGTTTTGAGTGGAGACCGCGACTCGGTAAACGTAGTGTAGGACGCCCTCCGACCAGGTCGGATGACGATCTGTGAAAAACTGCAGGCAGATGCTGGATGCGGCAAGCTGAAGGCAGAGCGCTGTGGCGCTCATTTAATTACGGGAGGTCTATGTCCAGCATTGGACTAATACAGGCTGATGATGATAGTGTTGTGTTGTGAGAAGAAAACACGAGCAAAGCCATGGAAAGACGCTATCGTTATTTTTATTAAAATAAACAATCAAACCTGCAGCCAGCCAGTCTTGGGGACGCTCCCGACTGGTATTGATATGGATCAGTTGAGCTACCTGTAGATTGTTTTCAACAGTCTGCAGTTCTCAATTGTTTTAATTGTAAATACTAGTTCTAATTTGTTTCGTTTTGTTTTGTTTTGTTGTGAAAAATACAAATCTACATAGCGTCTAAGGATTGTACGTAAGTGTAGTAAGTACCAATCTATACTAGTACTTTGGTAATATTTATTTACGGAAATATGACTCTTACTACCCAGAAATAACTACTCAGATATAAATTATATCCAACTTTATCTACTAAAGATTATGCCGGCCTTTGTTTGGCCCAAGTTACAAGATTGAGCTATATTTTTAAAAACATGTTTTATTTAAATTTTAATAGCGAGTTTTTGACAAGGTTTCTTTGAAAATATAGCTATTTTTGACCTTAGACACTAAAGGTCACTCACGCGACCAACTCTAGGTCGGCACAATACAAAAATGACCATTTAAATATGAACATAAACCTAAACTCATAATATTAAGATACATTTTTCAGTGACTGACGACATAATCTAGTAGACAGCGCAAGGGCTTTTGAAGCTTGTGGTTAGCAAGTAGGTATCATCATCATCAGCAGCCTTTATTGGTCCACTGCTGGACGCAGGCCTCCCCTTGATAATAGCCTTATTGGTTTTTATCTTATGGGGGGTAATGCCCATAATCCCCACGCTAACCCAATAAACCCCAATTCACTTCAATTCACTCTGTTCTTGATTCTTTTATAACTTATACTATTAATGCACCAGAGAATAACGTTACTGATAAGGGAATTTATCATAATAATTTATATTTATCTTAAAACCCAGTGTGTGACGAACTTTCATTGATATAACGTCGTCATTCAGTTTATTGAGAGTGAATTTTGGTTCTTGTACATTTTTAGAGCTCGTTAAAGTGATAGATTAAATTAAATTTGTGACGATGGATTTCCTTTATCTGTGCGAATATATGCAAGTTTATGAGTTTAGGCATGACGAGACAGATAATTGTACGTTTTTAATATTTATTGTGAATGTTATAGCACAAGTAAAGGGAAAAATCCGAAAACCGTAAATTAGACCGTTAAGTTTTTAATATTTATTGTGATATGGCACAAGTAAAGGGAAAAATCCGAAAACCGTAAATTAGACCGTTAAGTTTTTAATATTTATTGTGAATGTTATAGCACAAGTAAAGGGTAAAATCCGAAAACCGTAAATTAAACCGATAAGTCACAGAAAAAAATATTTTTGAATCTCGCTATGGACCAAAAACCTATAGGGAACTTCCCATTGACCTAGAACCATAAAATTTGGCATTTGGTAAGCTAGGTCTTGTAGCACAACTAAAGGGAAAAATCCGAAAATCGTAATATTGTAGTCTTGGTAGAAAAATCATTTTTTTTATTATCGTCAGTGACCAAAATCTATAGGGTGGGTACCTACTTCCCATTGACCTAGAATCATGATATTTAGCAAGAAACAAGGTCTTTTAATGAATATAGTGTTTAGTTACGGAACCCTCGTTGCGCGAGTCCGACGTGCACTTGACGTTTTATTTAGTTTAAGTACGATTTAATGAAGAGAGCCTACTACCAATACCAAATACATGAATTAATACGTGGCGTCTTCGCAATCGTATTCGTGACGATGGACAGAATCTGCAGTTCACTAAGGCCCGTATTATGAAAGCTTCCCCAAGCATTACTTAAGCAGTCATTACGTGATCTCTACTCAAGCGTTAATTACTCAAGTAACGCTTGGTAACCGTTCAATAATATGTCTAAGCAGTTACTCGATGGCGTGGACGGAGGAAATCCGCTCTTGACGGCTACTTGAGTGAGTGTAGATTTTAAGATGAGCTCCCAAGCATTGTTTGAAAATTAGTATTCACTCAAAACTAGACATAAGCATCACTCAAGCAGAGCTCGATGACTGAGCATGCTTTCATAATACGGGCCTAAGTGTGAATTACCAATAACCCTGTATAATAGAAGGTCAATACCATAGCCGTTGGTGACTTCATAGTTCAGAAGCTCGTTAATGATAGTTCTATAAAGTTTTCTATATTTGTTTCAGCTGATTCGGATCCCCAAAGGCGAGCACTAATTAAAGACAAGACGAACAAATATCTGTCATACGCCGAGGAAATATACAAGAACCATTTGACGGAAGCGGACCGAAGTGTAAGTGTTTTATTTATTTGACGACCTCTGTGGCGCGGTGAGCGAAGGTCTGCCTGCGACGCAGGTTGCGGGGTCGATTCCCGCCTCGGGACAAATGTTTGTACGTTCTGTAGATATTTGTTCCGGCTGTACTGGTCGTTTTCTTTGTATACCTATGGTAAATAATATCTGTTTTGTATCGTATTATGTATAGGTATCAGTTAACTAGTACCCATAACACAAGCTCTGCTTAACTTGGGGCTAGACAATGCTGTGTTAATTGTCCAGCATTATTATTATTATTTAAGTTGTGTTCCGATTTTCTTCAAACTTAACTAAAAGTTTGACGTCACACTATCACAGATTACAGTGTCAATGAGTTCTTCTTGTTAGGTGTGGTGTGGCGTGTGACGTCATTGCTCAGAGCACGGGAGCCATGACAGAGAGTATCGTTTTGGCGCGCCATTATTTTATTCAAACTTTAAAATTAGTTTTTATAACTAATACGACTATCCTTGAAGAGATATTAATTACACTTAACATTATTTTTTATCAGACAATACGTTAGAATAATTTCCCAGTAGTAGTCAAGTAGCCTATTAACTAGTCAAATTTGAAACTAAAAAAGAAATAAAGTAATTATTTGTAGTACCGTCGCGGAATCGTCCATAGATGAAAGAAACTCTAGATAGTCCGTGCTGTGCTATTTGCACGGAGCGATTTATAAAATCTTGACACTTTTGACACACGTCCCTCCATCTGTAGTTTCTTTCATCAACGGTTAAATGCCAAAATGTGTTATTTTGAGACCATACCATTGATATGGTGAAGTGATTAATTTATTGGAATCAGGGTTTCGAGACCTCTCACCTCACCTCACCAACAGCCTAGGATAATGGTCCACTGCTGGACGCAGGCCTCCCCCTGGATAATCGCCTTATTGGCTCCTATCTCATGGGGGGTAGTGCCCATAATCCCCACGCTGGGCATGCTGGTTGGGGCGCAGTTCGGTGGTAGATCTATTCTGCAAGAGACGCTGTTGCCCGCCCTCGGTGTATCTATTCATATATTTGTTTTTATTATTTTCCAGATTATATCAGAACCGGATGACCTGCGTGCCTCGCACTGCCCCATCCCACTCTCTATGCTAAAAGTGCCGTATGAAGACCTCGGGCTATACACGGTCTTGGCCGTTCTAGGATCTTCCATGATGCTCGTTATGCACAAGGTTGACAAGAACTGCTATGCTATGAAGGTGAGATATAAGGTTTGACGACGTCAGGATGTGGGTTCGATTCCTGCGGGACGAATGTTTGTACGATCTACCGATATTGGTTTCGGGTTTGGTGTTTTCTATGTGTAAAAAATATATCTAAATCTATTAAGTATATCCCCCCTTTTTAACTAAAAAACATGTTTACAACTAGTTACATACAAAACTTGTCAAATATTTGTCTCAAACATTCTTTCGTCACACTGTGTAGCCAAGTATTAGACGAGTATAAAACACATCTGTGTTTACACTTCTGCCTACGCCATGTTTCAAACTTGTCTCATACAATGCCAGCGTTCGCACTACAAAAAACGTGTTTAGCGGCGTGTTTAACGCTGACAAAATTATGAACCACACAAAAATTGAATCTCGCGCAAATCCGCGACGAACAACTTTAAATCCTAAAATAGAAGCTGATTCCAAATCTTAAAAATCTATTTGGGTTAAGTTTAATCTCTTTGATACTGCTAAGTCAAAGTCAGTCTTATTTTACTAACTGATAAGATTGTGACGAGTGCATTTACCAATAGTGTCGATAAAGTAAATAAGAACTCATTGATAAGAAACTCATTTTTGGCGTCCGCATTGACCTGAGTGTTTAGGACCTGTGTTTAGGGCTGTGCGCATTATCTTACGAATACTTCCATAGTTTTCGAGTCCTTCCTATACATTTAGCGCCTTGTAGCGCCCCGACTGGATCGAGAACTACATATCGTAGTATGACAACGACCCAATCCAATCCAATTTTAGTTTTTCAAAAAACAAAATCTTTATTAAACGATATCGAAAGTAATAAAATCGCTTGAAAATGAATTGAAATAAATTTTCGCTTTTTAAAATGATGATTATTCAAAAGTTTGCCGCCGTTCTGCAAGCGGCCTAGCCATTCTACAAACGGACTGATTCTACGATCCAGCGGGAACATTCATATCTCCTACGAAAGCTTTGTGGTTTGCTTTATTTTTAATTATTATTATTCAAAATTCAAAGTGCTTTATTTCCTTTAGACCTTACAGGACTCTTGGACACGTCACAAAATTCAGATTACATAAGTAAAACTAGGAAATAAAGTGATCACTTTGATTTTTTGTCCACTTCAATCTTTTTAAGGTAAAGTAAAGAAGCGAACAAGAAACCTTTACCTTGTTAGAACGTTAGTTTTCGAGTTGGAGCAAAAGTCGTCCCAAGCTTTATAATTATAAGTAGTAGTTATAAGTTCTTACTCCTGTTATTAACTCCTCCAGTAGGTAAATGTATTATCTCGTTAGCTTGGGACCAGATATGTTAAATTTCCGGTATTATTAATATTGTTTTTCTTAATTTTCAGGTCCTACAAAAAGTACCGAACAACCTAACAGAATTCGACGAATACTTCCTCCAAAGAACATCTGAGACTCGAACCCCCATCTTGCCAACCGTGATACCGTACATGGTGCCACTACACGCTTACATCGAAACAAACCACCTTATTTTCCTTATACTTTCATATGCACCTGGAGAAAAACTATTCGACTACATAAAAAAATACGCGAAATCTCTACCAGCTACCCCATCTAGGGAGGTCAACCTAGAAAACGTGTTTACAGAACCGAAAAACAAACTAGATAATGAAAATAACAGACAGAATAACTTGGATAATATAGATAATGATAATGTAGAGATGGATAACAGGAATGTAGACGAGATTGTGTTAAAGTCTCAGAAGCTGTTGTGTAATGTGGATAAGGTGCTTTCGGAGTGTAATGTTTTGGATAATGAGGTTGTAGAAGCGCCTAGTGTTGTAAAGGTGAGTTTTGTTTTTACTAGCTTTTCCCCGTGGCTTGTCTTGAGTTTTGTGTATAAAATTAATGACCTTAAAGGCATGGAGTGATGTGGTGCGGCGGGCGAAGATCTGCCTGCGACGCAGGAGGTTGCATCTTTGATTCCCGCCTCGGGACAAATTTTTGTACGATCTGCAAGTATTTGTTCTGGGTGTTCTGGTCATTTTCCTACATACGATACCTACAAACAATATTTTATATATACATTTTTATTATACAAATAAAATGTATAATAAAAAATATTGTATGTAGGTACCTACTGTATTATATTACGTAGGTATATCAGTCATCTAGTACCCATAACACAAGCTCTGCTTACCTTGGAGCTAGATAATACTGTGTGAATTGTGCAGCATTACTTATTTATTTTTTATTCATAATAAATTCGTC
The DNA here is from genome assembly GCA_947086465.1 of Eupithecia exiguata. Classification (NCBI taxonomy): domain Eukaryota; kingdom Metazoa; phylum Arthropoda; class Insecta; order Lepidoptera; family Geometridae; genus Eupithecia; species Eupithecia exiguata. The sequence continues at coordinate 1,710,497 of OX352250.1, read as the reverse complement.
ATATGTACTACAACAACGACAACCGCTGGGGTAAACGTGTTCTTGAGTGGAGACCGCGACTCGGCAAACGTAGTGTAGGACGCCCTCCGACCAGGTGGGATGACGATTTGCGAAAGACTGCTGGCAGATGCTGGATGCGGCAAGCTGAAGACAGGGCGCGATGGCGCTCATTAGGGGAGGCCTATGTCCAGCTGTGGACTGATATAGGCTGATGATGATGTACTACAAGAGTTTTTATAGTAAACCTTTATATTTTTCAGATAAATTCAGCAAAGCCTAGAGATGTTATCCCCCCCTCGGCTATCTGCAAGTGGGGCGCAGAAATACTGACGGCGTTGGAGAGTTTGCACAACTGCGGCGTTATTTGCAGGTACAGATATAAAGCAAACATTTGGACCCATATTTCCAATAAATTAATGGCTTCACCATAAAAATGGTGTTCTCAGAATTACACATTTTGGCATTTTACCTTTGATGCAAGAAAGTACTTAATGTAGATTCTGTGACAATGAATGACAACAAAACCATCAAGCTGGTCTGATGATGGAGACAAGATGGCCACACGAACTCCTAAACTAGACGACTTCACCCCGTCGAGTTTAAACTCGTTGGATTTGTCTTCCCAAGCACTTTGGTCCTAGTTAATATTATAAATAAATAATGCTGGACAATTCACACAGCATTATCTAGCCCCAACCTAAGCAGAGCTTGTGTTATGGGTACTAGATAACTGATACATAGATAAATATTTTTTATTATACATAGAAATCGACCAGAACACCCGGAACAAATATCTGCAGATCCTACAATACGGGAATCGAACCCGCAACGTCCTGCGTTGCAGGCAGGCCTTCGCCCACCGCGCCACAGAGGTCGTCTGATGATTATTTTATTAAAAGTTTTTTTACAAAAAAAGGTTTTTAAAATATTATTAATGTATTTCTTCCAGAGACCTTAACCCCTCAAACATCCTCCTCGGCGATCGTGGCCAGATAATCCTTACGTACTTCACGTCTCTCCCGCTCGACACGTGCTTAGCCAAACTGGTCGGCAACCGAGACAGTTTGTACATCGCGCCGGAGTTGTATCACATAGGGACGACAGAATCGCCCCTGGCCGATTACTGGAGCTATGGAGTTATTATGTACCAGCTTATTTGTGGACTGGTGAGTTTCTAACTATATTCATGCCGAATTGTATGTACAATGTTTGGAAACAAAACTATTTTTAAGATTTTTCGTTTTTTTTTCTTGAAGATGAACTTTTTAATGCTGTAACTTTGTACGAAATAACTTTGGAAATTTTCAGGGTATTCAAAATGGCCGATTTTTTTAATAAACGCTTATAAGATAAATAATAGATTCAGGCGCAAAATATAAGAAAAAATATATATGTCTCGTGGAGAGACGAAACTAGTTGACGTCTTGCTTCGATAGGTATTTTTTCTTTTTTAGTTGGCGTCGTTTTTCTTCTACAACGCGGACTACATTTTGTTAGAACTTATCGGAGAAGGTTTTTTTCGCGGAATGATTACTAAATATTTTCATCCTTATATTTTAAATAAACGCTTAGTTTGTTGTCGTTTTGACACATGTTGCATACCGTTGGAACGGCCATGAACTAGAGAAGTTTTCAGTCAATTGGAAGATCAGAGACGCACTTAGTTTTTAGGGTTCCGTACCCAAAGGGGGGCTCTATTACGCTGTCCGTCTGCCCGTCTGTCACCAGGCTGTATCTCATGAACCGTAATAGTTATACAGTTGAAATTTTCACAGCTGATGTATTTCTGCTGCCGCTATAAATACAAAGACTACTACTAATAAAGAATTTAAGAATGAATTACCCTAAATTCTTATATTACGCACAATTCGTATAGTTTTTCAGTCATGATATGGATGTTCTGCTTAGCTTGGGGCATTATTTTATTTTTTCATTTTATATTTTATTAGTATCGTTATTTAACTGTTATCATGTCCTCTATGTCTTGGCTCTATGTATAAATGCCACATGTTTGTTCCAGCCCTTGTCATACTACCACAGGACACTGTTCACGAGCCACACTATTCTGGAACTGCCAGATGGAATATCGGTGGAAGCGGAATCATTACTAACGCAGGTAACGCATTGAACATTACAAATTACAATACAATTCAAAAATCTTTATTGTACACTACAAAATAAAGCAAAAGAATCATAGACATAAACATTAAAATGAAAGTACAATGGGCGGCCTTATCGCTTAGAAACTATTTCTTCCAGGCAATCTTTGGATATGAGAATCATTTTGTTTTAAGAAAATATTCCAGATTGATAAGACCTTGCTTCTTGCCAAATATCATGATTCTAGGTCACTGGAAGTACCCTATAGGTTTTAAAAAGGGACATAAACGGCTGTTACTTTTGATTGCGTTGACTTAGACGTTTGATTTATATCGAGGCTCCAAGAGGTTACGAACCTGAGTATATGATGTGAATTTCAACTCGATACTTCCTAGTGTTTCTGGGAAAAGAGGGTTGATAGACGGACAACAAAGTGCGCCTGTGGGGAATTATGGGATCTGGTATTATGGGCATAACCCTCCATGAGATAAAAACCAATTGAATTAACTTCGAATATTTATATTTTCAGCTGCTAACGTACGATCCTTTGGAACGGCTCGGCAGCGGTACAGACGGCGTCGAGGATATCAAACGACACCCCTACTTCAAGAACATCGACTGGCAACAAGTATACGACAGCTGGATCGTGCCTGATTGAACTCTGCGACGGGATAGGATGCTTCGGGGACTGAAATATGCAAGAGAGTGGTTACTACGACACAGTTCTTCAATTGATCCCTCCAAAAGCTAGAAATACTTGATTAATATCGGTATCAGATTTACAATTAAAAAGACACAAAGTATATGATAGCTGGATCGTGCCTGATTGAACTCTGCGGCGGGATAGGATGGTTCGGGGACTAAAAGTCCAGTAAGAATAACCATATAAGGTCAGAAATATCATCCGCTTATACTGCACTGCTGGACTTAGGTCTTCCCGTAATGAGCGCATTTTCAGAGGATAATACCATAGTCCTCAGGCTGGCTATGCAGGTCGGGGATCATAGGTGACAGTATTTTTTTTTGCACTCAAATATCAAAGAGCTTTATTTCCTTTAGACCTTACAGGACTCTTGGGCACGTTACAAAATACAAGTTACATACGTAAAACTAGGAAATAAAGTGATCACTTTGATTTTTTGTTCACTTCAATCTTTTTAAGGTAAAGTAAAGAAGCGAACAAGAAACCTTTACCTTGTTAGAATGTTAGTTTTCGAGTTGGAGCAAAAGTCGTCCTAAGATTTTTTATCGTCTAGATAATCTGATATTTTGTAGTAAGCCTTTTTACAAAGGACATGTTTGACAATTTGTTTGAATTTATTCATTGATAGTTTTTGCATACGTATAAGGTCAATTTGGAGTATAAGGATTCAATTCAAAATTCAGCGACCCGAAGTGTTCTTGCGCAGTTTGCAGTCCTCCGCTTGTAGCTCAAACAGGTCCGCTTCCACCACAACTTTCCAGCGGCACCACACGAGCGTCCCACTGCTCGTTGGTGGGGTAACTGAGCTCCAAAAGCTACTCATTCTAAAATCACTTTCGTCAAACTCAAAATCATCAACTTAGTTTTACTTACATAGGTAAGTAATTTGATTTTTGTGACGTATCCAAGAGTCCTGTAAGGTCTAAATTAAATGTAGCACTTTGATGTTTGATGTATTATAGTCCATTGCTTGACATATGCCTCGCCTAATGAGCGCCATAGAATGACCTTAACCTTCAGATTCAAACATCGCCTGGCAACAAGTATACAACAGCTGAATCGTGCCTGATTGAACTCTGCGACGGGATAGGATGGTTTGGGGACTCAAATGTGCCAACATGGTTATATCGACAGCGTTTTGACCTATCGCATGAAAGACATATTCACGTTCTTGAAAAGTTTAAAACCTGCATTTTACGTTTCATAATATTTTAAATTTATTTATTATTTACTGGCGTAATGGAAATCATGTGTGTACATCGCTCTTCTCACTAATATTATAAATGCGAAAGTTTGGATGTTTGGATGGATGTTTGTTACTTCTTCACGCCTATTGCAAGAATTGGACTGAAACTCGGTAGGTATGTATTTACTAAATTGTTTATGAGTAAATAGCGGTCCTTGCCCGTGGTCCACCTACATAGTACACCTGGCTGTACCAGGGGCATTTTTTTCTTTCCGTAGTCCACCTCAAGATAACTGGGTGTTCCAGGGGAAAAAATTTCTTTCCATGGTCCACCTATGTACATGGTTTTAAAAATGTATTGCCCGTGGTCCACCTAGAGAGATATATGGAAACGGGGGTTAAAAGGCCAATGATGTTTATTAAAAGTATTATGTTCAAATCAAATTAATAGAAAACATTTTTTCCAAAAGTTTTAATCCTACCATAACACATGTCAAGCTCTGCTTAACTTGGGTCTAGATAATGCTGTGTGAATTGTCCAGCATTATGATTATTATTTCGCATCACCACCGCTCCAAAACCTTACTCAGTATTTACTTCTACGGCTCAGCGATTATTTTTATTATTATTATTATTATAACCTTTATAATTATTATTATTACTAAAGCCTATACACATAACACAATAAATAAGTAGATAGGGTACACGATATGTACTGATTTATAAGGTTTTATTTTTGAAAATTTTGTACGTATCATTTTCGAAATAATACTTTATGTGCCGCAAGAAAAATGCCAGAAATGTTTACATATAATATGTATGTACATAGGTAAGTAAAGTACTTAAGTACATATATATTAAATAGGTGTACTTACACGTCTTACACCTAATAAGTCAATCTCGTATTTGTGTTAAAATTACCTATTGTAACCATTATGTTATGTAGTTTATTATTTAGTTTGAGGTTATGTTTAGTGGCAAATTATACCTAAAGGTTTACAGGATTTTTTTAGACTAAAAACTGCAAATAAGTTGTCACTTATTTGTGTATTATTGTGTATGATCTAGTCTATAACGATGTAGTCCTAAAATGTAACTTGTAGTATTATTTATTTATATTTAGATTTTTAGTACAAAATTATAATATATAATATACCTAATTTAAGAGATAGTATATCAGGCAAGGTTAAGGTAAATTTAGTAAAGCTAGATTAAAATTAGAAGTATGTATGTTTAAATTGTGATCTTTTAGATAATTACCAAAATGGATAAGTCGTACGTATCAATCATTTTAAAATCAAAAGTTTTGATCGGTATGTATTAAATCCTAAATTGTATTGTTCGACCAAAAAACTAATTAAATTGATCTCTTTTTATGGTACTATTTTATTTGGCTAGCAGAATAGTACCGAATCAAATGTTTTAGTGTTGTGCCTGTATTAATAAATGGTACAAAATTTATTTGAATGTTTTATTTACTTTAAATTCTACGTCTTTGACGAAGCTTGGGTCCAGCTGGCTCAGGACCGAATCCGTGGAGGGCAGTGTGGTGGAATCTTTGCCCAGCCGTGGTACACTACTAATGTACCTAATGTAATTAAATTAAATTCATTTGATGATTAAGATAACATGATCCATAAATTAGAGTAACAATAAAGGGTAACTCACAGAAATACACAGAATTAATTTAAGAATGAAGGTAGAATAGAATAGATATACATTTATTAGGTACATACACACACAATACTTATTTGTTATACAAGAGTGCAAAGTTTCTTTTTAACCGCGTGCTCAATTTTGAAGACCGAGCAAGCGAAGGATTCTAAAATTCATAAATTAGAATCCTGAGCGAAGCGAGGGAATCAAAAGAGCACGAGGTAAAAAATCTTTGCACTCGAGTGCAACACGTAACTTTTTATCCCACCTCAGCGAGGAAAGAGTATTTTTTCTATTCGCTATCTGAGTGGAAAAGCCGTTCTTAACCGCTATACACATCGTGCGCACGTTGATCTAAATTCAATTTACTTTATCCTCTAGCGGATAAAAACGGCTTTTACACTCAGATAACGAAAAGTAAAAATATTCTTTCCGAGATGGGGGGATGAAAAATTAATTTAAATAATAAATTTGATAGGTAAAAGGGTTGATTACGATCAGGTTTGAAATCCAGGGCCTTTTCAGGTTACTGCAATGTCTGTCAGCCTCTAAAACGCAGGATGCTGGGGAGCACTGTCTGGTAAGGGTTCTTGCGTTTTAGAGATGTTATTTTATTGTGAATCACAGCGTAAAAGTGCACATGTGCGTCCGCAAACATGCCAGAGAGAATGACTTGCATTGTGCGCAAAACTTCTTATCTGCTATCAAAATTATTTGTAGAACCTAATTGTAAAATAAAAAGCAGATTTTTTTTACACGCTTAACCACCTGTTCTCTATCAAGGAGCTCTCCAATGTATTTTGTTTTAAATCTTTTCTATAGATTTAGATATTAATTTATTCGATAAACAGTAGGTACTATTTTAGTGTAGCTATCAAATATAATGTACGACGCTACACTTCTGTCATGTCGCTTCAAAAGAAATGCTCTTTCGTCTGTTTAGTAAAAAAGTCACGTACTCTCTGTTGACGGAAGTGAGGTCGGGCTCGGTTTCTATTGTATAAATACTGATATTTGAAGTCATGCTTTGAGAGACGACGATGATTGATTCATGAACATCTTAGATTACTTAGGTATTTATTATATACCTACTAATGAAAGAGAAGCAAAAACTTGTTTTCAATTCAAATTAGTATGGTACATCTTTGCGCCATCTAGCGTCGACTAGCTTAACTAAATGGTCTGATAAAAATAATGCAGTGTAATTAATATTTCTTCAAGGCCAGTCGTGTTAGTTATAAAAACTATTTTAAGTTTGGATAAAATAATGGCGCGCCGAAACCATAATCTCTGTCATGGCTCCGGTGACAACTCACCTTACACCTCACCATAACTAACTTAGATTAAAATAACATTGAAAAAACTTCTGATGTATCTAGTCTATTTAATTTACCGCTAGAGGGCAGAAGGTGTTTTCATAAACTAGGTACCTACTTCAAAGGATTTTGATGAAATCCATGTAATACTAGCAGCGCCTCGCGGTTTCACCCGCATAGTTCCCGTTCCCGTGGGAATTCCGGAATTTAAAAAAGTACTTAGCCTATGTGCTATTTCAGACTATAATCTATCTCTGTGCCAAATTTCATCTAGATCCGTTCAGCCGTTCGCGTGATTGAGTAACATCCATCCTCAGACTAAGTAAGAAATCCATCCATCCATCCAAACTTTCACATATAAAATATTAGAGGGATTTTGAATGAACCGACGTGGAAGGCATGGTAGGTAAGTAGGTACTTTATGTACCTACTTCCTTAATACAACAGGTGCTCTCTCACTATCCATATCGTTGCGGACGGAAAGCCTCCCACATTTAAGTGCAACACTCATGTACCAACCAAAGTAAACCTACCTAGTAGTATATGTAGGCAGTGGCGGATCATCCCCAAGGCAAAGTAGGCATGTGCCTAGGGGCGCGAGGTTACAAGGGGCGCGCGCGCGGAAAATTTTACACTAGTAAATAGTTAATTATGTAAGGTAATACCTAAGTATAAAATTAATTATATGAGTAAGCAGGTATCCGACTACTTAGAAAATATAAATGTTTATTTAATTCTGTCGAAACTTTTTATTTTTGTTCTGTGTAGAACAAAAAATACAAAAAGAAGGAAGTTAGCAAAAATCCGATGATTAATATGATGATATTGGTTGACGAGAGCGTCAGAGGCGGCTTTAGCGGCGCACACGGGCGCAGGACCATAGGGGACCCCGGTGGCAGCCGCAGGCCTCCTAACCCCGACCATGCGCCCTTGTTATGCCCGACGCCACCGCCGCCACGGCGATTATCTGTTTTAATGTTTTAAAAGACATCAACAATCGTGGGCATTGATGCTAATACAGCCTATATTAGCATCAAGGGCGGCTTTTGCGGGTACGCGGGACACACCCGCTATGAGGATCCAGCGCTCGGTTTCCGTTAAAAAAAAATTGTGTGAAATGACGTTTTAATCATTAGGCTGGCTGTAAGTTTTAAAATCACTTTGCCACAGATTCGCGAGATTTTGAAAGGCACTTGTATTAATGCCGCATCTTATGTTTTACTGTTTATCTGCGCCGATCCTAGGGTAAAGCGAGCGATGCCCAAGTATCCTATCCATAACGCGAAAATTCCTTATTCAAACCATCTATTTAAAGGAAAAGTAATCCATATGGTGACTTCTGAGAGAGGAGCGAGCTGCGCAGCTGGGCGTAGTACGTGCGCGCGTACAACGCCGATCGCCACAATCTAATTTTTTTTACGGCTCACTCCGCTTGCCGTTGTACTCTATCTGTTGTAGGTAGTCTGAATGTTTATGACTTCGTAAAATTCTCTGTCAAACCACTGGAGTCTCGAACATTTTTGGTAGTTCACTCTGTTGTTGCAGTAATTTATATTGTTTTGGCTTCCATAATTTGTAAAGAATTTGGAGATAATTTTATAACCGATAACCACAAAAGTTTTGTGTTTCACCGTTCACATACCTAGGTATCTTATTTAATCTTAAAAAATCGCTAAAAATTCGCGGCTCGCTCCGCTCGCCGTTATGTTTTTTTACCTACCTTTCTAGCTGACCCCGCCAAAACCCATATGGTCTTGGCTCTGACTTTGACAATTGACAACCTGCTCTATCATGCTAACGAAAAGCTTGAAAATAATGACGGCTCGCTTCGCTCGCCATTACTTCTAGTTTTTTACCTGCCTTATATAGGTACTTTTTTGTCAACTACTGAAGAACTTTGTCGTTCTTATGTTACTAACACCACCCCATACCGAGCTTTGCCGCGGCTCGTTCTCAGAGGGGCGCCAATGAGCTGCTTGCCTAGGGCGCTGTCGACAATTAATCCGCCTCTGTATGTAGGTATTCTGAGTGAACAGGTAGGTAATCCCTGAAAGGATTACAAAACTTTGAAAACTTTTTCCATGCTAGGTAGGTAGGTATTAAGTCAGTCAACGATCAAAATCAACATTCTGCCTGCACGGTCTTTCGGCCTCACATTCCTCCCGAGGCCATTTCTTTGAGGTGATCAACTTGTGGCTTACTTCAAGCTAATCTACACATTATCACCTTTAGAATAACGACCACTTTGAGACACCTACTTACAAAGAACCTCGAAATCGAATGCAAGAAATCTTCTCGTAGTATGTAGATCGAGAGAATCACAACATTGATTGGAAGAAAATAAATAAAATGTTGCTGTAATTAAATTTATAGCTTATTGTTGATAGAATAAGACAGAAAGTCAACTGGGTAGATGAAATACCTATGTAGCTACAATCCAGTTTTACAGGTATGCATGCCAGTTACACCTTATTTACGACGTTTGAGGGCTATCTAAACTTGTTTGTGCTATAATACCTACTTGATCTCTGGTGAACGCAAGAAAATGCGGTGTTTCTAGCTCGATTGAAGTTTAGCTAGATCTAGCGATTGGCAAGCAAATTTGGTACTTGGCAAGTCGCGTTCCGAAAATCCGATACGTTGTCTAAAATGCAGGGTGTTCAGCAGACCGTGTGCCATTATGGTAACTGGGGGTAGGTGGACTCAAGTACTAACTTTGGCGTCAGTAATAGCTTTACGGTTTTTTGTAACCCTGAAAAGCGCTATTGGCTATTATTAAGATTTTTTTCGATGTTTTAACCATTTTTGCTTTAACATTTTTGTACAAAATAACGTGGCTATATTTTGCTAAAGTTTGGTAGGGACTTCTGGGATGTTAGCTCGTAATATTAAAATCAATATTTACGTGAGATCTAGGTAAATAAGCAGCAATGCGCTTACAAAGTGTTAAAAAATGACCATTCCAACGGTATGCCACATTAAAAGGGGAAAACCACAAAAATAAAATAACAAAATAAACTTTTTTTTGCAATTTTGAGTACCTTGAAAATGCAGAATTTTATTCTCCTGATCGCGATAAGCATGTCCTGGTCTTTTTAAACTCAATAACTTTTTAAATTTAATTTTTTCAAGTGCTTTGATTTTTTTTGTTTGGATTTGGATTATTCACTAATAGTATGTAGGTACCTAATGGTTTTACGTGATGCAATGGCTAACAATTATTTTATTTATGTAATGATTTTGATTTTGTTGACACAAAGTCTAAACTAACTGGCCTACAAATGTTGCAGCCCGTGGTCGGCAGCATTTTAAGGCTAAGTTCAGGTTTTTGTGCCATCAAAATGTACACAATATCAGTTTGTTTGCATGTTGTAAAAATAATACGATGTGGGCGAAGATGGAGCACGCTTTCCATATGGTAACTTATCACTCTAAATGTAGAATTAGTTTGAATAATTTTATTGCTTTGTTTGTTTATTGACTTTTGTATTAGTACGTAAACCTCAAAATTAAATATTCTAAAAACACCAACACTCTTAGTTGGAAAAAGAGCACCCCTGCGCTGAAGGGGAAGGTGCGGGTTCGAATCCCGTCGGGATCGTAAATTTTTGGGATTTATTAATTTCTTAGAAATTACCCAGAGTATAATAAATAAAAACCTTAGACTCTTAGTAGTTAAGTTTTGTTTTAGGTACGAGATAACATACAACAAAACTTTAGTTTATGCTACAGCTGGCAACACACTTGTGTTGCCGCTGCTGCTGGAGATTGGTTTGTGAAGCGAAGCAAAGGCGAAGAAAAACGAAACAAGCAGTCGTTTGCTTGCGCGTCGATTCTGCGCATGTTGCGTCCGCGTCGAAGTGAATGTTTTCGAAAATAGAACGCTTTTTATGAAAGAAATACTGTGGGACTGTTCTAAACTTTAGTTTTTATGTAAAACTGTTGCTAATAAAGTGAATGTTAAAAGTTTTGTGTGAAGAATTTGTTGGAATTCACTAAACAGGTTTGTGTTGAAATTTTGTAATAGTTTAGTAGCGAATATAAATGAATTTTACAGAGAAATCTTGTTAGAAAGGTAACAATCTACGACGTAGAGGTCTTAGGAATGTGTTATTAATTACATACTTGACTGATCTGTCTACCTATGAGAACAGCTGTTTCTATTTAAAATGGTACCTACCTACTTAAACTCGCATTCAAGAACCTAGATATTTTTTTTTTGTAAACATTTGTCATACGTACGTACATTAAGTATACGTAAGGAGGTAGGTTTAAATTTTTATATAAAAAAACGGAAGGTTTCATTATCCTAGGTTTTACGGGCAGATCAAGGGTTGTTTAGGCTGTCGCGATTGTCTTTTGTTATTTCAATTTCATACAAATCAACCAACCACGCTGACATGACGTCAGAAATTAACTCCACACAGTAGGTAGGTAGGTACCTACCTAGGTAAGTAGGTACGAAAACAAAATGGAATCGCGATAGCTTTAAAATTTAGCGAGCTACATAGGCATAGTTATTATACCTACTAAGGTATAGCTACATAATTATTAAACGTAGAGATGAAACCAAAAAAAAGCTCTTTAGAAGTCTCAATTTTAACTAATCGAAATTGTAGTGATGTGTCGCTTACGGTAATAAAACCGGCCAAGTGCAAGTCGGACTCGCGCACGAAGGGTTCCATACCATTATCTATAAAAAGCGTAAAAAAATCATGTTTGTTGTATGGGAGCCCCCTTAAATATTTATTTGATTCTGTTTTTTAGTAGAAAATTTCAACTGTCTAACTATCAAGGTTCATGAGATACAGCCTGGTGACAGACGGACAGCGAAGTCTTAGTAATAGGGTCCCGTTTTGACCCTTTGGGTACGGAACCCTAAAAAGCCATTTCCCGTCCAATTTATTGGCAGCGATTTTAAAACCGGACGTCCAGTTGTAGGTACTAAGTTATAGTGAAGAAAAACGTCAAGTGCGAGTCGGACTCGCGCAACGACGGTTCCGTAACTAAACATTATATTAATTAGGTATATAAAAAAAGATCTGGATTTCTTGCCAAATATCATGCATGATTCTAGCTCAACGGGAAGTAGGTACCCTGAAGGTTTTGATCCATGGCGAGAATCAAAGTAATGTTTTTTTTGTGATTAGACTACAATATTACAGTTTTCGGATTTTTTTCTTAGTTTGTGCTATAAGACCTTGTTTCTTGCCAAATATAATCGTACCGTATAGGTTTTTGGTCACTAACGAATCAAACATTTTTTTTGTGAATTAACAACAAATTTACTGTTATCGGATTTTTTTTTAAAACCTTGTTTCTTGCCAAAAATATCATGAATCAAGATCAACGGGAAGTACCCTATAGGTTTTTGGTCCATAGCGAATCAAACATTGAAAACTTCCCGTTGACCTAAAATCATGATTCACAATTTGTGAATTAACAACAAATTTACTGTTATCGGATTTTTTTTTTAAAACCTTGTTTCTTGCCAAAAATATAATGAATCAAGATCAACGGGAAGTACCCTATAGGTTTTTGGTCCATAGCGAATCAAACATTGAAAACTTCCCGTTGACCTAAAATCATGATTCACAATTTGTGAATTAACAACAAATTTACTGAACGTTATCGGATTTTTTTTTTAAAACCTTGTTTCTTGCCAAAAACATAATGAATCAAGATCAACGGGAAGTACCCTATAGGTTTTTGGTCCATAGCGAATCAAACATTGAAAACTTCCCGTTGACCTAAAATCATGATTCACAATTTGTGAATTAACAACAAATTTACTGTTATCGGATTTTTTCCTTTACTTGTGCTATAAGACCTTGCTTCTTGCCAATTTTCATGATACTAGGTCAACGGGAAGTTTTCTATAGGTTTTGTGTGTCAAAACTACTGGTAGGTACCTATTTATATGTATTGACACGAAGGTTTTCGAAGGTGTAATAAATAACACATTACATAAGTACTGCTTTCGCCGCTTATTGGCTTAATTTTGATTACGAATAAAACCCAAAAGAAAATAAACCATTGAGCCGAGTGAAGTGAAAATAAATAGCACTTATCCACTAGCATTACCCATATGAATTTATTTATTTATATAGTCACCTTTAAATTCACATATTTAATATTAATAAGGTCACAATTAAGAAAATTACAATCAAATAATAGAATTAAATTAAAACTAGTATTTACAATTGAAACAATTGTGCTAACTGCAGACTGTTGCAAACAATCTACAAGTAACTCAACTGATCCATATCAATACCAGTCGGAAGCGTGCCCAAGTGTTTATTTATACAGTTAGGTTAGCCTATGGTGAGTGCACCAAAACATACAAAGTAGACATTAAACAACTAGAAAAATTTATGCTAAGTGCACCAACCTATTACATGAATGAGTGAGAGAGAGTACCTACACTGACGAATACATTTAAATGGACCATGTAAGTTTTTTTTTATTTATATTTGTCAAGATCATAAAACAGATCTCCAAATCGTTATACCTAGTACATTGAATCATATAGCTAAGTAAATGAAGGTGTAGGTAAGTGTACTTATAACATAGGGTAATTAACCAAGATTCCTACCTGGATTAGTATTTACAAGTTATTTTATACCGACCTAATACTAAGCCACGTTTTGTCGTGCAGATAAATAACGTGCAATGATACCTAACTTGAATCATCGAAACGGCTTCAATATTTATCGGAGATCACGTTCCGTTCGGTACCTAAATGTGCCTGCATGCAGCCTGTACATTTGGTTAATATTACCTAAAAGTCAAAAGTCAATAACTTTATTTCTTTAGGCTTACAAAAAAGCACTTAGACAAGTCAAATTTTATACATAAACAACAACTTTATAAATAGTAATTATCAAACAAGAAACAAAATGTTATTGATTTTGTTCGCTTCGAAGAGGCGGAGGAACCTACACCACAGATTAAGTAATGTACCCTACACACCGAACCTCAGTGTCCTAAGTGAAGCTGTGAGCATAACCTAGTACGTAATGAGCCAGCAGATGGCGACCCAGCTGCCAACCATTATAACTGCAACTGCACAGCTATCAAATAATTACATCTTGAAGACTTGCGCGGCTCTTGCAAGTTATAACTGAACATATTTATCTAAAACTAGTTTCTACTGCGACTTGGTTTCGGTACTAGCCTGGATAAAACTGCTCAAATATCCGGGATTCCGTAGCAATTTTGTAAATGCAAGAAATGGCAATATCGTACCTTCAAAGTACAAATGAAACCAGCCAAATGCGAGACTTGCATATGGAGGGTTACGTACCATCGTACATAATTATTTTGCAAATGGAACCCTAAAAACATTGCAAAAAAATTGCAAAAAGCCAACATGACGCGATCACCCATCTTGAGTATTGACCGCGCTAGTAAGAGTAAGTACTTACTCAAATTGGTAGGATGTTTTGACTCCATAACTTTTTTTTTTAATATGTTTATTAACTGGACTGGCATCGTCCACGAGGGGGATCGTCAAATAAAATAGCGGCAATAGTAATTTACACCTGTATTCAACTTTAAACGTAATAAAAAAACACGGTTTTTGTAAGAGGGTCCCCTTTAATTTTAAGATTTATTTCAATTGTATTTATTATCAACTGTTTACCTTTTACGCTTCATGAGGTATTATAGCCCGCTGACGGACAGACGGACAGACATCGGAGGCTTAGTAATAGGTTTTTACCCCTTGTCGGTTGGTCACTTGTCCGGTTTTTATGTAGGCGTATTTGTAAAGAAGTACTCTTTCGCTTATTATGTTTTATATTAGTTTTGTTGTCTAAGTAGTTTTATAGCAAAGTAGATACTAATAGAGGTACAAAACATTCTTACACCTACCTGCCCAGTCCATCCTTCTCTTTTAAGGTCCACAAAGACTTATCCTTCCTAGCTGTTAGATCTTTTTCTGCAAGAGGGTTATGAGGTTTAGGGATAGGGTTTCCTACTTGGCAATGGATATCGTGCGTGACTCCTCCACATTCTGGTTAGTTCAGTCTTTGATATGTACTTTGTAATTAAATCAAGCATTCGTTAGGACTGTGAAATCAATATTTCAGACCACGGACTAGTGATACATGCAGTGATTCTACCTGTTCAAAGTTTGTAAGCTAACTTAATCATAACTTATACCCGTCAGGGATCTCTAAAGCCTTTTTGTAGATGGTTCTAACTTCTAATCAAATCATTACGTCATGTTTGCGGTGAGGATGTTGATATTACTATTAGATATGTGCTTGCTTATTCATAAAGCTTTGTATCCTGAATAAAAAAAATCTATTCAAGTAGTTTGATTATAATAAACGTACAATTCATTATCATCATCGACGGTTATTTATCGCGTTTATTTACCTGTTTATCCCGATGTTACAACAGGTTTACACATCATCGTCACAGGATATTCAATCGGTTCCCTAAAAATAGCGACATATTAAATACAGACGGACAGCGGAGTCCTAATAATAGGGTCCCGTTTTTACCCTTTGGGTACGGAACCCTAAAAAACAGTGCAAGTACTAAGGAATTTGAAGTCGTTTTTTCAAAACAATCAAATGATTTTATCTCAACAAGTTAGGAACATTGTTTTTTTTTTAAGTTTTCTTATTTCTATAAATCTTTTCATTCCAAAAAGGCCATAAAGTTTATTCGATTGTTGAACTCTTAAATCTCATGAACTCCAAATCTCAAACTACAAAATGAAAATCTAAACTTTTCCGTCGAAACCAAATTAAAATTTGCAACTTTCGCATGGTTAGCATAATGCTAAACGCTGGCTTTCTTCTTACATAACCGAACGTTCTACGTTTTACGTAAATTCCTTGCATGCTCTTGCCATACCTGTATTTGTTTAGTGTCCACAATGACGAGAGATGGATTGGATAACTTAAGATTATCCAATACTTTATCCTAATTGACGACCGTTTGTGCAACATCTTAGATGCTCAATGTGATTGAAGATTTTGAAACTTTAAATTCATCTTATAACATAACACAAGCTCTGCTTAGCTTGGGGCTAGATAATGCTGTGTGATTTGTCCAGAATTATTTATTTATTTATTATTATTATCTTCCTCGTCCAAGGTCCACAAAGACTTTTCCTTCCTAAATGATTAATGTCGTTCGTGTTTGGTTTTCTTTTTCTGCAAGAGGGTTAAGAGGCGAACCTAGCGTGTTTGCTTGTCAAACTAGGACTAGATCTTATTATTTCATCTTCTTATTATTTGATAATAATTACTATTATTAAGCTGTTTATGTATAAAATTTGACTTGTCTAAGTGCTTATTTTGTAAGCCTAAAGAAATAACGTTATTGAATTTTGAATTTTGAATCTGAGAACTCACGGGATTCCCGTGTTTGAAAACTCGGATCAAGTACATAAAATTCTACTTTTTTTTCTTTGGTTCCTTTAACGTGAAAATACGATTAAGAAAAAAGAATTACGTTGCAAAAAAACATGAAATTGCACTGTTTTGCACATCATTTGGTCTAGATCTCAGGAACCCTGCGGTCTGTTGACATGACTTATGTTTTGATTCGTAGGTTATTAGGTTATTACTAATACTTAGTTCCTTCGGATATTTTTTTCATAAGTTGCATAATTTTCTTGTAAATAAGCAAAAACTCCATTTTTGCACTTGCGCCGTTCCAAAAACGCATGCTCTGTTATTTCCTATGAACGCGAAATCCTATGCTTATCCTTATCACGAAATGGCGTGCATTGCGCCCTCTTAAGGGGTTTAGGGATAGGGTTTCCTACTTACAAGGCAATGGATATCGTGGGTTCTCCACTTTCTAGTTCAACAAGTCACAAAGCTTGTTTTGCTTAATTCAGGGAAATTGTCAGGTGCTCAAATTGTGTAAAGTACCGTTTTCTATTCTCCCAACAATCCTAACCGTTGAATAAACCAATACATTACAATTTACAATTAACACCTGCGCAACTAATCGTGGTTCCCATGCAATTTTCATGAATGAAGCGAAATCGCAGCAAAAACCTAACGTCGATTCGAACTGTTAAAGATTTTTGTCACCAAGCGACAACGACCTGAACTGCTAGAAACTAAAAAAGTTCTAATTTTATAGTAACGGACGCTTTGGGTCTCAAGTATATGAGATCATGTTTCCAGTAAAGTTAAGGCGTATATGAAGGCAAAAACACGAAAATTTGGTGTTTTTGAACCCGTTTTCTGACAAAAACATTTTTGTGGATTGTGGAGTTTTGAAATTTATATGGGTTATGTTATTTATATGGTTTTATGGGACCGCCAAGCACTTCTTCAAGATATGTGTTACAGGATATATCCTGTAACACATTTATTTTAACAGTAAAAACACCTTCTTTTTCTTAAACTACAAAAAACCGACTTGGTTCGGACTCTCCTCGCGTTCACCTATTTCGCGTACAATTTTATCTTACCATCTCCAGTAATTTAGTAAGTAGCTTCTGTAACTTGCGAAACGCAAATCGTATATCTAGTAGGCACCATCACGTATAAGATTAAAATACTAGACGCGTGAGAGAACCCGTAATTTCACATGCCTATTGCGATGTCGCAAGGTATACCTGCCTTCTATCTTTAATTCTTTACGACGACGCTAGAGAGGTTTTTAAGGCGGGGTGGTGCGAGATTCATTTTTTTGCGGCTTTCAATTTTTTCTGCTTTCTACAAGCAATAATAATAGCGTAAAAGTAATTTGCCGCAAATCGTAAACCATTTTCTATAAACAAACATCGAAATAAAAAGCTTGTGGAACGTAAAAAATTTAAATGTTATTGTAAAAGTTTAAATTCGGAAAAAGCCCATCGAAATCCATATTTTCGCTTCTTCCACTAGTGGACAAAAAATTGAAGCGAACAAAATCAATGACATTTGGTTTCTTATTTGATAATAATTACTATTTATAAAACTGTTTATGTAAAAATTTGACTTGTCTAAGTGCTTATTTTGTAAGCCTAAAGAAATAAAGTTATTGAATTTTGAATTTTATAAAATTACTTAGTACCTATTTCCAAACTCCCGAAAAACTTTCCAGGTAAAACTATCAAATGGACTAAAAAGAACATCAGAATTTTGATTATTTTTAAGTCCAAAAGAACCCACCAAGATGACTTTTAAGAAACTAGGAAGCCTTTATTTACCCGACTGCAAAACGGGAAGGTAACTCTGGAATCTCACATTTCTAGAACGCTATGTAATCATAAGAGTGGTGTGTAACCTGCAATCGCTTTAATGAGACTAATGCACATTCTCCATCTTTTTCTCCCAGGAAACACTTGATGATTAACTCAACAGTTTAATTACGCTTTTTCACTATACATCTTACCACGGCTTCGCTCACGTGGTATCTTACCTCTGGGTACTATCCAAACACTTGGTTAATCGAAGTATTTGTAAGACAGTTTATTACAGCAGTACTAGTTGATATAAACAGATAAAATAAAATTAGTTAAATTAGTTCTTCAGGTTCGATTTTCAGGTAGATCAAAGGTCACATCTCCTCTCCGTTTTCTTAGAAACCCGCTCTTTAACACTTTCATTGCCTATGACGCACATTCTGTTTACGTTCGATCTGCTGTTGTAGGCGCGCAGGGTCTACGATCGTGAGTCTCGTCGCCGCACGTAGACCTCGCTCCGCAAAGGTTGGGCAGTGAATGGATTAAGACATGGTTTCGTATCCTTGAGTCTTGAATATGTAGATTTGATTTCATTAAATCGCACCAGATCAAAAAACAATGCAGACTGTGTTTCTACAGCTACTGTTTTAGATCCATTGTGGTTTCGATCATTTCACACATGAGTACATTGGAGCCTAGTGCTGTGCCGTTATTTCCTTTCGGGTACATTGCCAGTTTAAAAAGTCGGACAAGTGTTTTTCGAGACTAAAAAAGCCGGATACAAAAGTTTTTTGATAAAACGTTTCATAAGGGCTAAAGGACGGACGGGTCATAGAGTTTCGTATTAAACAGCTTTGTAGTGTAGGATTGGGCAAAAAAGCTTCCATAAAAGAACCAAATCATGTGGTAAGATTAACACAAAAAATCTTTGCAAAATAAGGGACAACTAGCGGTCTTATCGCTCTTGAGCGATTCCTACCAGATAGTGGTATTTAAACAGCGAATGCGAGCAAATGCGTGTAGCATTATTAATCGAATAGAATAATCAACCTAAAGAGTCGATTAGATTTTTTACCGTGATCGTGTATTGTATGTATGTATGAACCCACCTATGTATTACATTATTTACACCATCATGAAAAAATGATGACGTAATGATTTCTAAAGTGTTCTAGGTAGGCAATGATATAAACTGAAGGTAGGATTGATGGGCAAAGAGACCTTCGTAGCTCTTGTCGAAATAAAAACATCTTGTTATTCGACATCCATAAACTCCAATGTCCTATTGTTGGTGCATTTAACACATGGGTTTAGTTAAACAATGGTTTAGTTAGATATTATGGTACTTGTACTACATTCAATTGAAGATGTTATGAGAACTGCATTATAATAAAGTAGGCATAGAGTAAATAATTAAGTTATCGTTAGACATTTTATAAATAACTTGATGGCACAGATTACAAAATAGATAGGGATAGAAACGTTCAACGCCTTAAATTGCTGCATAGCAGAAACTCAAATAAAAGTATCAAAAACTCGTATACGCCTTGTGTTCACCTATTAAAACCCTTGTAAGTTATATCATTCAGCTATTTTGCCATTGTTTTTACCTGAAATAGGTTAATAGGTAGGTATCTAGTTATAGATAGTACCTACCTATCGATAAGTAACATGTATTAACATAAATGGTGTAATGATAATGGTGGCTCTTCGTTGATTTATTTTATTTATATGCGCATCGCAAGCAATCATATTCAATTTATGTATTTATTGAATAAATATCCTTAACCAACATAGAAAATAAATTTATTAGCATGTGTAATTAAATGTGCTTCATTAAATATTTATAATCCTATTTAAAACCGCTTTAATGATCTATGTTAAAATAAAATGTAGGTAAGAGGTACCTACCTAAAACGACATAGACTTAAATATACGTAAATCAAGTCTTTGAAGTATAAAAACTAGTCCTTGTACAAAACGCCTGTCACTTCTACATAAAATGACTTTTTGATGTCTGTATGACAAAATAACTTAGTAGTAGGTAAAGTGTTACAAGAAATTAAACATTTTAACGGAGGCAGTGGGTACGTTAAAATAATAATTACCTATATGCGAGTTTTTTTATGATTTCAGTTTGTTCTTATTTTTTAAACAACTTTAAAACCATATACCAAACTTAACCTTTGAGTTGGCTTATGCGTGATAAATATGCGTCCAGATTGTTTAACAAAACAAAACATAAAGTATAACACAGATATTTAATATGTTTTATCAGTTTGGATGATTAAAAAGCAAAATCAGTATGGATGATTTGTTATCTGACATTGTTTTATATCGCCTTTAAAAAGCCTATCTCGCTTGTCCCAAATGGTCTAAGGTCTCCGCCATAGACTTTAAGTACCAATTACTTACCACTGCAAAAAAAGTTCTGAAATATCTTTACACCGAGCTAGTAAAAGATGTGTCTAAGTCTTAACTCTAGTTAGCGAGGGGTAAATAAGCGAAGCCACACGGGTCAACTAGTTATTTCCCAACCGGACTGGCATGGCATGCGCGTATGACGCAAGCTATCGGTATTCGCTAGGCATGCCGTTGCATGTGGCTGTAATCTGTTGAGTTGAGAGGTTTTTCATATACGGCTACTGGGTATGGGTTTTTATAATCCTGACTTTTTATGGGTTTTGTTTTATATCTTACCTGTTTGGTTATTAAGGTCGTTTCCTGTAATTAATTCTACCAGAATGCGACCGATTGTTTTGAATACTGACCGACATGAATGAACATTGGATTTTTGTGAGAAGATAATTTTTAAAACACACTGGTTAAAACTGTTCAACACACACCTTTTTTGTTCATCATTAATATCTTTATTTATAGTGACTAACATAGTTTAGTGAATGGGATCGTAAGCAACTAAGTTTAAAAAGACTTAGGTAAATTTTGTGCATGGTAGGATAGACCTTCGTTAGACCACAAACTTTGATGGCAAGTTACGAGGATAAGATCTGCTGATCTGAGCCCTGAGTCCGATTGACGATAGTATCGTAACGTAATTCGGAAGTCTCTTTTGTCAGTATTTGGTACAGCGCCAGCAGCGCCTCTATCATGCGGACAGAGAACAATACAAATCCCATACAATAATGAGACGTCACGATCACGTTTCGATACTATAGTCAACCGGAGTCAGGGTTCTCATGGAAGGCCTGTAGAAAAGTTGGTAATAGATCTTCTCTGTTGCGCCATTTTTACCGGTCTTATGCCACGCTACCCTTCGGCCATCCACTAAACTTAACACTAAGTCGCCTGAACATTGCTGCATCGATTAAAACTAACACTTTTGCCCACGACGCGACGATACCTAGTATTCCTCCAAAGGCTAAGCACTGAATGGTTAAAAAAAACCTAGACTCAATCTCGTTTCACCCAGTCAATAAAGTATAAAATAAGAACAAGTTTTTTTCTTAGAGCATTTTGCAACAAAATGTCGCAATCGTACTGAATCGAAGGAATTGTGCCACGTTTTAATTAGTCTAGTTTTTATGTTATTTCTCATATAAGTAAATTCCGATTGAGGTCTGGTCGTTTTAAATTAGAAATAGAGTTTTGAAATACGTGTTTACTGCTTAGTTGCTTTGCAGTTTCTTTTTGTAAAGTTTTAATGAGAAATTATTGTTGCAATCGATTGTAATAATACCTATCTATAGTTGATTGAAATTATTAATCACTAGCAGCACCTCGCGGTTTCACCCGCGTAGTTCCCGTTCCCGTGGGAATTCCAAGATAAAAATATAGCTATGCACCTATATATACGATAGCCTATGCACTATTCCAGACTATAATCTATCGCTGTGTCAAATTTCATTCAGATCCGTTCAGCCGTTCTGGCGTGATTGAGTAATAACATCCATCCATCCAAACTTTCACATTTATAATATTAGTGGGATTTCGAGCTTCGAAAACAAATCTGCCTCTATATCAAGTTCATGGAAAGTTCCATAGCTTTTTAAATTTGAATTTTTTATACCTATTATATTAATAAGATTTGGTACTGTAGGTAGGTGGCTGGTTTTTTATTTAAAGTCTCAACTATTTAGATCAGAACTATTAATATCGTTCATTTCTATTCCTATTACAAACCTAAACCATCTATACAAAAGAGTATTAAATTTAAACTACCAGTGTGATAATTATAAGAATAATTGTAATAAGTGATCTTACAAACCTAAGTTTGATAGACATATTTTAAAAATCTGCCACCTACACCTTCAAGTTTCGTAAGTCCCACGTAAAGAGTTGAAGGTCAAATAAACAGACGCTGATGATGTTGATGATATACTGCGCAGGTAAAGCATTCAAACGGCATGACTCAGTCTCTAATGACTGTTGTTTGATCAGTAATCATCATTTCTATATACATTTTAAAATATCCACTCACAATAACTTTGGCAGCCATAAAATACATCGATGGTTTTGGAATGAAAATAACATAAATATATTACAACTAGCGATCAGCTCCGGCTTCGCACGGGTATATTGTATTGCCTATGTTCATCAGGGATAACGTAGGATACTAAGAGCTCATTCATACACACGAGCGGCACGATGTCGACGGCAGATGCAACTTCAGCCGTCGACACCCGTCAACGGCAGCCGCCGACGCGTCGACGGCAGCCGTCGACCAATAGCGTCGCTTGCAGTTGTTTGTGTTTGTAGCGTGCCGCGTCCGCCATTTTGTCAGTGGACTGCACATAGTCCAGGAGTGCGCACGCGTCGCGGTTTTGTAAAATGAGCTCCAGTGAGAATATTGATGTGGAATTGCTGATTGTAGCAGTAAAGAAAAATGCTTGTATTTGGAATTATAAACTACAAGAGTACAGTAAAAGCAATAACAGTGTTTCTTCTTCGGAATTCATTTTGCAACTGGCTCCTGTACAAAGAGAGTCGACGATGGCTGCCGCAGAGCTTCGATGTTGACAAGTCAACGGCAGCCGTCGACGCGTCGGCGGCTGCCGTTGACGGGTGTCGACGGCTGAAGTTGCATCTGCCGTCGACATCGTGCCGCTCGTGTGTATGAGCTCTTATGGTGAAAGAATTTTTCAAATCGGTCTAGTAGTTTCAGAGCCCATGCGTTGCAAACGAACAAATAGGTAAATAAGCTTTCCTCTTTATAATATTATGTTATGTACGCGAAGGTATGTACAGTCAGCTGCGAAAATATGTGTTCACTCCAAAGTTTTGAAATTTGACTGAATAATAAGTGTATAGTCATTGTGATAATTTATATATCGTATTCTGACAAGAACAATGACTACTTAGTATGAAAAATGTGTGCGTAGACTTTTATATGATAAGTTCCGAGTAAAATAAAAGTGAAAACTTGGAAGTGTATACATATCTGAGCAGCTGACTGTAGATATGGGAAGGCAAAATAATTATTAATTTGATTTGTACGTGTGTTGTGTGTGTTACGGTGATTTTTGTATGACTTTATGTAGGTAATGTTCGTACATTACCTAATCGTTTAGGTCTAGTATTTATGTTACTTAATAAATAATCACTGTGTATTGCCACTATTACCGTGGTATTGCTGTGGCCGTGTATGATAATAAAATTATAATAATAAATACACTAGGTAAGGTACTGGTAGTTTGGATGAATCAAGGCCGAAAATGTAAAGTGGTCAATCGTCCTATGGAAAAATACAAGTAAATAAAAATACGGACTGGCGTCAGTCCTAGTCTTTAATTAAAAATTTGATCAAACGACTTCATTTTAATTGACGTTTTTGTCAAAAAAAACCTACAATAAACATCATAAATCGACCATGCGGCTACTAATGGTCGATTTGTCTTCAAAGAACACCATCCTGACTATGAGAAAACAATCCACTGAAGTTTTCCATCGATTCGGACATTCTGTACATCTCTGCTGAATATATTCATCAATGTATATGTATGTATATCTCTGCTGAATCCATAAATGACAAGCTGACGTCAAACCAACGGTAAAAATAGCTTAACATATCAAATTTATCAAAAACCCCTACACTCCTGCAACCAAAACGCTTTAAAAGGTCGACCTTGTTTACCGGATTTTGTCTTTGACTCCACAAAATAATTTTAAGTGCTGATCTTTAGTAATTCTCTTTAAAATGGCACATGGAAATAGTCACGGTCAACACAACATCCTTCGAACTTAAAGTGATTTTTAATAGTTGTAAACTGGCTCGACAGTTGCGTATACGCAGCCTTCGCGAACTCATTCATTCTGATTGAACCTCGAGTATGGAGAATGGTTCAGACCCGGAATCAGATCTATACGACTAGACTTACATAGCTCCTGTGACAACACAGGAGCTATGTAAGCTATATTGTAAGTCTAGTCGTATAGATCTGATTCCGGGTCTGAACCACATAAAAATCTTTAGGATACAATGCAGGTACCGTTTTTCGGAATCAGATCTATATGACTAGACTTACAATATAGCTTACATAGCTCCTGTGTTGTGTGTGTGTGATTGAAAAAAGAAATACCTACATAAAAATCTTTAGGATACAATGCAGGTACCCTTTTTCGGAATCAGATCTATATGACTAGACTTACCTACAATATAGCTTACATAGCTCCTGTGTTGTGTGTGTGTGATTGAAAAAAGAAATACCTACATAAAAATCTTTACGATACAATGCAGGTACCCTTTTTCGGAATCAGATCTATATGACTAGACTTACAATATAGCTTACATAGCTCCTGTGCTGTGTGTGTGTGTGTGTGTGATTAAAAAAAGAAATACCTACATAAAAATCTTTAGGATACAATGCAGGTACCCTTTTTCGGAATCAGATCTATATGTCTAGACTTACAATATAGCTTACATAGCTCCTGTGTTGTATGTGTGTGATTGAAAAAAGAAATACCTACATAAAAATCTTTAGGATACAATGCAGGTACCCTTTTTCGGAATCAGATCTATATGTCTAGACTTACAATATAGCTTACATAGCTCCTGTGTTGTGTGTGTGAGATTGAAAAAAGAAATACCTACATAAAAATCTTTAGGATACAATGCAGGTACCCTTTTTCGGAATCAGATCTATATGTCTAGACTTACAATATAGCTTACATAGCTCCTGTGTTGTGTGTGTGTGATTGAAAAAAGAAATACCTACATAAAAATCTTTAGGATACAATGCAGGTACCCTTTTTCGGAATCAGATCTACTACTACTACTACTACTAGACTAGACTTACAATATAGCTAACATAGCTCCAGTGTTGGCTTGCCAAAATCATATAGGATAGACGTAGATGATCTTGGAATAAAGTCATCATTCATATGATTTTTGGGGGTTGATGAATGAATAATTTATCATAGGATTCTGAAAGAGTTCATCAAAGAGCTTTGCAGCTTTCGAGAATAAAAAAGCCTTTATTATTTATTTCGACGACCTCTGTTGCGCGGTGGGCGAAGGTCCGCCTGCGACGCAGGAGGTTGCGGGCTCGATTCCCGCCTCGGAACAAATGTGTGAACGATCTGCAGGCATTTGTTCAGGGTGTTCTGGTCGTTTTCTATGTATAGTAAAAATATCTATCTATGTATTGTACCTATTCTATTATGTATATCAGTTATCTAGTACCCATAACACAAGCTCTGCTTAGCTTGGGACTGGATAATGCCAAATAATAAAGGTTTTTTATTCTAGATAGCTGCAATCTATCTAGAATAAAAAGCCTTTATTATTCTTACTATTATTATAGCTAACAGAAGTTGTTTCGTATAAAATTTCCATGAAAAGTATTATTTCGTTTTTGTGACAAACGAATTTTAAAATTTTCTGTTTCGTCGGACCCTTACCAAGTAATATAATTATAGTTATTATGTGACCTTACTTGGGCTGTTTAGATAAAGTCTTGGTCTCTTGATCACAACGCACGACGCTGTAATCTGCGGTACGCGGTGCTGGACACATACCTAATCGTATGAAAAACGTCAAGAGTGGTCTTATTTAGTCAAATTCTTCTTTCTACCATCCGTCAGGGGTAAGGGGTGAGCGCGGTGAAGTGGGAAGCGGGTAGGTACAGGTACTCCGCACAACGCAGCGTCGTGCTCTTCACAACGCTGCGGTATGCGTGATGGCCAATAATGTATTTGTTTGTGTCTCATACCGCTGCGGCAAAAGGTCTGCACATACAGTTAACATTGCGTCATCATGACGCTACATTGTGACATACCGCAGCGTTGTGCGTCGCGAACAAGAGACCAAAGCTTAGGATAGAAAACTCAGAAAAGAAAATCGTAGATATCTCCAGAGTCGAGGCGTTATGCTTCAGATGTCAAGGCTGCCGTGAGTCACTGTGGTTTGGTTTCTGGTAACGTTCTTGCAAAAGGGTACAGTTAGTGATATTTCAAAATTGCCTGGTTACCGCAGAAAGGTGGCTTGAACTTTTAATCAGGTTTCTGACTGCAAAGCGCTTATTAAAAATACCTACTTAGTTTGTTTCGAATTTCTAATAATCCAAATTACTGACCAACACAACACAGTAGAAAATTAACATAAAATAACAGAGAAAAGAAAACCCGTATAAAATAATTACAAATAATGATTATGGAAATTATCACAAAATAAGAAAGTGTAAAAGACCCTTAAATAAGATACCTAAAAGAAATCATTAATATTTATATGTTACTAGCAGCGCCTCGCGGTTTCACCCGCGTAGTTCCCGTTCCCGTGGGAATTTCGGGATACAAAGTAGCCTATGTCCTATTCCAGACTATAATCTATCTCTGTGCCAAATTTCATCCAGATCCGTTTTGCCGTTCTGGCGTGATAAAGGAACAAACATCCATCCATCTATCTATCCATCCATCCATCCATCTAAACTTTCACGTTTATAATATTAGTGAGATTTATAATATCAGTGAGATTAGTGAGATGTCAAATGTATGCATGTGTATTTGTATGGAATTTCTTAATAGCGGCACTTCTCAAGTGCTAATAATATTCTCGGGCTGGTTGTTGCTTAAACACATAACTTGAGTAAATACTCATTACCTAACTTATTTACATAAGCATCTTATAGTAAAATACCTTCTTGAAAATGTGGTAGAGGACGTATTTTGTACAATTTCTCTACATTTAATATGCTTCAAAAACATAGCAACATACTTAAGGCGTAGATGTATGTGAATTGAAGTCAATTGAATCACGTTAAAACCTTTTTTATGACCTTTTTGATTGAAAAAAGAAATACCTACATAAAAATCTTTACGAATGCAGGTGGGTACCTGCATTCGTAAAGATTTTTATGTATATGTATTTCCAAGTAGGTATTTTACTAGTTTTTTTGATACAAAAATAAAAATAAAACTTTTATAAATATCACAAGTAATTGAGCAAAGTACCATCTTTTTTCATAGTTACTATTACTATCGTTTTTCTCCTAAACTATCAATCATTGCAGATTTTTTTTATCGTCATCATCATATTAAACAGTATATACCAAGGGAACCTTCAGCTTATTTTTGTAAATAAATGTCGTTAATAATAGATAATAAGCAAAAACTCACCAACCGACAACCTAAGTTGTCGACATAGCTCTAAGAATTAACAAGCTAAAGTGGCAGTGGATCATACCTCGCAAAGAACCGACAACCGTTGGGGTAAACGTGTTCTTGAGTGAATGGAGACAACGAATCGGTAAACGTAGTGTAGGACGCCCTCTGGCCAGGTGGGATGACGGACGACCTGCGAAAGACTATAGGCAGATGCTGGATGCATCAAGCTGAAGACAGAGCGCTATGGCGCTCATTAGGAGTTGTCCAGCTGTGGACTAACGTAGGCTGATGATGATGATGAAGAAAAAACTGATTCTTACTTCTCGGCTAACGCCGCTCTGCTCTGTCCCGCTCCTATGAACACGACTATTATGAACAAAACGGAACAAAATTTTTGTTCCATCACTGAAATTGAAATTAAAAAAAAAGGTTGTTTATTTTTATTTTTTACCGTTTTTTAGTATTTAAGGAGTAACAGTAGTCCCTCGCAAATATGTTTATGCGATTATGCGACCCCTTTCGAATTGATGAGAATGATATTCTCGAATCGATTAGAGAAGATATTGAATAACAAACATATCTATATAAAATATAAATAAACAATACAAACAAAAACATATCTACAGCCAAATTTAGCACCTCTTTCTTTTATGGAATCTGTTGAGAAGAACGATTACTTACCTCCTTACCTACTCGTAAAACCAGATTGTAAAATTAGGTATCTATGTGGTATATGTATCTGCAAGACATTACGATAATATTTGAACAGGTTATGCTATGTACATAGGTACATACATTATGTACTGACCTTGTGCGACTTACAGTGATCTAACGTGTGATGACATCCGGCAAAAACTTAATGGTTCTGACATGAACCTAATGGCTTGTTTTTAGAAGATTCGAAGCGAATAAGCTTACAAATCGAACTATTAAGTTAACGTATGTACTTAACTTACCTACTTAAGTTTTAGTATTATACTAGATTAGGAATGGTATGGGTATGCTAGGTAGGTTAGCTAAATTAGTTAGGTATTAGATGAAACCCATCGAAAATTATGTTCGCGCTTCGATCAACAGAGTGTTCGTGTATAAGAAAACGCTGTGTTATGGTGACATTACGATTTACACTCCAAAACGTCGGTCAGTCCCCTTATGCTGCTCTGGATACATTCAATCTATCCATGCTTTGGCCTGTCAAGGGTAAAATCAGTCATCGAGTCTCTGCGACCGCTGCAACTGCAATTGCAATGTCATCGGTCCATTGAGATGATAGTCGAGTCTCCCAACACTCCGTTTCGCTCCACTCCACTACGTCCCCTGCGGAGACTCGCAGTACGCAGGTGAGTGCACGAGAAACCGGGAGGAGCCCCCCACGTGCGCAAACCGCAAAGGCCAACATACAGAAAACAGCACCAGTTGCCCCGTACTAAAGAAGGAAACGAGGGACAAGAGAGCCGGCTCGACGGCCTTCACAGTACCTAGCAACAACAGCACCTGGAACCACTCAGGCTCGCTCCAGCTGAAGTACAGCATCAACCTGATAGCCCCAGGCCAGTCAACACACCGACGCGACGCCCAGGTCTGCCACCTCCCCTAGAACAGAAAGCAGAAGTCGAGGAAGACCGCAAGAGACACAAAAACTGTGTCTCAGCCCAACAACCACCGGTCCATCTCGATCTCCACTCCAAAACATTCACCCCCAATCAGTTGTTGATTCTGCAAGCTTTAATTGCCCTTGAAGAATTGCATTCGCTTTATCTATGCCCTTTTAATCACTTGAATCACGTTCATAGAGTCGAATTCCCAAAGGACATCGGCAAAGGCATACACCAGCCCATGACTCATTACATTACCATTAAATCGCTATATCCAAATAGGTTTCTATGAGTCGTTTTTGCCGGTCCTTTTTAGAATGCCTTATTAACTTGCTGGGCTATTCAGGACACCTAGACATCTAAATAGCGGACCTTATTTGCTGATCTAGGGCAAGGATTGGCTCTAGCAAATTCATTAATCTACATATCACCATAAAGAAATTGAAATCAAGTTTTTTTAATAGCCTGTACTATCCTCCAGGTTAGGCAAAGGCTTCCTTCCCCTTGCCATACTTCTCTATTTTGGGCCACTGAGGTCCAATATGCCTATTTATTTATCTTATTAAGGCGTGGATATATGTGAATGACGTCAATTGGGTTACGGTAAAAAAAAACTCCGTATCTTTATCGAAAATGTTTAAAAAAAATCTTTTATAATGATTGAAAAAATTTAAAATAAAAACTATTAAATATTTGAAATAATTATGTAAAGTACCTACCATCTATTTTCTTAGTTAATACCATTTTTCTCCTAAACTATCAATCACAAGATTTTTTTATTGTTATCTTATCACTGTACTAAGTAATTGAATACCAAGGGATCCTATTTGTTTTATTTTTAGTATATAAATGTCTTAGTTATTACCTAGATGATAAGCAAAAACTAGATTTTTGCACTTACGCTTACGCCGCCGCTCTGCTCTATCCCGCTCCTATGAACACGAAATCCTATGCCTAGATACCTATGCTCTTCACAAAATGGCGTCATAGATCCGCCCCCTCTATTCCTCCCTCGTCTTTTATCACCAAAAGTTTTTATTTTATGCTAACCAATTGGTAAAATTCTGTATAAGATGGATTAGGTACTTTAAGTTTTTTTTAACTTTATATTTGTATTATTTACGAAGCTACCTTATCAATAATTAACCTTATCATCAAGACGGGTAATATTTTTTTTATTGATGCTATTCTCGTCACTTCAATCTAAGTTACAGTTGTTTTCCATCTAAGGTAAAATATAAAAGAAACAATGCGTTTCCTATAGAGTAGAAGATAGCTATTATCGCGTGCTGTGTAATCGAGTGAAAGTGAGACGTTTCGTCAGATGTTTAGATCGATTTGTATCACGTTGGGCTTATTTTGATACTATGGTATCGTAACACTTCATTCAAACCATGATAGGTACCTTGATATTGATAATAACATAAAAAACCTATGTTGGTATCAGAAAATACTTTGAGATATACCATAAACTTAAAGAAGCAGGGATAAAAATGTTCAATCCTAGTAATAATTAATAGGTGAAAGTTTGTTTTGTGCCGTTTTTAAGATATTTGAAGTAAAATCCAAAACTTGGTAGGTACTGACTGAATAGATCGGGTTAAAATTTTGCTGATACTTATAAAAAACGCGTGCGAAGCCGCGAGCATAAGGCAGTAATAAATATAAAATTTAAAGTCGAGTGGTCGCAAAGTCGGAAAAGAT
Organism: Eupithecia exiguata; assembly: GCA_947086465.1. Classification (NCBI taxonomy): domain Eukaryota; kingdom Metazoa; phylum Arthropoda; class Insecta; order Lepidoptera; family Geometridae; genus Eupithecia; species Eupithecia exiguata. The sequence goes on along the minus strand of OX352250.1, from coordinate 1,679,530 downwards.
CCCAAAAGCCGGACCATTGAACGCCCTCCAACTTTTTTTGCGAATTTTGTAATGGTCTTGTAAGGATGACCTAATTCGACTTACTTATCAATAGCCTCGGTGGCGCAGTAGGCAGCGCGTAAGTCTCATAATCTTAAGGTCGTGAGTTCGATCCTCACCCGGGGCATATCTTTTTGCGTTTTTCTCGCAATTTTTATTCTAGTAAGGACACGTAACTCGTTTTACAACCTGCTTGCCGAGTCATACAAAATACCTCTGTCTGTTGTAATGTTCATTGCAAAAGCTATGCAAATCTCTTCGATTCATTATTGAACAGTCTACCCACGTCTCAATGGTATTTTGTTTACGTTTGTCAATAGTAATAAGATCGTAGGTAGGTAATTAAAGCTTGGGAACATTTCGTAAGCTATGCGTAGTGCGTGCGACTTTCTTGCGAAATCTGTTATAGCGACATCTATTGACGAGTAGATATGCTAACTAAAATATTTAAGGTAAAATACCCTAAAACACACATAAAAGAATACAGATAATATTTTTTACTATAAAGCTGTCTGCTGCCATTACGGATGTAACCTTATTTGGTGGATTGGTGTTCATCCAACAAAACAAGGTTTGTAGTTAACCCACTTGCATCCGTAATGAATACATATAATTTGTATTCTTTTTTTTATTCATAAATAAACCCTTTACTAAATTTGTTTAAAATTCTTATTTTATTTTTGCAGGAAATCAGTGTGAAGACTGTGAACTGGACGTGCTCGTATAATTTAGCAAGATAACGCTGTAAGTACCTACTTTTTCGGACTTTTTCAATTGTTTCAACATCGAATACGTATTTTGCCAAACAACCGCTTACTTTATCGATAGGCCATCTTTACACAGTGTTCCTTCGGAAACAATCATTTTACACATTTATCTCTGCAAACCCAAGTTTCGGTGTGCTCTATACTTAGTAGCATAAGGTTGAATTTCGTCTCTCGTTGCCCAAAGTTTAAACAATAAAGCAGGTATTATGTAAGCTTGTTAAGGTCAGTTTTAACACAATTTAATTTAAGGCCAGTGTATTGCGTTTTTATCACCTGTTTATTGACAAGTAAATTATTTAAGCAATTTTGGAGTGATCGATAGTGGCGGTTTAATTCTAATAATTTATGATTCATTTATTTTTAAAATGTCGCTGTCAAAACCGCGGTTACGAATTATAATATAGTAATTTGTTAGTCGTAATCATTATTCGTTAATGGACCATTTAATTGGTGAGAACCTTCGTACCAGTTCTACTAAAGTAAATCTTTCAATACCTAATAATCTATATTACAATAAATATAGATAATACTGGATAATCGACACAGCATCATCTAGCCCAGAGCTAAGCAGAGATTGTATGATGTATACTATGCAGGTGGGAATCGAATCCGCTACTTCCTCGCAGGCGGACTTCGCCACTGATATCTTCAAATAGACGGACCAAGGCAATGAAATAGCACTTGGTGTAAAAAGAACATCACATTGTCTTGCAGATCACGTAGATTTGAAGGAACGTGCCTTTATGTGACATCCCAGATGCATGCTAAGCCTCATGAATGTCCCTATATTACCTTCGATGTAGGTAGGTTCTTGAAGAAGCTAACAACAGTATGCTATGATTACAATACAATTAATATTACGTAAAGTATTTTATGTATACATACATGGTTCTAAAATTCACTAAATGAAATTAACGGACGCGTTACAATACCAAAGATATATTAGTCCGAATTTGACTTAGATCTATGGTATAGAAAATTACAATCAAATAATAGAAACAAATTAGAACTAGTACCATGATAATATCGACAAAAGTTGAAACACTTTTCTTCTTGTCTATACTTATTATAACAAATTCTGTAAGCGGGGCCAGTCGACCAATTCAAAACATGCATTAGGTCAACTGGACTCGAGGGTCAGTCCGAGTGGGGCCAGTCGACTAAAGAGCCCTATTTACAATTGAAACAATTAAGCTAAATGTAGACTGTTGCAAACAATCTACAGGTAGCTCAACTGATCCATATCAATACCAGTCGGAAGCGTACCCAAGACGCTGGCTGGATTGCCCCGCTGTATGGCAATGCTGATGCGCTGCGCCAGATATTCACCAGCTCACGGGTCACGCGTCGTCGTCGCTTCGTCCGTGACCAGACGCTCAGATATTTTTTTTAAAACCCGGAGAGCCTCGGTACCCCATGGACCTAGGGTCTCGACTCCAAGGGGAGCAAATGCGTATGCTCTATCGAGACCTGCATATTTGTGAATCTTGAGATCTTCGATCTTTATTTTTATTGTTTTCAAATATCAAAAGAAATTATTGAAAAATTTCTGTAATGTTTTCACCGGTTTTGCTGGAAAAAATAAGCAAAAACATTTGTGAAATAAATATTTTACATCTTTAAATATTGCAAAAGTGTGAATAGGAAGATAAAATGAATAGGAAGTTTTTTTTTTTCTAAAAAAAAACACTATTTGATCCTCTTGGGGCCGAAGGGTCCAGAATCACCCCCTTTAGGCTTAGTAGTTACATGGCACCCTGTATATACATAGATATACTTGTAGATATCAATAGGAAAGTGTGATATATCACACTTTCTTATTAATAGTACCTAATACCCTACTAGGAATATTTGTAAAACTATCACTATCGTAAGCGTGCTCAAACGCAGTTTAAAAAAAATCTAATCTAAATCTGATATGTTCTTTGTCACGATCGCGAGTTTACTTGCCATTGGATTGTGCGTGCGATATGCATTGCCGAGTTATGTATAATTGTATAAATGTACGTGACGATTCGTTTATCAACTATACGATAATTGTTATTACAATGATACTTTTGGTCCGAGGCTGTTTATTATGTATAGTTTTTAATGAATTTCTGAAACGGCCTAGTTATGAGTTGTCTTCTGTGACACAGATATAAAAAATCTGCAGATGTCATCGTTTTCATTTTTAACCATGAAGTTTATTTCGTTGAGGCGGGGTGTACCAAACTAAAAAAACATATTATAAAATTGAGACTTTTATACAGGGTTATAGGTAAATTAGTGACAATACGTGAACTGCAGGTCCTGCCCATCATCACAAACACGTTCTTGAAGACGCCAGTTCAAAATTCTTAAAAAAATTATAAATCACCTCCGCTACTAAATGAAAAAACATCTTTGCCTGGAACCCAACGAGTTACTTAAGACCGATCTTTCACTCTCATATCTTCTGTTAATTCAGGGCAGAGCTGTTTTTAAGTTGAGTTTCAAATAAAACCTCTCTAACGAACGATTATTGAATTGCGGGGGTTACCCATTAAGTACCAATACTAAAATTAAGAATTAGGACCTGCCGTCTTCACAAACGTGTTTGCGATGATGGGCGAGCCTGCAGTTCACGTATTGTCACTAACTTACCAATAACCTTGTATATTGGCATAAGTTTCTCGAGCGAGTTATGTAATGAGGGATTTTCGATTTACAGTTTTAAAAAGAAAAAAAATAGTTCCAAATGTCTCGATAGACGGTAGATGGCGTCAACTGGCAATTAGGGTATGTCAATGTGAAATGAAAGCAAAACAACTTTACGTCAAAATGGACCGATTTGGAAAGTTCAAAGTTTTCCTTTTATTTTACTTTGACATACCTACCATATTTCCAGTTGACGCCCTGCCACCTATTGATCTCAATAGGTGGCAGGCAGGAGACCTCAACTGGAAATTGTAAATTGAAAGGAAAACTTTGAATTTTCCTAATCGGTTCATTTTGACGTAAGGTTGTTTTACTTTCATATGACACTAACATGCCCTAATTGCCAGTTGACGCCCCCTGCCACCTATCGAGACATTTGAAAGTATTTTCTTTTTGTTGCAAATCGAAAACCGCTCATTAAGAAGAAAAAACTATTTTCTATAAAGCAGGGGCTTATGTTAATTTATAAATAGGTAGTAATTATAAGTATAAACTTAATGAATTTCACACCCATTAAAGCTAAGACTAAGTAATATTAAGTAATAACCCTATTATTACCTTTCTAATATTTTATAAAGTAAATGAATAGATTGTATGGTTATGAAAGCTTTTTGAAAGTACCTAGGTATGTTACCCGTCTGCAGTCATGTTACATGAATTGAATACTTTAAAATCTACAATGTTTTAATTATCTTTATGATTTTACCCATTTCGTATGCCTAAAGCCGAGTACTGACCGGGGTGTGAAGCCTTGGTCTCTTGATCACGCACACCGCAGTACGCCGCGGTATGCGATGCCGGACACAATATACAGGGTTATTGGTAAATTAGTAACACTACGTAAACTGCAGGTCCTGCCCATCAACACAAGTATAATCGTATGAAAAACGTCTAGGGTCGTCTTTTTTTCCGTTGATTGTCTCCGTCAGCGGTGAGGGGCAAACGCGGTGAAGTGGAGAGTGGGTACAACGCACAGCCTGGCGTCGTGCGTCTTCAGGTTATCACGCCTGCGTTGCGTTGGTGTGAAAATCAAATGACCGCTTCTCCCCACAGACAGTCGACGTTGCGTGTGCCGTGCCGCACACCGAGCGTATTGCGTCCCGATCAAAGAGACCATTCATAGCTGTACATACGTTATATTTTTAGGGATAAAACGTTGGTGTTCTTCCAACTCATAAGGTTTATTTATTTTGCTTATTTATTGGGCATACACTAGCTCTTCTGCGTTCTTTTTAGTTTTAAGTGTGCAATAAAGTATGTTCTATCTTCTGTCTAACTATCTATCTATCACTACAAAATATTATTAGGTTCTATTTTAACCCGCTTTCATCCGTAATGTGTTCTTCAAACTACGATAGTTTTTATACAAAAATCTCTAGCCCTACAAATCACAATACTGACATTAAAAGAAAGTGACAAAGCCACAGTGGGTGGGATTTTCTCACATACAAAAGTAATGACATCAGAGTACAGGGTGTGCCTTCTCATACAAACGTGATTGAATGTCAAGTTATGTAAAGCGAAAGTGGAATTTGGAAATGTCGGAAAGTAGGTGTCAAGAACTGCGAAATACGATTATGTGATTTGCAAAAATTCTTTACGTGAAATGAAAAGGGAATGTTTGCTACTGCCAACACATAATTGAATTCCAAAACCACAACGTTTGACGTTTATTTTCTACCGTGTTGATTACAGGAAAATATCTATACAATAATATGTATATAGGTTTTATAAGTACCATTATTTGTTTAACCTTTCGAGACCCGCTGGCTCCTTGGAGAGCCATAGAAAAAAAAGTAAATTACAATAAGAACAGAAATAATAATTGCAACTAATATTTACACTTAAATCTATTTTCTAAAAATCTAAGCCGTCACCAGAAGGCAAAGTGCCCAGAATGCTGGCAGCATTGCCAGCATAATAATGAAATAAATGTATATCTATAGGTTTTCCTATTTTATTCATGACATGAAGAAAAACAGGAAAACCTATTTATTTATATATTATAACCGTTCATGTTAACAGCGTTATCCTTATTGACATGACAAAATTGACAAATAAATAATTTAAAATTGTTGAACGAACAATATATACAATTAACTATCAAATATCTTCCATACCTAGTTCTTACTTCTATACACTTCCACATAACCGAAATTTATCGCTCGACAAGATCGCTTTGTTCTTGCGATTATAAATCTCTCGAAGACGATAAAAAATAAATCAAAGGTGGAGACATTTTAATTAATTTCATCGACTAAGGTGAAGGGAACCGTAGTAAAGGGATTGGTTAGTAGAATTGGGCCCCTGTGTGGTCTTCCGAAGAAAGGACGGAGTGAGAATGCTGATGAGCGGCTACTTTCACTATTATGGAACGGAACGGAACCCTGTCTTGCTTATTATTTACTTCAAGGGCCGGCGTGTTTTTATTGGAGACTAGAAACTTGAAACATGATAATACGTAGATGAATTCGCATCTATGTAGATCTTGACTTTTATTTGTAAATAGCCCTCTATTCACTGACAGGGGTTAGACAACCAAAGAAATGTCAGTGAAAAATATTTTAGATAATATATATATGTCGGAGCAAATCGCAAAAGTATGTAAAACATTTGGTTTTAGCAGCTTTGAATCATTTAATTCGAATATGAATTAGGATTTGTCGTCTTTTCGATGATAATAATTTATTTCATCAAAACTTAAACGAGTACCTACACTAAACTAACACATGATACTAATTACTAACTGAGTGATTTAATAATTATCGAGAGAAGGTATTCTTACTTCAAAGTAGTTGCCGAGACGTAGGTACAGTATTGGGTTATTTCTGGTGATTCCCTCACTAGGCCAGGCCTGTCCTGTATCGAGCTTGTTGAAGTATTTAGTTTGTTTCAACCTTGCTGTAGTCTATGTTATTAATTATCAGTTTTGTTATACTACGTTGTTAACTATGTTTACAAAAATATCTTGGATCCTAGATCCGAGTACTCATAGAGCGTTTGTTTTATTAACTTTACTTTTTGTTTTGTAATATGTTATATGTTTTGTTATTCATACAATGTCACTGAAATCATGAAAGGTAAAACAAAATTTGTAGTCCAGCCAGACGGTCTGTAGCACGTATTGTTGATTGTGAATAAAGAACCGAAAAAAGATAGTTTGACTTCGAAACTTTGTTTCGACTAAGAAATTAAATAAGTTCCCAAAAATTTCCGGTTTCGGCGGGACTCGAACCCGCGCCCCACCCTCAGTACGGGTGTGCTCTAACCAACTAAGCCACGAAACCCTTAGTCGGTTCAACCGAAAATCTTTGGGACCTCCGGAAATTTTTCCGCCGGAAATTTTTGGGAACTTATTTCATTTTAGAGATACCCAAAGTGCGGGTAAGCACTATAACAAAAACCTTTGTTTGGACTAGTTAGAAGACAAACATACTTAAAATTACCCCTGTTAGGTGAGCTCTAGCACAAATAAAGTCCCGTTTTGTAGTTTTTTGCTAACATCTCGGAAACAATGCATAAAATAGGTAATTTTGTTTAACACTATGAAAGCTGATAAAATTCACTACAACATTGGTTCTATACAGTTTTTACCTTTTCCCAATCGTTGTCTAGATACAGAGCTCCGAAAAACAGCCAATTTGGAGGAAAAAATTGTAAATTATTGAAAAAAGTTCTAGATCTAGATTATCATGGTAGGCTACTTTTTATCCCGGAAAATTACGTTTCAAACCACGGGCGGAAGATATAGGCTACATATTATTTAAAAGTGTGGAATACTTGCACAAAACTACGATCCATACTAACTAGAGATGGGTTTATGCCGGGCATTTACTGGGCGCATTGAGTAAATGCCGAATAAATGTCTTTTTATGCCCTTTAAATGTCCAATCACAGGGCAGATATTATAATTTTGTTATCCATTATGTTCTTCATTCTTGCTTTTATAACTTACATAAAAATGACTTTTTTTAACATAGCTAAAAATAATTTGTAGATAGACTGAGGAAAAGTAAGTAGGACGTAACTATTTCATAAACAAGTATACGAGATAAAGTAAATAAAAGTGAGTTTTCGTTTGTCTGTAGGTATTTGTTTGTGTTAGCTCGGTATGTTCGCACTGGTCATAGCGTGCAATGAAGTGAAGTTAGTACTCAATCCATTGCTCTCGTTTTGCACTACAAGGTACGAACTTCACTTCACACACTCTCATTTCACTACAGATCGACTTCATCATGACGGATAGCAAGCACATATTCAGAGATGTCTCAGTGATCAATAGGTTCAATACCGCATCTGATCACCGACTCCTCCGAGGCTCTCTGAATATCAACCTGAAGCTTGAAAGAAACCGTCTGATGAAGTCCACGCTCCGACCTAACACAATCCAAATCATGGCGGGCACCGAGAAGTTCCAGCAGCGTCTCGGGGATAGATTTGTTGCCTTGGAACCCACTGATGACGCTGATGAGAATCTACACAATCTGGTCAAAACGTTAAGGGACGAAGGCATCAAGTTCTGTAAAAAGCAGCGTACTGGCAAGAAAAGAAATCCAAACTCTCGGCCGAGACTCTCGGGTTGATGACAAGAAGACGGGAAACCACCCAAGCGATTTTGTCTGAGAGGTCAGACCTGAACAAGCAAATTGCGAAGATGGTACGGCGCGACCTTCGGAGCTCCAACACACGCCTCATGCCGGGTACAGACCAAGCGAACAAAAGCGAGCGAAGGCTAACCACCGAACGCGATTGAACCAGTGTGGACGTCATGGCGAAAGCAAGCGAGCCCAAATGAGGGCCTTCGGCTGTGCTCCGCCGACTGTTTCTCATGTGTTCGTGTGGTGTGGATACAACAGCGAAAGCGAGTGAACGTTCGTCATCGATCGTCGAATCCCACTCATTAGCCTTCGCTCGCTTTTGTTCGCTTGGTCTGTACCCGGCATCATTGAAGAGGCGATAGAGCGAAACCGAGGGCCCAAAGTATTCACTCAGCAGCTTGGCAGGAGCCACCTGACGAAGCTTAAAACGCACGATGGGAGGACCGTATTGTCGAAGCCTCTCTGCCGAAATAGAAGATTTCTATGGCCGTTTATACGCTGCACATGCCCCTCGTCCTCTACGGGACGACCACGATTCCAGAGCCACCCTGACGCGCCACTACACCGACAAACTACCAGACATCAGTCAAGACGAGATCGTGTTAGCTCTGAGGCAGCTTAAAAATGGAAAAACCCCCGGTGAAGACGGCATAACTTCAGAGCTTCTGAAGGCAGGAGGAGCCCCTGTTATACAGGAGCTACAGAACCTGTTTAACACCGTCCTTCACAGTGGGAGAACTCCAAAGGCGTGGAGCGGGAGTTTGGTGGTGCTCTTTTTTAAGAAGGGAGATAAAACCCTTCTTAAAAATTACAGACCCATCACACTCCTGAGCCACGTCTATAAGCTCTTCTCACGAGTGATCACGAACCGTCTCGCCAGGAGACTCGACGAATTCCAGCCACCGGAGCAGGCCGGGTTTCGCGGAGGATATGGCACCATAGACCACATACACACAGTGAGGCAGATTATACCGAAGTCCGAAGAGTATAATCAGCCCTTGTGTCTGGCCTTTGTGGACTATGAACAGGCCTTTGACTCTGTCGAAACCGGGTCGGTTCTGGAATCCTTACAGCGATGCAAAGTAGACTATCGTTATATCGAGGTGCTGAGATGTCTTTATGAAGCCGCCACCATGAGTGTCCAAGTACAGAGCCAGCAGTCTAAACCTATCCAACTGCGCAGAGGAGTGAGACAGGGGGATGTTATATCCCCGAAACTGTTCACAAGCGCGTTGCAAGATGTGTTTAAGACGCTGGACTGGAAAGGTAAGGGCATCAACATAAATGGCGGTTACATCTCACACCTGCGATTCGCTGATGACATAGTCTTAATGGCGGAGTCGCTGGAGGAGCTGAACCAGATGCTGGACGGCCTAGGTTCAGCCTCGCGACGTATCGGTCTAGGGATGAACTTGGATAAAACCAAGGTCATGATCAATGGCCTCATTGATCCGGGACCGGTCGTCGTACATGGCCACCTTCTCGAAATTGTTTCTGAATACACTTACCTAGGGCAGATTCTGCAGTTTGGTTAAAACAATTTCGAGAAGGAGGCCAAGAGGAGGATCCAGCTGGGTTGGGCAGCGTTTGGGAAACTACGTCGAGTCTTCTCGTCATCCATACCGCAATGCTTGAAAACGAAAGTTTTCAATCAGTGCGTCCTACCCGTCATGACTTACGGAGCTGAGACGTGGACACTCACGGTAGGGCTTGTTCACCAGTTTAAAGTCGCCCAGCGAGCTATGCAGAGAGCTATGCTCGGAGTTTCTCTGAAGGATAGGATTCGCAACGAACACATCCGACAGAGAACCAAGGTTGTCGACATAGCTCAAAGGATTAGCAAGCTGAAGTGGCAGTGGGCTGGCCATATCGCGAGAAGAACCGAAAACCGCTGGGGTAAACGTGTTCTTGAGTGGAGACCGCGACTCGGCAAACGTAGTGTAGGACGCCCTCCGGCCAGGTGGGATGACAATTTGCGAATTAAAGACTGCTGGCAGATGCTGGATGCGATGTAAGCTGAAGACAGGGCGCTATGGTGCTCATTAGGGGAGGCCGATACGGAGGAGGTAGGTACTCCTCGTGTATTTAAGTTTTATCAGCAACAAAACAATATATTTTGTGCTATTTATACATTTTCCCAACATATTTATATATATATTTTATTCAAAAATATTCAAAAAGTCTAAAAACTACAAGCGTAGTTTCTGCCCTGTGATCGGGCATTTATTTGGGCAGAAACTCGTTTTTGCCCAATCTGCCCTGTTTATGCCCTTTTTGCCCAATTGGGTTTAAACCCTCGACCCATCTCTAATACTAACACAAAACTACGATCCGTTTGATATTATTTGAATGAAGCCTGACCTTGCGAGTAGGTGCAGTACGTAGGTTGCATTGTTTAGTAACCGTATATCATTCATGCACATAACAGAGATGCTTTGCCTTGAGCTTTGAGTGAGTAATTTCAATAAAACAAGCAATTAAACTAATTGTAGGGTTTGGGTGTTTGATTTGTTGTTCGCATTATTTATTACTTTTTAGGGTTCCGTACCCAAAGGGTAAAACGGGACCCTATTACTAAGACTTCACTGTCCGTCTATCCGTTTGTCACCAGGCTGTATCTCATGAACCGTGATAGTTAGACAAATGAAATTTTCACAGATGATGTATTTCTGTGGCCGCTATAACAACAAATACAAAAATAGAATAAAATAATTATTTAAGGGGGCTCCCATACAACAAACGTGTTTTTTTTGCCGTTTTTATAGATAATGGTACAGAACCCTTCGTGCGCGAGTCCGACTCGCACTTGGCCGGTTTTATTAAACGGTTTTATTACTGGGTTGTATTCCCAGTAAAGTGCCAACCACCTGCCTTTTACAACACCAGCAATCTTTGTCTACACGGAAGAGTATAAAAACTCGTTCTTTGGAATTTTCGTCCATTGCTGTCGCATCAGAGCTATCTCTAGATTCTCAACCGGTTTCAATACAGTTATTAAAAAACATAGCACGGCTCCAACAGGTTCGCTCGCTTTATCATCAACTAGTTGACCCCGACTACTTACAGAATCATTTTCGCGTAAAAACCTTGAGAAATATTGTGAAACATCTTCCTAGAGTCCATCCTAAAGTGTTGACATTGTCAATACAAGGTGAAGACCGCAAAAGTGTTGACGACAGACTATGTTAAGCCGACTTCGAAAAACGGAAGTTCTATGTTCGATTCTATGGCTGTATCAACTGTACGTATGTTTTTTATGTAGGTAGGTATGACATTAATGGACTGATTTGGATGATTCTTTTGCTGTTGTATAGAGGATCATCGCGAGTCCCCCGACGTGGTCCCATAAATTTTATTCCCGAGGAATTATTATTTATCCTACAAAAATGTTTTAAATAAGTGAGTTTCTGGTTTTTACAAAACAATCAAATTATGCAAGTAGATATACGTAGGTTGTAAGAATTATTTTTCGCTTCTTCCACTAGTGGACAAAAAATTGAAGCGAACAAAATCAATAACACTTTGTTTCTTGTTTGATAATTACTATTTATAAAGTTGTTGTTTGTATAAAATTTGACTTGTCTAAGTGCTTTTTTGTGAGCCTAAAGAAATAAAGCTATTGACTTTTTGACTTTTGAATGAACAAAAATGTGCCAAAATTACCGCGTGGTCCCTTTTCTGCAACTGAGGTTGCTCAACTGCAAATAGTTACGCAACGGGGCGTCCCTTTTGTGCAATTCATTTTGTTCCCTTTTGCTCAACTCGATAATTTACCTAAGAAGTATAAAGTAAGACGGATATTTGGCACAAATTTTTCGCATCAAAACATTACGTTTGCTGTGTCGAAAATACAAATTCTGATTATGAAACAAAGATCGTCTCAATATTGCGCGTTCATTTTCAATTGCATAATATTACGTTTCAATATTTTGTGCAAAACTATAGGATTGTTTCACGGTGATTGAATTAAGTTAATAATCCGGAAATTCGATAACTTGGTCCCTTCGCAATCGCAAGAGAATGTAAAAATCGAGTTAATTGGCAATCGATAAAAACGGAACACAGCTACGACCGAACAGCAACCTTAGAAGGATTTAAAATTTAATAGAGAACTAAAATAAAGAAATTTTAGTTCTATTACAAATGCATTTAAATTTGTACCTGTCAATGAGGTGGCAGTGGGCTGGCCATATCGCGAGAAGAACCGACAACTGCTGGGGTAAACGTGTTCTTGAGTGGAGACCGCGACTCGGCAAACGTAGTGTAGGACGCCCTGCGACTGCTGGCAGATGCTGGATGCGGCAAGCTGAAGACAGGGCGCTATGGCGCTCATTAGGGGGGGCCTATGTCCAGCAGTGGACTGATTTATTTATTTATTTAAACAAAATCATAACATTACAGATATCTCCAAATATAGGCTGATGATGATGATGATAAATGAGGTGGCAGTCATCATTTGTATGATATGGCCCACAATCCATGTTTTGGTGTAAAATGCGTTGGTGCCATTTTTAAATAAATAAATAAATTAAGGAATAAAAGATTTTGGATGTTATCAGAGTTTCAATCTAAATTATAGTTTTAAATTGCTAGAGTTGCAATGCAAAAGCGTTATGCATATGTCTTTTATCGAAGTTATGTCTGTTACATTTTAACAAACTCTTGCCGTAACAAAAATGAAAAATAGAGCTTTTTAAAAGCTCTTACTTAGACAACACTTACCTAGGTACATGGTTGTCTCCAAAAGGTGGTTGATCTTGCGTCATATTTTATATCGTAATACAGTATCTATCTATTTATCTATTGTCAACTTTCAAGTTTAGAGATTCGTATGTGTGTCTGTGAAATATGATTGCTATTAATTTGCTATTTTTTTTTCTCATTTCCATCACAATATCATTCCGTTCTGTCGACGATACATATTAATATAAACATTTTGCTATCACGACCTTATTGCTTGTTTAAATAAAAACAGAAGACGCCATCTGTTGTCGAGTAGATCACAACTTAAAACATTACAAAAAATTAATGGGGATGAATGAATGAATGAATATTATATTTATTTTCTCTTGCAAAAGATAATTGTTCACAATTTTTGGCATGCTAGTTATCTTGTTTTGCAAGAGACTGGTGCCCGTGAGAGGTTCGAAAACCTGTGGTACGGGTCACCAGGGTCTTACTCCGCAGGATAATTTAGGATACTTGTACATATGAAAAGACGGTTAAACTATGATTTTATTTTTTTGATAACATAACAGTAAGTTAATAGTCAGGATAAGTCTTAAATTCTATTTTTTCAGCCATTTCTAATACATTATCTTTTTTGTTAGATTTTTAAGTTTTCTTAATGGATTCCCATGCTGGCTTTAATAAGACGACCTGTACATCTGCAAGGTGCGTATTATTACGTAATTTTGAGGTCGAGACCCCACTGGCTTTTGGCCTTAGAACCTGATGGCTCACACTATTACCTATTCTATACTGCCTCAAGATTCAACCTGTGAGTAGATGTCTCAATACAATTCAAGGTTTATTGCGCAACTAATCAAGTTACATGGCGTTTTCTCAATGTAAATTCTAAATGGTTCATGATAGACAACTTTAAGAAATGGTTGTTTCTTAGAGATTACCCCAGAGTGCGAGGAGGGTCATTCCAGCGAAGATGACACCCCAGGTCAAAATAATAAATTACATAATTTGTACTTGAATATGTCATTACAGCAAAGCCAATGAATTGATTCAATAGGAATAGACCAATTTTTTAAATGTTTTTGCGATTTTCGTAGTTTTGATTGATCTTGAACACAGCTGTAGCGCGATTGCCTGTGGTAAGGTATTTTTTCTTCATGTTTGTAATACTTTTCTTTGCCTTCTAATGTATTACTGTAAAAGGCGATTCGACTTAAGACAAATACAATTCAAGGCGTTTAAAACAGCGGCAAGTTATTATATGAGAGTAATTTTGTTGAGAAGTTATAAAGTATCAACAAAATGCTTATTGGGTGTCCCACCCGTCACAGTAAAACATAGTCTTTTTTATCCTGAGCTAAAATATAGCATCTTTTGTCTTCCGGTTTGGCAAAAGTAACAATTATGCTATGTGTAATGTTTTGGCTACATGGAACATTGCGCAAGTAAATACTTAACGAAATATTGAGATTACAAACGGTGTCCCACCCGTCACAACGGCATGTGGGACCAAAAAAAGCCGTGATGAATTCGTGATTTACTGCGTTAAAGTGGTTTGATTATGACACATAAATATAGTTTTAGTAATAATATTATGATTTACGGGAATTTATCACGTTTATATCCATTTTTTTTCGACCATTCAGAAGATTTATGCTCAAACGTGGTCATGGACTGACTAAACCAGCTGAAACGTCGGGAAAATAGCTAAATTCACGTGAGAAATCCTTGTTTACAGTTATATTTCGATGTTGACTGACCTCAGAAGATTTTTTTCCAATTAGTTTCGAAAAAATTTAAAACCACTTTTTTTCGTTTTTATAACTTTTGTTAGTGTTTCTATCCAGGTGCAGAATTAATATGCTTGTCTAAGCAGGTGTGTGTGTTTTATTTGCGAAATAATCGCACGTAATTGTTACTTGTCCCACCCGTCACAAACTGTATGAGGCATTATTTCGATAATTTTCAAATAAAATAATGGTAATTTAATTTAAAATGGGACCTTATCTTTCTAGCTACAACATATGAGAAAGCTGCTTAACAAAATGTTGATGGTTTGTCTTAATTTGGGAAGCAAAGCCATCCACTTAGATAGGTGGGTGTCATGGGTGTCCCACCCGTCACACTTAGTAAATGTCAATTTACTGAGTCAACTGTGTAATTCAGGACTACATTTATACGTTTTCATATAAAGCTATTATCTGGTTATGTTATGACATTATTTTGAAACTGATAGCATCGGTAGTTTTTGAGAAATTACTTGAAGTTTGAGCAAAAAGGAGTTAGAATGTCCCACCCGTCACAATGGAATGACCCAGGACTTATTTACGCACTATAATACAAAACCATAGACAACTTTGTCTTTACAGACCACTTCTAGAATTAATTTTTCCTCCATACTTTTATTTGCATACTTTTGATATCATTTTCACGCTTATAAAATAATCTTACTAGGTATTAATTTCTTCAAAAAATTATGAAGTTCTATGTTTTAGTCCTACCATTTTCGTACTACGCATAACAATTCAGAATGCATAACAATAAATACCGTAGTTTTATTTGTTACTACTTTTTTTGTTTCATTCTTCAAAAATAAACGAATAACTAGAATTGATAATTGCATATAGCTGAAATAGGTACGAATAATACAAAAACGTACGTACAGACTTTTATATCTGGTCAGGTACACAGGTTGGTTACAGGTGCCGGGCATTAGCCGCAAAGTTGTTCGGCGCAGACTCCAGTGCTGCAGTGTAGTAAAGGCTCAGCTAATCGATTTCGTACGGTCGTTTAGATCACTAATTAAATGGTGATAGTCTGCTTTCACAGATTTCATTTCGAGCCATAAAGTCTGATCAATTCTCGGTTTCGTCAATCAATTTATAGCTTTTATACACTTTCTTTGTGCTAGCAGTTACTGTTGATATGTATTGTTGTGGACACGGATATTGTTAACGTGGAAACAAAGACTTTAAAAGACTCGTTTGACGACCGATGTGGCGCGGTGGGCGGAGGTCTGCCTGCGACGCAGGAGGTTGCGGGTTCGATTCCCGCCTCGGAACAAATGTTTGTACGATCTGCAGATATTTGTTCCGAGTGTTCTGGGCGTTTTATATGTATAATAAAAAATATCTATCTGTGTATTGTATTGTATTATGTATATCAGTTATCTAGTACCTACCTACCCATAACACAAGCTCTACTTAACTTGGGGCTAGATAATGCTCTTGACCATGACTCTTACGTCTATGAGGTCAATCCATAAATCGTTTACTGTTCTCACTCAATTTGGCTTCTCAACTTGTTTTTTTTTTAATTCTTACTTATCAAGCTAGGTTCGTTACAAATAACCTAAAGCCCTAAAACTAGACCTAAAAACTTTATTATTGAATATTTCACTTGAATGAAATGGTTTATTAGACATACAAAGTACACGCAAATAGGTACAATTACTGGAACTAAATTTAAATTAAAACATAGATTAAACCAGGGTAGAGTACAAACACAGAGACGCTACTTAAATACCTTTGGTCTAAGAAATTGATAAATGCCAAAAATTTACGATCTCGACGGGATTCGAATCCGCACCTTCCCCTTCAGCGCAGGGTTGCTCTTTTTCCAACTAAGCTACGTGATCTTATCTCGCCGAGGTGAAAATCTTTTGGAGTTCTTTCGGCACTTACGCCGTTAGCGCCTTCGGTTCGACCTTCGGTCTACTAGCGAAAACTACAAAGACACAGTTAAAAACAGGGGGTACTAAGCAGCTCATCCGTGGGGTGGTGGATATAGCGTGTGTACGTAGGCATGTCCAACAGGTCCTGGCTCAACACAAATAGCGGAACTATATGATAGGGCGTTTGTTTTAACTTATTACCTGTTCGTTTGTATGATATTTTTCTTAGAAATATACTTTAAGTACATAGTGTTGGCATCCAACAAACTTGTCAATTATTATCTATGGGTATTTGAGGTCTATGCCTCCTCTACTTATCGATAGAAATGAGTAAGTTCCGCTTCCGTCATCAAATTCAATAAGAACTTCTGATTGCTACTCGATACTTGTAACATCTGGAGAAATAAACTTATAAACTACATAAACTCAGTGTTTTCAAAATCCTACAACTCCCAAACAGGCCACCGCAACACATAGCGAGTAGGTATATATTTTATCACCATCTCAACCTAGTTTCGAGAACCAAAGCTACTAACAACACAGATGAAATAATGTGCTAACAGTTAAAACACATAACTTCAAGTTACTTTGTACTGGTTATTTCTTAATACGTTACTTACAAACCACTTTGTCAATTGTGCTTGAAGTCAGCTGTCATAACCTTATGATGTGTTAATCGGTGGTCCACCAGCCATTTGTTATTAATAAGTTAACAAAAAGCTTTCGCTTTGACGCAATACGAATAACTTTGCTTTGGAAAACGCGTATATCTTTAGTTTCTACTGTATTAAAAACAAGACTACAAGAGTGGTCAAGACCAATCAGGTTTTATCAATAGAGACGTCATACTCAGTGTAAAGAAATAGAAACATGGCGATGTTTTTTACTATAGTAGTTACGAAGTAACATTTCTTAATTCATCTGTGATAAAGCTACATACTAAGACCTATGTTGCTTTATTTGTTTCACCGAGTAGGTCAAAACAGTTTATATATAATATCATTGGTCAACTCAAGACTGAGCTCTTTTCTCGTCAATTTTAACAGTACGAAAAACTGTTATCAAGTAAGCTTTTTACTCCAAAAATGATTATATCGTTATTATGAA
Organism: Eupithecia exiguata; assembly: GCA_947086465.1. Taxonomy (NCBI): domain Eukaryota; kingdom Metazoa; phylum Arthropoda; class Insecta; order Lepidoptera; family Geometridae; genus Eupithecia; species Eupithecia exiguata. The sequence goes on along the minus strand of OX352250.1, from coordinate 1,661,978 downwards.
AGCTTTTACCTACTCCATAGATGATTACATCAATGCTTGGCCAGATGTGTCGCCGACAATAATATGTAAGAAAATCAATGTTGTGCTTAGTTAGTGTTATATAAATATTGGCATGTTTCTAAATTACATTATATTTAGATATAGATTGTAGTTGAGGTAATAAAGCACTACAGAATGTATCACGCGGGAAAAAGTACAGATCCTACCTCGTGTGTTTTGAGTCTCTCGGCTGCCCCTCGGTCCTCAAATGACACACTCTATAGGAATTTGGCACTTTATCGCCTAGGTGTACAATGTAGTATTGTCAACACAGCTGTAACTTACCTACGAAGTAGTTGCGTCTCAAATAAACTTCTTCTCGTTACTTATTATTATTAAGGCGCGTAAAAGTTGCATAAAACCAGCGTAAACGACAAAACGATAAACTGAATGAAATCATTCGGTCAATAACAGCACCAGTTCACTGATCTCTTGTTCAATAATGGTAATGCCGATAATCAGGCCGTTAAGCGATGCGTAAACGCATCTTATGTTGACTTAATGAATTAATTCACACTTTTTATCCTTTTCGATCAATCTCAGACGACACATGCGAGAGATAATAGCTTTTTTTATCGTTTTGTTTTACATAGTAATCGTTTTCTACCGGAGTAGATAAATAAAGAAGTTTGTTTTACTTTCTCGTCGCATAGGTACATGGACAATGAGTAGTTTGTTTGATTATGTTTCAACGATAGCAAACGAACTGCGTCACATTAAAAACTTTACTACCTTGTGTACTTACGTAATTTAGTACTTATTATAATCTAGCTGGTAATAAAGAGATATTTTGATTCTTGTTTTCTTTAAACCGACTACAAAAAAAGGAGGTTCTATGTTCGGCTGCATCATCATCATCAACCTATTCGTCCATTGCTGGACTTAGGCCAGAATGGAAGAAAAAAACTGGAAACTTTGAATTCAAGATTACATTTTTTTTTTTAATTTATGAACTAAAACAATTTATTTACGACTGCTGTATAGTATGCCTACCTAAGCTACCTAAATAATATTTTTTTTCTCATAGAGTCAAATAGGCCCTTTTAGGTTAAGAATTTGATTGGAAATATTTTTTCTTTTTTATTAGGATACAAAACCGTCTCTTGCCACTATATTTTCTGTGCCCGAGGAGAGCTAAACATAATTTGAGCTGAACCATTACCAACCAACCTTGCTTCTCCGACGTCCTCATCAATCATGCGTTTGTTTCTCCTTTATTAGGACTAATTGATTGCTGGTTTGCACACCCAAGAAATTGCAAAAAGTTCCAAGCCTTTCGTACCCTAGTTAATTTGGCTTACCACCATAATTACACCTGGTTCGCTCCGTAAAGATAAGTATCACAAACAGGTTATTTTTAATGACGATTGCACAATATCTTGGGAAAGATTGATAAATATCTGATGATTCAAGCATAGTCCAAGTTGATTATGAGCCAACTGTTTCATTTTCACTTAAGTAAGTGAAAATATGAATAAGTAAGTTAAGTACTGAAATGGAAATGGATTAGCAAGCTGAAGTGGCAGTGGGCCGGCCATATCTCGCGAAGAACCGATAACCGCTGGGGTAAACGTGTTCTTGAGTGGAGACCGCGACTCGGCAAACGTAGTGTAGGACACCCTCCGACCAGGTGGGATTATGATTTGCGAAACACTGCTGGCAGATGCTGGATGAAAGTGATAATTGCACCCCCCCCAGTTTTCGGTAAGGAGTCTTGACACACCCTGTACAGTGCGCGTCAGAATAAAGTATCCCCTATCTCCCTACCTCCCTACCTCTCTTAGACAAGGGGGATACTTTATTCTGACGCGCACTGTAGGTACATATAATTTTCATGATTGGCTTCCTTATATTATTTATAACACCCTATATAGTTTTCATGATTCGCTTCCTTACATTATTTATTAACGTTACCATACGCCCTACTTCCTCAAATGCAAATCTAAGAGAGTTCTCCACATTTGCCACTTTTACTAGCGACATCTAGGTTAAGTACGAAATAAAACTTGCACAGCCTCAAAGGCTAATGGCCGTAACGAAAAATAATTAGAATGTCGCAATACGAACATCTGTTGTGCCGTAATCAATTACAGACTCGTTTTATCGATAAATGCAAGTGAAAACAAACGGTTCCGCGACAAGGAATAAATGAACAAAGGTTATTTCAAAATCTTCAATGGGCAGTTAGAGATACCTATTAAAGGGGTACCATACGACGCCATTTTGTGAAAAGGATAGACATAGGATTTCGCGTTCAAAGGAGCGGGACAGAGCATAGCAACGCATTCCCAAAAAATAGGGCCTTATGATTATGAGGCCTGCGGATGATGATTTACAGATACAAACGTACTACCAAAATGATTTGTGATTCGAGCATATTTCCACCATATCATGTTGTTTTTGTATTCGAATAGTATTCATCTAGGTCCCTGGTTGATTTTTTCTTAATAATACACACCACAGAACAGAAAAGTCTGTTCTGTGATACACACCTATAATGAAATGTAAGCAAAAATATGCAAAAACGAATTTAACATAGGTATTTTTACGTCTAAAATGACATGTTTTCGTCCTATTTGTTTTGTATAAAAAACAACAATATCGTACGTTTTGTTTATTAAGGAACATAGCTTATATTGTCTAGTTACAGAATAACAACACAATGTCGAAAATTTCAGTCATCATTTTTGGTATTACGGAACATAATAATTCACGAATTGAAGTTGCGAGCAGCTGTCGCGTCGTCGCCGGATTCTTAAACTTTTTTTTAATGCCTTTGCAATATTTTTATTTTGGATAGTTTAGGCTGAGATACGAAGTTACACTTTGTGGCACCAAACTCTATTTTCGCATCTCTACCAATAGATTTTTTAAAATCCGTTGAACAGTTTTGTGCAAAAGACGCAAAAGTAACGGATGACGGACGAAAGCGAGAATTTTGGGTTTTTGAGTTTTTCACAAACATTACTTTCTTAGATGCGGCAAGCTGAAAACAGGGTAGGCGCTCATTGGGTGACGCCCATGACCTTCTATAATGAGCGCCATCCCACACCGCTGGACATAATGTCCAGCTGTGGACCAAATAGGCTGATGATGATGATTATATCTTGAGAAATGGCTCGAGTATAGGTAGTTATCTAATGAAGTTCATTGAAGTGTGGTGCGTTTTTCAATGAGCGCCATAGTCGACCGCCTTCAAGGAAGGTCACATAACCCACTCGATAGGATCTTTCCCACCTGTCTGTGAAATGACGGAAGCTTGCACTTCCTGCTACACACCACAAAATAGACTCTATTCCATCGTAATAAGAATTCACTATAAGATTGATTCTGTAATCATAACCAAGAAGTTGCGGTAGTGGAGGCAAATCACTTTGTCACGATCGTTAAAACCGTTTACGTCCATTTTACACTGTTTTCATAGTTTAATGGAACAAAAAGGTTTGCTAATGTAATTGAAACTGCTTGGCATTGATCAATGTCTGGGTTTTTGCTTTAAGATAGGTACCTAGTCTTTTTTAGGGTTCCGTTCCCAAAAAGTGAAAACGGGCCCTACTATTTTTTTTGCCTTACAGATGATCTTTACTGAAATAAGTGACATCTGCAATATAATAAAAAAGTTAAACTGAAAACGTTATAAAGTGAACTTATACCCTCTTCACCAACACCAAACAAGCTTGATAAAGGTTCACATTCACACGCCCTCCATGAACCTTGCATTGACATTAACAAACAATAAAACACCGCTTCTCGATCATAGATGGCGATAAAATGATTCAGAGCAGAGGTGGAATAGAAATAATAATATACCTTCTCTGAGAAATCGTGCATTTTTTTATGCAGTAATGAAATTTGTTAGTAAAAGTTATGCACTTTTACTAACAAATTTCATTACTGCTAATAAATAAGCCCTTTGTGTAAATGAGTATTATGTTTACTAAAGGCAACTACCATAAAGTTACGAACGATTACAATAAAAGATCATAAAAAATGCACGATTTCTCAGAGAAGGTATATTATTATTTCTATTCCACCTCTGCTCTGATTCATTTCACAATCAGTGTCAAAAAAAAAATGAAAATAGAACCGATACCGGGAATCGAGCCCGTGGCTCCTGCGCGAGAGTCAATTAAACGGATTAGTTTGGCTAGTTTCCCCTCCACCGAGATGCAGTTCGTGTCAAAATCTTCGAAATTACGCTTCAAATCAAAAGTAAAAAGTCATGAGAATAGCTAGAGCAGAATTATTTTACCTTAAAATCTACAGATTTATAAAAAGTATTTCGTAGTTGATTGGTTGGTATTATCACAGATTAGTTAAAGATTTAACTGGTCTGTGGTATTATGTTTAAAGGCAGAACTTCCAAAATAAACAGACAAAACAACCGTAAGATAATATCAACCAAAGTTCGGATGAACCATGCTTTGAAATCCCACGTGAAGTTTACATAATATTATTGTTTTGGCATGCTATTGTCTGAATGTTGACACAGAGTACCCACACCATGAAGTTTTTAGGTTAGAATGCGTATCAATGGCGTAGATTTTACCTACAGCTTTTCGTAATAAGATAATGAAGATTATCAAGCGCTCTAGATCAAGCTGTCGTAATGAGTAATGACTAATGATAGAACGAGAAAAACCTTTTATGAAATAAAAAAATGGATATGATTTTCTCAGGGTTTGCTTTTTCTCTGTACCTACTTGGCGAAGAGTAGGTATTTAGTTTTTGAAGATAAAGATAAAGATTTTTTATTTGCAAAAACATGTGTTATGTAAGGTAATATAATAAGTAATACATTTTATGGATCAACCAACATGCTTGACCGTCAATCGGCATGCAAAAATATATTTGAGAGAGAATGACGTGCAATAACTTATTATTTAGGTACCTACCTACTAAAGTTTATCATTGAAAAAATCGTACCTATGACGATAGAGAGTGATAAACAGCTGTGAAAATAGTTAGTAGGATGACAGCCTGACGTGAAAGGTTGTGGGTTCGATTCCCGCCTCGGGACAAATGTTTCTATGATCTGCAGATATTTGAGACGGGGGTTCTGGTCGTTTTCTAAGTATAAAAAATATCTATCTGTGTATCTAATATGTATTGTAATTTATTATATACTAGTGGTCCGGCCCGGCTTCGCACGGGTTTATTCTACAGCGTATGTTCATCAGGGATAATGTAAGATTCTAATGGTGAAAGAATTTTTCAAATCGGTCCAGTAGTTTCGAAGCATAAGCAGCACAAACAAATATTTCCTATATCAGTTATCTAGTACCCATTACACAAGCTCTGCTTAGCTTGGGGCTAGATAATGCTGTGTGAATTGTCCAGCATTATTTATAGATAGATAGATAATTCTTTATTGTACCACACAAACACAGAAAACAGTACAGAAATAAAAGCTACGAGAAGAAGTACAAAGGCGGCCTTATCGCTATGAGCGATCTCTTCCAGGCGACCTTGGGATGGACTGGACATTTTTTTATATAATTATTTATTTATTTATTTATATCCCTCCACATTCAAACCTCAAACTCTTCTCGTCAACTATGGATATTTAAGTCAAGTTAATTATGTCATTTAAAAATTAAAAACTAACATTTTAACAGGTGCACCAAAAAACAATTTAAATTCAATCTTACCACCCAAAGATAAGATTCAATATGAACTAAATCATTTGGTCTGTCGGTTCGTCACAGTCCCCGGCTGCTTTCGTTACTTTCTCTGCACAATGGCGATTGTTATAATATGATTAAGTTTTGTTTTCACTTATTATTTTGTTATTGGATAACTAGGCGGTTTGATTGATGGTTCAGCTCAATTACTGTGCTGATTTTGATGGTAATTGGAAGTTTGGTTGGTAGGATAATGATAAATATATATACTGAATTATAAGAAAACAGATAATATCCCGAAAAATCATTTTTTTAAAGACGTTTATGTTTTTTAGAAACTGCCACTGATTTTTTTGGAAATACTACGGGTGCGAGGTCTAACGCACTGTAATAGAAGAACCTTTAATAATTTTACTTAATTATGTTATTTAGCTCTCGCTGGACTATTCACACAGCATTATCTTGCCTCAAGTTAAGCAGAGCTTGTGTTATGGGTACTAGACAACTGATATACATAATATACATTATACATATAGATAGATATTTTACATTCAATACAGTACATAGATAGATATTTTTTCATTATACATAGAAAACGACCAGAACACCCTGAACAAATACCTGCAGATCGTACAAATATCTGTCCCAAGGCGGGAATCGATCCCGCAACCTCCTGCGTCGCAGGCGGACCTTCGCCCACCGCGTCACAGAGGTCGTCGTGTTAACAATGTTCCTTGGGTTTTGTAGCCTCTTTGTATATAAAGATATCCAGGTTTTTAATCGGAGTATAAATTTCAACCATATAATAATATCCTTATTTTCTAAAACAAACTATAAATATTCCGTCTGTCTGACTTTCCCCGCATTCCATCATGATTGGCTTAACGAGACGTAACTATCGGTTGCAATATCGATAACTATCGATCGATTCTGTCGATATCGATAACACTAATGAGTTGTGATTGCGAGTGATCGATATATTGGTTAAGTAATATATACTCGCACGTTGTCGACACGACCAACAACGACACTTGAAGTCTAGAATCAATGAAATCATATCACATTTAAATAAAAATAAAATCTACTTCATCAACTATACACTGCTAATGGATATTCGTAGTTTATTCTTCCCTCAAAAGCCGCGTACTAACTGCGCAGCCTCACGAGGCAAATCCTCGGTCGGTCAGGACGTGCCTCGCCCGAGGCAGACGCACGCGCTCCTCGCCTGTGCGTGGTGCGGTCCGAGCCGAACGTTGTCGTTTTTTGTCTATGCTCAAAGGCGCCTCAGTAGGTTTGCCGTGCAACCTCAAGACGATTGAGTTTTGCCTCGTTTGTTCGTTGTTCGTTTGCGTGATGTAGATGTCTTAAATGAAATCAATTATGCCGAATGTAGATTACTTTCAGACGCTCATTGTCCTGATTGTAGAAGACTAAGAGATGCATGGAGCAACATATTCTAAATTTTATACTGAATTTACATAAATATTCCAAATTTCCAATAGCGGACTTTACAAAAGATGGATTCATCTTATATGAGGGAAAAGTCACAAAAAAGGCGAATTACAGTTTCGTAGAATTATTAAAATAAAGCGGTAGCTATCCGAACGTCTCATGCCGATGTTGAGCAAAACTGGCTCGACCTTGCCGCGTGCGGCAGCATTCCTGCAAAGATTCAGCTACCGGCCGAGGATGCCTCGAGCGGCAAACTTCCGAGGCTGCCTCTCGTGGCTCCTTGCGCATTCGTACGTGGCTAATAGCCGCACACTGACTGACCGAGCAACCTCACGAGGTAACCTTAAACGTTTGCCTCGCTTGGCAGCCTCAACCTACTGATACGTAATTGAGCATCGACAAAATACGACACCGTACGGATCGGCCGTGGCACGCTCGGACGAGGCAGCATAAGCGCTTACCGCGGGCTAGGCACGTCCTGAGCGACCAAGGATTTGCCTCAAGATGCTTCTCGCTCAGCCAGTACACGGCTAATGACATGGTGCATTGCACCATATCGTCTAACTAGTAGAATGCAAGTGTTCTAACAATGCTACCTGTCATACAGTCTGCAGATTTCACAGACTTATTATCTAGACTAGGCTATTGTGTTCTAGTCTTTTGTGGTACATTTCTGATCTGGTTGTAGAATTATGTTAAGTAGGCTTTGGTAGTTGAATTACCTCACAATATTAGCTTGTTAAAGTGTTGTTTCGAAATTATTATTTACATACGATAAAAACAATTTCGCTTCACTTGAGAGCGTTTAGAAATATGTTGATTTTTTGCCCAAAACATCTTTGCCCAAATGCTCCAAAATTGGAGAACCGAAGACCACTGTTTAACAAAACTTTTTCACTAGACAATGGTTTACGATTTGCTGCAATAACTTTACCGCAAGTTTATTCCTTTAAAAACGCAGAAAAAAATTCGCAATAGCGGTGCTGAGCCCCTACATCTATCGAGAAAGAACAATAAAATATTAATTGTGCTTTTCTTTGTTACAGGAACAAGAATCAACAGCCAACGAAACCGATAAAAGTGTAACCAAGTGACATCAGTGCAGTGACAAAACAACAAAAGTGATTGAAAACAAAGTGTAACTTTTTCAACCTGTAACAATAACAACTGTTTCTACACAGACTTAATAAATCCGTGATACTGTCAAATCCAAAATGGTGCAATAACCATCAATAACAAAAATCAAACCAAAATCTCACAAGTTTTCGTACAAGCGATGTGTGTATAACCCAACAATGTGGTGCCTGGTGTGGTTGGCGGTTTGCGCGGCGAGCGCGGTGCAGGCGCATGTCGCTCTGACGTACCCGCCGGCGAGGCGGCTGGACCTGGACTTCTTAGACAACAGCCGGACCAAGCCGCCCTGCGGGATGCCCAAAGGTGAGATACTGAAGCTCTACTGATGAAGTATAATATAACTCAAGGCAAAGTCAAAGCAAGTGTTGTATTTTGTATATCAGTTATCTGGTACCCATAACACTAGCTCTGCTTAGCTTGGGGCTAGATAATGCTGTGTGAATTTTCCAGCATTTGTTTTATTATTGATGAAACCCACACAGGTTTAACTACTTCATCAAAAAGGAAAGCCATGAATAGAAGCTACAAAATTACATACAAGAGTAGATTACCTAAGCTTTTCGATTGTAAACAAAGTCCTATGCATGTTCAGTACTAGAGGTCGTTGCCTGTTACCTGAGTCATCAAGTCATAACCCAGCACTATAATCTGCAAAATATGCATGGCTATTATTTAGACGGTGAGGTAGGTCCAGTCGTGACTGCTCCCAGAGATTCTAGTGTTTATGATGGTTGATGATCGTGGAGTACTTGAACTTCTTGACTGTACTTGCGTTTATTTGAATGTTATTTTTACTTGGAATAACCCGGAAAAATGCAAGCAATGCCCCGGGCAGCGGCTAGAAGAAAATATTGAGATAAAAACACAAGGCCGCACTTCGAGGGTTAAAATAATATCAACCAAATCATAGCTTTTTCAATTAATATTCGCCAATACGTCCATAAACACAAATTGACTTTTACGTCATCAAGCAGTCGTGGCCGAGTGGTTAAGGCGTCTGACTCGAAATCAGATTCCCTCTGGGAGCGTAGGTTCGAATCCTACCGGCTGCGAATATTTTTGGATTACCACTGCATATTTTCTTTTTTCGCCGTTTCCTGTACAAAACGCGAAATAAAAAATGCGAGTTTATCTAGATCGTTACTAAATCATTAAAACAATAGGTTTCTTACGTCGCCCTTGTCTCTTACATTGCAACAAGCAGGGGAGTAGTGGTTTTCTTTTGTACTACGCGCTATCGTGAGAATGCAGCGTGAAATAAATTGTTTTATCGCTTTATCAACACAAACTGTAATAAAATCGACCGAAATACGCCAACTTACTCTCACGCGTAAATTATTTATTGCGCCATCTACGCAATGTTATGTAAAACTCGGTATTTGTGTCATTTGGTTACGCTACTCGACGATAGATGTCAGCAATTACCTCGAACTGTTCAAGGTTACCTTAATTTCCTGGTAACATTTTGTTTTCTTGGTACTACATTCTTTGTAATTTTTGTTCGTATTTTGTTGCAGGAACGTTAAAAACATCGTTTGTTGCCGGATCAACGTTTACAGTACATTGGCATTTGGCCTACGCACACAGAGTAAGTGATTCATAATTTCGGCTTTTATCCTACAAGCCCGGCTAGCTCAGTCGGTAGAGCATGAGACTCTTAATCTCAGGGTCGTGGGTTCGAGCCCCACGTTGGGCGGCTTTGATTTTGCATTTTGTTTCTATAAATGGCTTTATTTTTGTGTTTCAGGGAGGATTTAGCCTAAGAATATTAGACTACTTGGAACGACCCGTATTGGACCTGACGCCTAGAGCAGCGGGATCAGAATTTGTTCGTGATGATTCGACGTAAGTTCTATAGGGTTGTTCCTGCTTCTAAATTCTTTTTGCGTTTTATCACACTGATTATTTTAATAAATAATTATAAAGCTGATATTTTTAATGAATGCATAGTTGGATGGACGTTTGTTAGCTCTCCTCGCCAAAACTACTGAACGGATAAGGCTGAAATTCTGCATATAATGTAGTTATAAATAAACCTGGAAAGGCTACTTAGGTATTTTTTAGTTTAACTACCTTTTTATCATCAAAAATGCGTGCGAAGCGGGCTGAGGCTACTGTTTGAATTATGAATGTTTTAAGAAAACATCAGTGAGAATTAAATTACGTTAAAATGAACGTGAGTTGAAACTTCTCTCTTTCTTTATCTTTATGAGCCGCTGCTTGTCCATTTTGTCGAATAAGATATTCAGAGATTGTGTTTTATTACTTCCAGTGCCCAAAAGTACGAGGTCCGCTTGCCCTCTGACTTCACCTGCACCAACTGCACGCTGCAGCTCCAGCGCGAGGCGGGCGAGTGGGGCGCCAACTACCGCTTCTGGTCCTGCGCCGACATCGATATTGTACCACGTGAGTACCAGATACTATACAGTACAGTACGTAAGATACTAAGGTTCAGCGCTAGAGGGTTTGGACAGCGCAGCGGTCTCCCCTGAAGAGCGCCATAGCGCCCTGTCTTCAGCTTCCCACGTCCACTATCTGCTAGCAGTCTTTCGCAGGTCGTCATGGGACGTAATTATAGGGTCATTCCACCTGGCCCGTGCTTCACAAAATAAGTGTAGGAAACCACACGGGGTGTCCTACACTACGTCTCTTTTTAGGAACACGTTTAGGTACACCAAAGATTGTCGGTTCCTAAGGATTATGGCCGGCCCACTGCCACAACCGCTCGAGAATTCTTTGACCTACCTAAGTCGATAGCTTTTTTTCTTTGTCAGATAGTATTTTTACGAATTCTCTCCTTCAGATAAATTGTTGGAATTTCTGCAAAGGATGGATCCGTAACTTACTTTTTCCTTAGCTGTCTGAGAAACTTTGAGTTGGTGGACCTATCCTTTTCGACTCCGTGAGTCAGCTCCGTATGTCATATCATAACATAAGGGATAGATAGAACGCTTTGATAAATTTTGTTTTCGCGATTTTTGTCGAAAAAATACTTAAAAATCAATTGGTAGGTACTTATTGCTTGCTAAAAATACATTCCAACTAAAATTAGCCGGCCTTCAAGGCTATCAGGGTATCTGAATATTTTGTCAGAGTAACTCTCATTAATGCAAATGAATTCAATCCTTTGTCTCACACGCACAACACCAACTAAACCTGATAATCATGCAACGATGAATATCATGGAATGCTGTCCAGTTATTTCGAAATGACACAATACAAATCAATTACAATATTCATATGAGAAGGTATGGTATGCCTTACTTTACCTTATCAATCAACTTATAAGATTATAATTTGACCAGAGTGGTTTTTCAAGTTGACACGGACAAGGCCGAGTACAGTCCTAAGTACATTGCAGAAGGAAAAGATAGACAAAAAGATGGCTATAGGATAGGATCTTACAGAGTTATGGGACGCTGCAAGTTACAAATGTGTTTCTTAATGACATAACCCTCCCCTGTTCCACTTTCATATTCATAATTCTTTGTCTATTTTCCCGTTAGAGTAGGTACAATCTCGGAGTCATCAATAAAAAGCCTATGTATAGTACATAGGCTTTTTCCAGACTAGATTCTATGTCTGTGCCAAATTTCATCCAGATCCGTTCAGCCGTTCTGGCGTGATTGAGTAACAAACATCCATCCAAACTTTCACATTTATAATATTTTATTAGTGTGATGGGATTTTATCTTGACTAGACAAATCCCTGTCTACAATCCTGCTGTCATACGAACGACATCTACTTAGATTATCATTAATTTTATGTCCTTTTTCCAGGCAAACAATACCACGAGACGTGCTCAGGCCACGGTTTCCACATCCTCGGCCGCTGTAAATGCAACAAGATGTTCTGGGGCCCGCGCTGTCAGTTCTCGGACGAATGCGCGGAAGACAACGACTGCGGGCTGAGGGGCAAATGCGTTGACATCAATGCGACTGAGGCGCCCACTCGCATGTGCTACTGCCCGCATGGGTTCTACGGGAAGGGGTGTAATAAGAGTGAGTTTTAAGACAATGACAATAACGGTAGAAAGTATTTTTGTATTCTTTATTGCCTCTGTGGCGCGGTGAGCGAAGGTCCGCCTGCGACGCAGGAGGTTACGAGTTCCATTCTCGCCTTGGGACAAATATTTGTACACACAAATATTGGTACATTGGTACCTACAACTTTACTTTAACAAGCTTAGCTATAGAAAGATTGGCAGGATTGTTCTGTCAGCCACTATAGCGACTCTGGTATTGTACCGTTTCACTGGTGCACAAGTTTACCTTAAGCACCGATGACAGCGTCTATGAAACATCAAATGTTTGCAGATGATTCTTGAAGTCTAAAACCACGGCCGATCCAAATCCACCAAAGTAACTATATTGCCGTTCGGTCTACGCCTAAGAAAATTACAAAGCGAATTTCCTTTGCTTAAAATTGTTCTCTTTGTTGTTATCTTTTTCCATAAATAATTTATGAACTTCACTAACTCTCCCATTTCCATTTCAGAGTCCCCGTGGAAAGACAAGAACATAAACCTGGCGCTGTACAGCAAACGGTCTCTCTCTGACAAGTTCAACCTGTACTGGAGGGTTGTGAAGGAAAGCGCAGAGATAGAGGTTGTCATGATGGTCAATGGAACCTCATATGCTGGTGAGAAGTTTGTTTCTATGGTTTAGAATTGAGTTACTGAGAATTTTATGAATAATGCTTCTAATTCTATGCAAAGAGAAGGTTTGCTTTGCTTAGAATTGATACAAAAGTAAACGCGGAGCAATTTCAATATAGACGTATAGACTACTTGACTACTACTGGGAAATAATTCTAACGTATTGTCTGATAAAAAAAATGCAAACTAATTAATATTTCTTCAAGGCCAGTCATATTAGTTATAAAAAGTAATTTTAAAGTTTCAATAAAATAATGGCGCGTCAAAACGATAATCTCTGTCATGGCTCCCGCGCTCTGAGTAGTGACGTCACACTCCACACCACACCTAACAAGAAGAATTCATTGACACTGTAATCTGTCATAGTGTGACGTCACCAGCAATCCAACCAAACGCAGAGCGTTTTCGGTCACGTGATCATTATTGAAAAAATGTGTAATTTTAAACCCGTTTTTTACTTAAAATAGGCATTTTTTTTAATGAAAATCATCTGATTACGCTTTGTTGCGTAGTCACTGACTAGAATGAAAATAATTTGGTACTTATTTTTAATGTAGTCAAATGCCTATTCGAGTACCCATCATGGTCATCATCAGCCCGTATACGTCCACTATTGTGTATTTTAAACACCTGCTCTGCTATGACAATACCTTATTTGTTTGGGGGAGGCACGTTCGGCTGTGGACCTATGCGCTCTGATGAGAAGGTGGCTCTAAACCTGTCCAGGTGACATGTATAGGATTTTCTAGAAACGCATGCGAAGAAGAAATGTATTTACAAACATAAACAAAAACCTAGCTCTCTACAACAAGCAATATTTTGTATGAAGGCTACATTTTTGTGCTTGATTCTAATAAGTTTTGTTTTATTTTAGCTGTCGGATGGCGACCCAGTGGGTTGACGAAGCAATGCAAGAATTTCCCAGTGCTTGGTCCGATTATGGAGGAAAAAGGTATAACATAACGTACCTACTTACTAAATAATTTTAAACGAAATTTTATTAATGATTGTCAAAAATTAGAAACTACGAAACCTTTCTTTATGTTACAGCTTCACCAAAACTAGAACCTCTGCCCGAACCGGAACCCAAATCGGAGCCCAAAGCGGAACCTGAACCTAGCCCGGAACCTAAATCCGAGCCAGAACCGACTCCCGAACCCAAATCCGAACCAGAGCCCAGTCCAGAACCTAAATCAGAACCGGAACCTACACCTGAACCTAAAGCTGAACCTGAACCGACTTCGGAACCTAAGCCAGAACCCTCCGCGGAACCCACCGCTGAGCCAGAACCGGAACCTACAACACAAAGTCTCGTAGAAAATGATCGAAATAAAAGAGTTGCTATGCATTCACTAGATGGAATTGACTTCAAGAACTTGGGCAATGACGTCACCGTTAAGACAAGCGTTTCATACAAAGTTTCGAGTTCCAAAGGTATTTAAATTGCTATTAAATCATTGCTAAATGCGGATGAAACACTATATGCAACGGGATGATGTACATTTTTGTTTCACATTTGGTTTTAAAACCTTTTTTGGCTTTTCAGGTCGTCGAAAACGTGCCCTAAATGAAACAATAGGTAAGTTATACAAATAAAAAAGTAAAATATAGGTGCACAAAATAACTCACAAGCAAGCCACAGCGAAAAGCACAATATAATCTTTAAAAGAAGGAAAAACTAACTTACAATATGTATAAAAAACACGTTACTAATTATAATTATGAAGCATGGTTACATTGTTTTGCAGATGGCAACACCACGACCTCTTTACCCGAAACCTCTTCCAAGCCCACAGAATCCAAACCAAAGACAAAGTTCTCACCAAAGCCTAAGTTATCATCTAAAGTTAAAACTACCCCTAAGCCTATAGAATCTTCGTCTACCCCAGAACCCACTTCGGAACCAAAATTTACATCTGAACCTAAATCCGAACCTGAGCCTTCCCCTGAACCTAAATCGGAACCAGAACCCACTGCAGAACCAAAAGCAGAGCCTGAACCTACAGCCGAACCCCAGTCCGAACCTACCGCTGAACCCCAAAACGAACCTAAAGCTAAATTACAATTGTCTAGGGAACCTAAGTCTGAACCAGAGCCGAAATCTCAACCTAAACCCACTTCAGAGCCCAAGTCCGAACCCGAGCCTATTGCTGAACCCAAATCAGAACCAGAACCCAGCCCCGAACCTAAGTCAGAGCCTGAACCTACTCCTGAGCCTAAATCAGAGCCTGAACCTACTCCTGAGCCTAAATCAGAGCCTGAACCTAATCCTGAGCCTAAATCAAAACCAGAACCCAGTCCTGAACCCAAATCTGAACCAGAACCCACCCCTGAACCTAAGTCTGAACCCGAACCTAGCCCCGAACCAAAATCAGAGCCTGAACCCACCGCTGAACCTAAATCTGAGCCGGAACCCAGTTCAGAACCTAAGTCTGAGCCAGAATCTATTCCTGAACCTAAATCCGCCCCAGAACCCAGTCCTGAACCTAAATCTGAACCGGAACCTAGTCCCGAACCTAAATCGGAACCCGAACCTACCCCGGAACCCAAATCAGAACCCGAACCAAGTCCCGAACCTAATGCTGATGATCCAGAGTCGTTGCTAGTGAAAGGACTAAGAGAAGAAACAGGTAACGCACTTAGCTTTGCACAAATTCAATATAAACTTCTTCAGTGAAATATACTCTATAAAAAAACTTGCGCAGATTGTACAGTAAAATAAAACGGTCGACGGCAAAAAGGTAAGATACCTGTCATTAAAATACAAATGTTGTATTTGACCTTCTTGCTACAAAAAATATTGTTCGATCTTCAACAGCGTTTATAATAATTATGAAAATTTTGTTTTTGAGTATGGAAGTAAGTTTATTTCACTGATTGAAGTTAAATATTTTATTAAAAATTAACATAAAGTAAGAAATGTAAATTAAAAAATTAACATCACTTATACTAAATAAATTCCAATAAAATGGTGAATCATGTTAATCAAACGTCTCTTATTAATATCATGTACTTCCGTACTAAGTATTAGTGATTGAGAACCTTGCTATATATTTTTTCCTTATTTTCCTTGTAAAATAACATATTTCCGAGCTTAACTCTTACAATCGTTTGGAGCCTGATCAGGGCTTGGTTTTTCGAGTACGGTACACTCGCATAAGCCCTGATCCGGGTCTACCATAGTTGTAAAACCCCCTGATTTGGGTCCAAACGAGTCTTTGGGTTAATATTCTCAAATCTGCTTTTGCCTGCTAGCTTTTGCTTTTACCAAATCCTATTCCTTCTCCACAATCCTCTTTAATAATACTCCTCTTCTCTTTTGTCTTTTAAACTCTGTGTTCTGTTTTCTAACATGTGGTTTTTCGACCAAACATCGTGGTCATTTTGGTTCTGTGTTTTCTCTACTTCTTTTTTCTTCTTTCTTTTTTTTCAGCTTTAAATAGTTTAGTTTCTCCTAACGTCTACCCTTTCACTAAAATTTTCTTTAGGTACTGTGTGAAACTCTACAATCTATATCTTCTTCTAATATTTGGCGATGAAAACCTTATTGAGTGTTATGGTAGAAAATTATATCATCAGTGATATATAGTGATAAGTTATCAACTGTTTCATGTAATAGGATTTGATACCCACTACCCACTGCCCAGTGGCCAACTGGCATTGGCTAACTTTTTTAGAAAATGGATTTTGATTTGCCGCAAGTTACTTTTCCGCTAGGTTTAGATATTTATTTATGTATTCAAGCTTAATAATTAACTTACAGACTACTTAGTCCAAAACGTTACTACAAAACAACAAAACTTCAGGATAGAAAACTAGTGAAAACTTAAATAGGACCTACTTTGATTTTTAGATATACCTACTTTGTGGAAAGTATAAAATATTAAAAACTGCAAAAAAATTGAATCTCGCACCAACTTGAAGCGAACCACCTTAACATTCTATTATCACTTCCAGGATACTTCCCCGCGCACGAATACGTGCCTAAACACGATTTCAACCCAATGGACTGCACGGACATAGTGATCGGCACGGCTCGAGGAAACTATCACCGGGTGTTGGACTATTATACTAGAGACAGGTAAGTCAACGTGGCGGTCGCGAAAGAATTGACCCCTTCAATCAGCCCGTGGTTGTCGTTAAAACAACTGAAGCAAATTGAAGCAAGCCATACTAAATAGTCAAAGATTGAATTATTTGACAATAAATTACCTACAAATAAATACAATTGTTAGTAATCTTTGATGCACCATAGCTTGGAAACTATAAATCGTATCAAAATGAATATAATTAGAATTTATTCGGTACCCCACGGACCTAGGGTCTCGATTCCAAGGGGAGCAAATGCGTAGGCTCTGTCGAGACCTGCATATTTGCGCCTCTTGAGAGCTTCGTCCAAATCTGCCGCCGCACCAGCCCTCACGGAAGTCCTAGGAAGACGGGAAGACAAGAGTGTGTCGACGCTGTAGCGTCCCACACAAATAGGCCACCCTAACTCCCATGGGACTAAAGTCATAACCTCGGGCCTCTTACTATCGTCACGCAACAAACCATTCGGTTCGTGAATATAAAAAAATCCGTTGTCCGATATTTTCTTTCATGGATTTGTTGTCTGTAGGTACTTAGTTACAGGTACTACTTCACTAGTAGATATTAATTTGTTCGAGTGGATGCCGTTTTCTCAATAAAAGATAGCTAGTACATGCGATACTTATATTAAGTTTTATTTTCAGGTCGACCCCACGCGTGGACTCATTCTGGGGAGGTCACGATGATCTCACAGCAGCTGGCGGGTTTGAAGAGAATGGAGTCACTACCATCATGTTTAGGAAGAAGATAAAGGTAAAGGCACATTTTCACCCATGATGACGGAATAATTATGAGTTCTCAATCCCCTCGATTGTGAGTTGTTCAGCAGTTTTATCGTGAAAAAGTACGTAATCTAACTATCCAAATAATACCTAATTTATTGATGCATCATGGGTTAGGTTTAGATGGAAGTACTCCTATACCCCTTTTGGACTCGATTTGTTCCAAAATGCGTTGTGTTTTCTAGCATAGTCTAACCGCAGAATCTTCCTGGGGTCTTCACACGCTTCGCAGAGTGAACTCGGCAAGATGAAAATTTCTGTTCGTTGTGCTGTTATTCCCTCGCATCCCAGGATTACGTGTGCAGCTGATTCGTCGTTACTGAGGCAACCTCTGCAGAGGGCTGTCCGTCGCTGCGATGGTGAACCAGTGTTTGTTTAGTGGGCAGTGTCCTGTTAGTGTTCTCACCAGGAGACGCAGATCCGATCTGTTTAGGTTCAGTAGGCGTTTTTTTAGCTTAGGTTAATGTTGATGGAACAACCACTCTGGCTGCTCTGCATTCTAGCAGGCGTGACCATCGTTTGTTACGCATTTCTCCAGTTCTGAGCCTTATCCATGTCTGGAGTAGTGAGAATCGCAGGGGTATAAAAGGCAAATATGGGTGTCAGATAGAACTATTCTCTACCCACGACAACGGATAACTACTCATACAGATGCAAGTCATCAGACAGAGTGTACTCAAAACGGTAGAATACCAACACCGAAATGACTGGAGTATTGCATTTTGTGACTGACATCGTTCGAGTCAAAATTGTGTCGGACATCCTAGGTACCTAACCTATATATAGTACTTTTTTATCCCGGGTATCCCGGACGAAAAAAGCCACAAGAAAAGGGACAGTCCTTTTATGTAAACCTACAATTATTTAGTCATTGTTTGAGTATAAACAATATTTTTACATTCCCCAGGCCAAAGAACCAACCGACCACTCTATAGTAGACGATCTGATGCACGTCATCTGGGCCCGAGGTCAAGAACCCGGCAAGTACAACCACAGCCCGCCGTCGGGAATCGAGAAGGGAACAGCTTCCGTCGGGGACTTCTACAGACAGGACGAGGTTAAATACCACGGGCATGGCGACCAGAGAGGCTTTACTAGTCTTAACTTCTTTGGTAAGTAACAACGCCATCTAGTTTTACACCACAAACTTTGAACTAGTTCCAAGAAAAAGTTTATTTATTTATTCATAAAAAGTACAACTATTATTACCTACACTATGAATTTGCAAAAAGTATGACTACTGCCAGAGGCAGTATTTCACGCAGTATTTATACATATTATAACATTTATATTAAGAAAAGCTCGCTTTCTATAAGAACTATTACACTTTTTTATGGGTACGCTAGCATAACACCAGTTTGGAGGTTATTTTATAGTCTTGTTCCATATCTCTGTTCCTGTAAGATCAATCATTATGAAATTTTGCATGGCTCGTGCTCTATTTGTAAGCTATATAAGTGTGTAAATTTTGTTGCTATAGGATAAGTCGTTTTTGAGTACGGTCGTGTGTACGCCAGCTTGATCGTTATGCTAGCGTACCCACAAAGACTGGTCATTATTTCTTAAACCAAAGAGGCACTATTTATTTGGTTTTTGCTGATTATGCATTATTTATACAGTATTTATTAGGCATAACAACATACGTGAATTCGATTATGTGTACGCTACCATCACGGACACTTCCGTCGGGATGTAAACCGATCAACCTTAAGAATTTAGTTAATAAATCACACTCGTTGCTGCAACCAGTGCAGCTGCTTCAACCTCTGTTGTTGTGCGGATAACGCGTTACTTCACTGTGAATTACCTCTTGACGGCGTTGTTGTAAACTTGTAAGTAAATGTAGCCAACGTGCATTTTTGATGCCTTATTTTGCGTAGTTGGAAATTAACACCATTAACACTAACGTCAACGTTAAGGCGAATAGTAAGGCATATAGAAGGATAATAGTAAGGTAGATCTTGGGCATTTACGAGCGCCTATATGCAGCAAATATTGCTTGTTTTCGATTCAGCATACGTACCATGTAGTGCCCTAACAACCAAATAAAACGATCCTCTGCGGTTAGATGACGTATAACTGGTCAGGTAATCGCATTTGAGACACCGATAAAAGTGGGTTCGAACTGTTCGAAGCAACTACACACACACACTTTAACTAACACTATGACAATTACACTATCATTTTAACGTTAAGTATTTGGGACCTCCAAGAAACCCTTCGAGATATATTTTACAGGATATATAAATTTCAAAGCTCCACAATTAATGTTTTCGTCAGAAAACGGGTTCAAAAACACCTAATTTTCGTGTTTTTGCCTTAGTCAGGATACCTACGTCATAAACGCAGATGCAACAGTAGCCTATGTA
Source organism: Eupithecia exiguata (assembly GCA_947086465.1). Taxonomy (NCBI): domain Eukaryota; kingdom Metazoa; phylum Arthropoda; class Insecta; order Lepidoptera; family Geometridae; genus Eupithecia; species Eupithecia exiguata. Next base: position 1,641,831 of record OX352250.1, on the reverse strand, counting down.
GCTTTAGTAAGTACATTAAAATACTTCATTGAAATTTTATCCAATCAGAACGAACTCTCCGCATTGCATTGGAAGCACAAGCGAGTAACATTACCTCATCTGTGGTACAAGCAAATAATGCCTGCCAAAAGCGGCCAAGGTCACATAGATGGTGACGTCACCCAAACAAATCGAGCCCGCGCATAACTAGATGTCGCTACTAAAAGTGGACGAGCTCTAGATCGCGCTGACGAGAACGCACGGCTCAGAACGACTTCCGCTTAGTGGCGACGCGAATTCATACTTACCTGGCACAGGGGACACCGTGATCATAAAGGCGGTTCCCCCAGAGCGAGGCCCTTCCATTGCACTACGGCTGGGTTGACCTCTGCGATTATCCCTAATGTGGATAACTCGGGTGCGTTATTTTTGGTAGTGGGGACTGCGTACGCGCTGTCCCCCCTTGTGAACTTGATATCATGTCCGTCCCATTCTTAACTATGGGCAAATCATTTGATGCTATGGATGGATGTATACAACTAAAGAATGGAATGGTAACTTAGCATTTCAAATTATAAGGGCTGTTCTGTAGGTCCGACATATATATGTCAAAATGCGTATTGCTCATTTTGTGTAAGTGTGAATTGATTTAGCATTATGCGTATTGCACTTTTTGCGTGTATGTCAAAATGCGGAAAATGAAATGAGTCAAAAAGCGTGTTGGTCATTGCGCCAGAAGGCTTCCTGTTATCACTATCACAGAAGCCATTCAATGTTATGCCTCTGCATAATATAGTGTTGCCGTATTAGTTTTAGGTCGATTCGAATTTTATGGGTTAGGTTCATAAGGCCTAGATTGCATTATAGAATATGTATACAAAACATCATAATTCCATAGTGCCTTAGTAAACACAATGCCTTTTTTGCAGAATTTATGCCTTTGGACGTAGTGGATTAAATTCTCTACAACTTTTTTCGAAACATTTTTTATTATCTTGAACCATTTTCGAGATACCGAAACAGAGAACAATGGGTTTGGCTGTAATGGGAATGAGCCATTCGAATGATTTGATTGAGATCCGCAATATTTTAGAATCCTACGACCTGTTCACCGATTCCAGAGCCTGGCCTACATTATTAGTTATTTATGCCGTTGGTGTATCTAGAAAACTGGACCGAAATTACAAAATATTTTAGTTTTCCTTTATACACTACTACTAATTGTATTCTACACAAATGTAAGTGTCTAATATGTTGCAGTTTACGTGTTCTGATTTTGCTAGTTTTGTATCACTTAATTGTTTAGATTTATTATAATTAATTTTTGTTTCTTTGCCCTGTATAAGTTACAACTAATCTCTACCGTTAAAGTTACTTTTGTAAACAGGCTTGCTTCGTGCGGGGGCCGCCAGTAATGTGTATCTCTTTAAGTTAATTGGCAAATACATCATTTTGTATTTTTTTTGTATTTTAAATTTGAAGCTTCTGTGTCTGCTAGAAGTACCTTAGAGTTTTGATGATCAGTCAGTCAGTCAGTGAGTGTTAAAATTAAGAATGTTGACTAGCTATAATTCTTAAAGTACTGGTTCAAATTGAATTAATTTTGAAATATACCGTGTTTATACAATGCCTGCTTGGTTACTGAAAATTCAGGCTTCTAGTTTTATCTACAACGAAGTTATAGGGGGTCAAAAATGGCCTGAACTGCTTCGAGAAAAAGATGGTACGGCCGTGCCGCTTTTTTGCTCGACGTGGCGGAGGCACTGCTGTGCCCCCAGATATACATATTTCTTGGCCTAAATCTAAATAAAACACGTGGTTGCTTACGTCACACGCGGTCCATGCCGGATCAATGACCTTGTTTCAACCACGGCAGCCTGACGTCACATGACGTCACCCAAACAAATCCAGCCCGTGCATAACTAGATGTCGCTAGTTAAAGTGAACGGGCTCTAGATCGCGCTGACGAGAACGCACGGCTCGGAACGACCTCCGTCCCATATGTTTTGTACAGTATCGCTTCTCGGCCTTTTGGCTAAGATCAAAGTGTAGTATCTGTTCTTTTCAGCTTAATATCTGAAAGTTCCCTCACTGAGGGACCAGTATATTAAACTGATTTTTGTAAAGCGACGGGATGTTCGGGGCTCGCTCCACTCCCGTCACGGGTCGGCCCGGCATTGCAGTGCCGCCGGGATCGGCCCTCAGAATACTTGAATGAAACTGTTGGACAAATGGTGATGCTGATGTAACGAATTGTCCAACTTAACATAACTAGACCCTACTTTACTTACAGTAATTAATAACTGCTTAAGTTGAGTCCGATTCTAGAATAGCGCTCGCTCACCTCACATTAAAAATAAAGAAATATTTAAGGGGGTTCACACGTAGTTATTGTATTCTCTTTGGGGTTCACATACAACAGATATGATTTTTTGCCGTTTTTATAGATTACTAGTGTATTTACACTCATATCTATTTCCTAAAATTCTCAGCCTGAAGGTAGGGTGCCCAGAATGCTGGCAGTCTTACGTAGTTATTGTATAGGTACTCTTTGGTTGGCAGCATTGCCACGTTGAATGGCAATACTTATTCATTGCCGAATAAACCCAGCATTCCGATCACACTTCATTTACTCATCGCTTCTAAGATGGCCTTTGTTCCTGCTGATAGAAGCCCTCTTAAACAATTATGAAAATAAATGACGCCATTTTGTGAAAAAGATAGGCATAGGATTTCACGTTTATAGGAGCAAGACAGAGCGTTTTATGTGGTCTTTGTCCTGAAGAAGGGTTTTAGCTAGTGAGTTGATGTGATTATTCAGTCTCTCTTTGTATTTTTTGCTGTGATTGATTACTTCTTCTCTTATGGTTGGCATTTCCAAGTATTCGTAATTGACCAAAGGAACTGAAGTGCTCAAACCTAAAGATGGTGCTTTTCACTGGAAGTGCAACTAAATTTTCCACCCAAGACCAGTGAAAGTAGACCGATGGAGAAAATAGACGTATTGGGAAACAGACAGATTAGGAAAAATAAGTGTACGGTTTAATAAAATAGGCTAATAGTGAAAGTAGACCGATGGGGAAAATAGACCGATGGTTCCGGAGGGCATCTAATTATGGCTAAACAGCCGATTGTAGATACAAATTGGAAGAAAAGAAAAAAAAAATTTGAAACGAAGGGGATCTGCCTCGTGTTCCATAGGTAGATTATTATGTATATTTTTCGAAGCTTTTTCGATAAAGTTAACGGAGAAAAAAGTTTTAACGTAACCCAATTCACATAAAATAACTGCACCATAACACTATTATACAATTGTTACAGAAGAAACAAAATCCTCCTTAGCCGGCGGCATAACCCCCCTCCAAGACAAATGCGGAGGCGAATGGAAGCACCCTGCCAACTGCGATGTGAAGAACAACACGTGCGAATACCACGCGACATGGGAGTACCTCGGGCTGAAGCGCGGCAAGGACAGCGTGCGGTTCACCATACGGACCACGCGTAGCAAGCATTGGACGGGAATCGGCTTCAGTGATAACAGGAAAATGGTGGGTGGAGCGTAGTGTAGGACGCTGACAGATGCTGGATGCGGCAAGCTGAGACAGGGCGCTATGGTGCTTAGGGGAGGCCTATGTCCAGCTGTGGACTATTGGGCTGGTGATGATGTGTCTTCTAAATATATTTGATATGTAGCTAAGTCAGTTGGGTTTTTAGCGAAGCATTTCTATTATCTTTTTATAATATCCTGAAATTTTAAAAGTGGCAACCAGTAAAATTTTCATTGTATTCGATGGTTTCAGAATGTCAGTATTTATAATACACAGAGAATTTACTATTCGACCGGTCAAGTTAGACATCCATGCTTACATAAATTCGCATACAGCCGAAAATTTGCATGTTATGAACCTTGGGGACATAATAATAACAAAATGTGGAAAGTGCATTTTACTTGCAGGCTGCGTCTATCTGTGAGAAGTTGAATAATATAACATAATAATATATTGTGTTCTTCCAACACAAATAAGGTTCGTAGTTAACCCGCTTACATCCGTAATGAATTCGTCAAACTACGATAGTTTTTATATTAAAATAGCTTAATCATACACCAAAATTAACACTTCCTTTCTCTCCAGTCGCAAACAGACGCGATTATAGGCTGGGTGGATGCTCGCTCTGGACGTCCGTTCCTAATGGACAGCTGGGTGACTGGCTACGCGGCGCCGCGCGTCGATCCACGCCAGGACATCAGCAAGGAGGCTGGCAGTCTGCAGGACGGAGTTACTACTCTCAGCTTTGTGAGGAAGAGAGATACCGGGGATCAGAAGGTACGTGGTGATTTTGAGAGCAGAGGATGGCTATGGGTGTGTTTTGAGGACCATAATCTATCGCTGTGGAGGAAAAGGTGAGTTTTGGGGCTAGATAATGAGTTTTCGGGGCCATAAGGTGAGTTTTCGGGGCCAGAAAGCGGGTTTTGGGGTGAAAAGGTGAATTTTTAAAGCACAAAGCGAGTTTTGGGGGGTGGAAAGCTACTTTTGTATCCTAAAGGCGCTCTTTACCAAGCTAAAGCGTGGTGACCCGAAGGGGTGCGTCTTTAGTAATACCAAAATGCTTCAGCGATGTGCGTATAGCTACCAATTTTATACGCACATAGCTGAAGCCTGGTAGTCACCACAGGAGTTACAGGAAGAATAAGCATTAAGAAACAGTTTTGCTGGAGATCACACATTGTCATGTCTAGTCTTTACGCTCCGGAAGTACGTTCTCAAGGACTACCAAAACAACACCGTCAGAAAATCTTCTTTTCGGTTTTCCACTGCATATTTTCATTATTTCCACTTATGACTTTTGCTAGAAATCCGGACCGTTTTTTTCTAGAACATTTTTTTCTTAGGTACCTACACATAGACATAGACACATCACTCGATTATAATCAACAGTTTTTTCTTACCAGGACCTGGCATTCACAGACAGCCAGTGCTGGTACATGATGTTCATAGTGCAAGGCGGAGACTTCGATCCCGTCAACAAGCGCACCGGGAAGCATCTGCAGACCCCGATCATTAGCGAGGATAGGGTGTGCATCAGGCCGTGTGGACCAGGTTTGGAACTAAAATACTGTCTAGTTTTTGACGTAAACGTATACACTTTATACTCAGCGTAAACATTTTTAAAAATAATTTATGTATGTGACCGACGAAGTATTGTTTGTAAATGAGTATTTAAAAAAAAAATAGTATTGATTACATTGAAAATTGAGTAGGTACTGAGTATTGTACCTCGAAGGACGAGAAGGCACTTGCAGAAAACATTCACTCCTGTTTTCAATTCAATTCATTTATTAATTCAGATAACACGGATCCATAGAATTTGACAAAAACATAATTAATTAAACATAATTTTAATTGGACGCAAAACAGAAACACAAAGGTTTCTTAAAAACATAACAATAAAAGACGTAGTAGTTTGAAATCTAATAACTCTTTAAGCTCTGCGCACATAAATCCAATACTGCAACCACCCAGCACAAAATGTGCATAAAAAATATATTTCATTTTCAACATTTAAGGCTGTCTGTCATCTGATGCCGTCAATATAAAATTCATCTAAATGTTAACGTGATAAGGCTCATATTTGAAAACACATTTGTCCTGCGTGGTAGCAGTGCACCTCTGATCTGCGAGAACCTTTAGATACAATACCTAAAAGTCGCAGGCAACGCACTTATTCATTGATCTTATATCCACCGACAGAACCAACGGACGAGGAGTTGGCTGTGGAAGAAGTAGTCCCGGGTGTTTCCACCTACACCATGCTGATCCGGATCACAGGTAAACACAAAAACATACTTATTGTGTTTTTTATTACACTTAAGTTCATTTGGGTTGCCATCTCACGGCGAGAATGGATGTAATAAAAAACATAAATTTATGTGAAAACTAGTCAAATTCGTTCAGATAGTGGCTTCACCTTTAAAATAGCTGAGATCAAGAAAGTTGCCAAGTTTCATACCTTGCAGTTTCTAATCTGAATTTCTTACGTTCTTTCGTTATTTAATTAGTGTCTTGGCATGTTTATATGCGGTGGGTATTTGTTTTAAGGCGGTACTCCGACGCACACTAGCGCCGCCACATATTTTATTTTTATTATTACGTTAAACAAATTGTGTTTCAAATATCCTCATCCAGTTTCGGGTTCATTTAAAAAAATCTGATGAAAATCATCAGATTTTTTCTCCCTCCTTGATTTCTTGTTTGAAATATTTACATTTACATAATAGAATCACGTATCGGGCCTGCGGTTAAGTAAACTGTAAATTGCGATTTGTAGGCTGATTCCGGGGCGGAGCCCTAAATCCTATGTTGCCGCTGGTAAATTTTCTACATACAAGCCAAAATTCAACTTGATCCATTCAGTAGTTTTGGCGTTTACTTTGGCCAAACATCTTTACAATGGCACAACTCACAAACTTTCGCCTCTAAATATTATTAGGATTGTTAGAGAGGCTTTTAAGTAAGATAGTTATTAAGTAACGCATATTAAGAATCCGGCGACAGCTGCTCGCAACTTCAATTCGTGAATTATTACGTTCCGTAATACCAAAAATGATGTATGAAAACTTTTAGTATTTTCGACATTGTGTTGTTATTCTGTAACTACACAATATAAGCTATGTTCCTTAACAAACAAAACGTAAGATATTGTTGTTTTTAATACAAAACAAATAGGACGAAAACAGGTCATTTTCGACGTAAAAATATTCAAAGTTCGATTTTGCATTTTTGCTCACATTACATTATAGGTGTGTATTATTAAGAAAAAAACAACCAGGGACCTAGATATATACTATGTGAATACAAAAAACAACATGATATGATGGAAATATGTTCAAATTACAAATCATTTTGGTAGTACGCTTGTATGGGCAAACCCCTTCTAAAACCTAACCTCCTCTTAGGTCTAGCAGACAGCTTCAAGCCCCCAGCAGCGGGCAGCAAAGACTACGAGGAACTGAGTCAGCGCGTCGTGGACAGCTTAGCCGCTGAGATTGGTCGCAATAAGGGCTACCATGGACTGGTGGTCAACGGATTTATGCAGTACGTATCAAATGCAATGTTTCAGTCATCAAATTTAATATCAAAATAATGAAAATCTGAAATATCAACTGTCGCCTGTCGGTACCCCAGTGGCGGATTCCTTAAGAAGGCGCAATGCGCACCATTTTGTGAAAGGGATAGGCATAGGATTTCGTTCATAGGAGTGGGACAGAGCATACGTTTTTGGAACGGTGTAAGTGCAAAAATCAAGTCTATGTTTACTTACAAGAAAACTACACAACTTATAAAAAAACAAGGAACCAAATAATTAGTTTTTTTAATTATTTACGAATCAAAACATAAGTCATTTCTATAAACCGTAGGGTTCCTGAGATCTCGACCAAATTATGTGTTCACTGATTTTTTTCGTATTTTTTTTCTTTGTCGTCTTTTCACTTTCATGGGAAACAGAACATTTTTTTAATTCTATGTAATTTCTTAAGACTAACTATTTTTTCACACACCAGTAGCTCGAAATCTATCATTATACTTATAATAATAATAACTTTATTGGCCAAAAAACAAGCATAATCACTGTGGAGATACATTAAGAAATTACAATTACAGACAGACTAGCTTGGTATATTAAAATTTTGTTCCGTGGTATCTACACTAAGTCAAAGACTTGTGCTGTAGATACCACGTCCCTTCCAGGTAAGTTTTATATCAAATTTCAGCCGTCAATAAAAGTAAAGTAGACAGGTAGGTAATTAAGAGTTAGTAATGAATTGAATTGAATTATATAGGTATGTTATGTTACAATTGTGGATCAGTCCCTATTTATTGGAAAAATTATGATATTATTATGCTAGATTTACTATAATTATATTAAATTTTAAGTTTTCGACTAATTAAGGATTGAATTTTTTACAAAGTCTTTCTGTCAAAAGAGCTTGATTACATCAGAGAAGAGATTTAAGTATTGCATATGAATAAAAAATCAAAAACGCCGCCATGAAATTCTCAATCTCAAACTAGTATTCCTGAATTCTATATTTCTCCTTTCAGAAATGAAACCAAAGCCATAATAGCAGAGCTTACCCTCAAATCCATAGAATCAAACAGCATAGAAGGATCCAGCGCTCGTTCCCTCGACGCAAAGAACGAAACGACAGCTGAAGACGATATGGAGAAATGGAAGAGGGTGGTCAGAGATACCTTAGCGCAGGGGAGAGTGGGAAATTTAAATGTGGATCCGGAGTTTCTGGTGTTTGAGCCGCAGAGTTGTAAGTATTTTGAATTTGTTTATACTTTTGGTTTAAATTCCCTAAAAGAAAATGAACGCTCTCATAGAGAAAGTAATTGAAGGTCAAAGTAGGGTCATCTAAGTAAACTGAGGTCGTCTAGGGCTAACTTTAGGTCAACTAATGTCAAGGTGACGACAACTTGGGTCAAAGTAAGGTCAACTGATGTCATCTAGCACCAACTAAGGTCAGGGTGACGTCAACTTCGGTTAAAGTGACATAAAATAACGACAGAGTATTTTTGAGTAAGGTCATTAAACGTTTACAACGAAACAACAGCTGAAGAGGATAATAGAGAAATGCATGACCACCCGTCAAGAGATTTAGAGGACAGGGGGTGGGCAATTTGAGTCTTGCTTTAGTTTTTGGTATTTAAACTGCGGAGCTGTAAGTATTAAGAATAGGTTAGGTACTCGATATTTAGTTTGTATTTTAAGATAAAAAAAAACTGATAACATTTCTCTGTAATGCAAGTTGCATTACAGAGAAATGTGAAATGTGAATGTCAAAAAAAAACTATCAGTTTTTTTTTATAATTGATACTTTGTTCCTAGCCTAAACTAAATTGTTTGGGATAAAAACTATTTCTAATTTGCAACAACTCAGTCAAACTCTCAACTAAGTAGTCAATAATTTGTATACAAACTGTTTTTTGCAGGTTTGTTAAGCACTAAAAAAACTTTTAAAAAAGACACGTACTAACATTACTATTATATACTTATAGAAATTATTTGTATTAAGTACCTAGTTATAATTCTGTATCAACATTTTTTTTTACTGTTTAAGTAGCAATAAACATATTGATTTTAAAATTTTCAACTTTTACAGTACTATCAGAACGTCCAGTAGACGACTCCGCAAGCAACTCGCGCACTTTCTTCGGCCTCGCGGAGACCAAACTGTGGGTGGTGGTCGGGTGTGTCGCCGCGCTCGTGCTAGTGGCGCTTTTACAGGCGGGATGTACGCTTTATAGGAGCAAAGCGACGGTTAAAACAAAGGTAAGTAAAAGTGAGGGCAACCAGGGTCATCTAGGGCTAAAGTTAGGTCATCTGTGGTCAAATTAAGGTCAATTAGGGTCATCTAGAGCCAAAGTTAGACCATTTGTGGTTAAATTGAGGTCAATAAGGGTCATCTAGGGCCAAAGTTCATTTCGGATCATCTGTAGTCATGATATGGGTGATCATTTAGGGTGATTTGGAATCATCTTGCGGTATCTAGGGCCAAATCAAGGTCAACAAAATTAAGATCTAGTCTGGCTAGTTGAAAGAAGGAACCGGAGATAGCTAAGAAACTCCAATTTTGAATCAAAAGTAAAAATATATTATAGTCACAGTAGAAATCTATCAACTTTTACGTGCTTTTAAGATGTTTCCAACGTGGTCGTATTAAAAAAACAACTAAACTAACATAAATTTCACATTCCAGGAACAGCTAATCCCTAACGCAGCTTGGAAAGACTACTCCGCGAACACAAACTACGCGTTTGAACCATTCGAGAACGACGACAAATTCAACAGCACCCTGTCGACCGCCCCTCCGCGCTACCGCCCCCACTCCGCCCCCCTTAGACCCACGGATCCGCCGCCCCCGAGGCCGAATAGCAACCCCACTAACAAAACCTTAGAAAGGGAACAACAACGGGGAGAAAAGGAGAACGGACATAGGTAAAGAACATTGCCGCTTATAATGTGTTATATTTTAATATGAAACTTTCAGCTATAGAAAGGGAGTCCTTTGCAGTGGGAGTCATTATCATCAGCTATATACGTCCACAGCTGAACACAAACATCGAAATATCAAAGTGCTTTATTTCCTTTAGACCTTACAGGCAAGAGTCCTGTAAGGTCTAAAGGAAATAAACACACACGTCACAAAAATTCAAATGACATAAGTAAAATGGAAATTAAGTGATCACTTTGATTTTTTGTTCCCTTCAATCTTTTTAAGGTAAAGTAAAGAAGCGAACAAGAAACCTTTACCTTGTTAGCATGTTAGTTTTCGAATTGGAGCAAAACTCGTCCCCATTTTTTTATCCTCTAGCTAGATAATCTGATATTTTGTAGTAAGCCTTTTTACAAAAGACATGTTTGACAATTTGTTTGAATTTATTCATTGATAATTTTGGCAACTCCCTTGGAGTTTTGTTGTAGAAGCGTATGCAATGCCCATTAAAAGACATCATTTCATAGGCCTCCCCCAAACGACTCCTCCACGGATAGCGGTCCTTTTGTTTTTAATCTTTATTTAAAGAGCTTTAATCATTTGCGATTATGTCGTTCTAATTAATTAACATAAAGAAAAATAAACTTATCGCATGAAACTTACATTTTAAAAATAAATGAGAACTTAATGTTTTACATTTTGACCAGTTTTTTTTAATTCTATGAGCGCTATTACGCTAGATATGGCGGTTAGCATAGCGCCATAGCACTTATAGTATTCAGCTAGCCGGATCCAGCATCTGCCAGCAGTCTTTCGCAGATCGTCATCCCACCTGGTCGGAGGGCGTCACGTCATACACTAAGTTTACCGAGTCGCAGTCTCCACTCAAGAACAAGTTTACCCCAGCCGTAATCAGTTCTTCGCGAGATATGTCCGACCCACTGCCACTTCAGCTTGCAAATTTATACTATTGTCAGAGTTAATTATTTTGATGCCTAGTAACACTCCATTCACAAAAAGATCTGTTACCTTCTCTTTGACGCCAATGATAAAATTTATTTCCTAACAGGGTAAACGGTGTAAACGGCCACCGATCGCCTAGGAACGCGCCGCCAACGGGCACGAACACGGCGGGGCGCGGCAAACACGCCAACAGCGCCGCGCAGTTCTACCACGAGACGCGCAGTCTGCAACGACCGAGACAGGGCCAGCCTCAACAGTACGGGTAAGGGGTTTTTTATATAGGGTTTTGGACCGGGGGAGTGGGGAGGGGGGGGGGGTTAAGGGGGTTAAGTAAGTGGTTAGGGGGGGTTGGGTAGTAAGGTGGTACCGGGCTAGATAATGCTGTGTGAATTGTCCAACATTATTTATTTAATATCTTAGTACAAGATGTCAGACTGTTGCAAACAATCTACAGGTAGCTCAACTGATCCAAATCAATACCAGTCGGAAGCCCAAGACGCTGGCTGCACCGCTCCGCTGTATGGCAATGCTGATGCTCTGCGACAGATACTCACCAGCTCTCGGGTCACGGGTCGCTTTGTCTGACATCTTGTACTAAGATAAATAAATAAATAATGCTGGACAAATCACACAGTTGGGTGAAAGAGGACATGTTTAAGACAGGTAAGTACAAGTCAAGTCTTTCGTTCGCATAAAATGCCCATTCCACCTATCTTGTACTAAGATAGAAGTACACAGTACTATAATATCACAGGAGAAGGGGTTGTTTAAAAAGATATTGTCAGATTAATTTGAATCTTCTGTTCATATAAATAAGGATTACAGCAGCACTCAACTCCTTCATCGAGGAGGGTTCAATAATCGGCGAAATAATTTACATACTTCCGCTAAACAAACAATAGTAGTGTTTTCCGTGGTAAAGATAACAGTGATAATGATTACGAAATACCGTTGAGTAATTTCGAGGCTTATATCATGCGACCGTGTGGCCTAATGGATAAGGCGTCGGACTTCGGATCCGAAGATTGCAGGTTCGAGTCCTGTCACGGTCGATGTATTTTTGCAACTTTTTGTATATTTTTTCTTATTGTTAGCACAGACCAGTTAAATCGGTCTGTGTTGTTAGTTTCAAATGGAATGAATAATGAAATACCTAACTAATATTATTGTCAAATGGGAAAACAGAACAGAAAAGTTAGCACAGACCAGTTAAATCGGTCTGTGTTGTTAGTTTCAAATGGAATGAATAATGAAATACCTAACTAATATTATTGTCAAATGGGAAAATTTCGTTTGAAGAAAAGTAGGCTATATTTCAGCTCTCTAGGCTAAATCATAGCGACTCTTCTATCTCGTAAAAATAGCACTAAGGCCCATCAGAGCGTTTAATTATATTACTATTACGAAGCTTGCTTACTTTAGGGCTGTCATATTACTGTGTGAATGGTTTCTACAGCAGCGTTTACTTTAAGGAATTATTTGTAAAACCTAATTTTCTTTATCAAATCTTTGCCAGTTTAGCAGTGTTCTTAGCTCTATGACACTTCTCATAAATTTATTCAAAGGGACACGAAATGCAACCTCAAGAGGTAGGTAGGTATTTTTTTCGTCATTTGAAATACGACACGAGATGGGAGTGATCCAGTTGTTTACTCCAAAATCTTTAGACACGAGATAACACCATACCATTTTTCTATTTTATTTTATTTCAATAGGTGCCAAAAGAATAACACAAACAGATAGAAATAAGCGATCTATCCTGAAACGTAGCCTATGTGCACACAACAAATTATAAATCATATTAATGTACCCACAATGGTATTGTTTTTTGCGCGTGCTGTATCAGGAACTCTCTTAGCATGACGTTTTTTGATGAATTTGAGGAAACTTAACTTTAGTAAAAATACTTATTTCATTGCATTTAGTGGTTAAATTTGTACATATATTCATTGTTACAGATACTCGGCTCGACCGGACCGTAACACATACTCCCTCCCGCGCGGCGTGAGACCTGAAGGCGGACCGTCTCCCAACCCTGACTTCTACTTCATGCCGTCGCAGAGGAAGTACGAAGGTGAAGTGGTTAGGGTATACGTGGATAGTAGGAGACAAAGGGAATAGGGGGATATAGGAGACGAATGACTCCCTCATTTGGGATATAGGAGTCGATCTAATATACTGGTCATTAAGAGAAGTCGACCTTCAAAGCTAGGAATTAGCTATACAAAATTAATACTTAATGAGAGGATATGGCAATCACGGGAGTGAACAGGGCGGTCTTATCGCTATGTTTGTCTTTAGGAGTCACTATTAGAACACCTAAATCAGAAAAGGACTATACCAGTAATATCTGACGCGATTAGGTTAGAAGATTCGCTTCATTAATCTAGAATCTAGATATATGGAAATCATAAACGCTTTTGGTGCCCAAGCACCTTCGGGTAGCACCGCTACTGCGTAACGCCAAGGCTGGGCAGTGTGAGCGTCAACCTGTGTTTTTGTCCGATGCAGTGTTGAGATGGTGGAGTAGCCTTTAGAAAACATTAGGTATACTTAAATATAACGGGGGAATAGTGTAGACACATATAACAAAGAAGACGCTTGCTTGGTTGAATCCTAGCCAGGGTTATCTGTGGGCTACGGCTATGCGGACAGTAGGAGACAGAGAAAAAATCAAGTCAACTAAGTGACTTGGCGCGCGGAGCTCGGAGTGGCAACATCTCTAGTGGGACTCTGCCGTTGTTGCTTGGCGCTCTCAGCGTTTAGGTCGAGTATTGTAGTGTCCTGATGATGTCTCGTGGAGAGACGAAACTAATTGACGTTTTGCTTTGATATATTTTGTAATTTGTAGATGGTGTGGTTTTTTCTTCTACAACGCGGACTACATTTTGTTTGAACTTATCGGAGGTTTTGCGCGGAATAGTTACTAAATATTTTCATCCTTATATTTTGCAATGGATTTCCGCAAAGTAACGCCTAATTCTATTATTTATTTGAGACAGAGAGAACAATGTGGATATAGGAGTCGCTATCAAAATAATTTAAGGGTAAAAATATGTAGTAGGTTAGTGTGACGTTAAATGAGATAGATAACTACTATTAATGAGGTGACGGGAATCGTGATACTACAAAAAACAGCGCGTAAGAACGCATTGACACATTCACTGCCCAGTCTCAGCTAAGCAACCGTTGTTAGCTGCGCAAAACGCTGTCACAAACAACGTGTGCGTCACTGGCGTTTAATGTTTTAAGCATGATTTATCTGATGAAATATTCGCTTATTCCCAGTAGTTCTGTACAGAACTACTGGGAAATGTGAGGTGGAGGAGTCGCTTACATAGGAAAACATCTTCACGTATCTATAAAACCATTGAGCAGAGTTGTCCTTGATAATAGTTTCAAAGCTAACTCTGATCAATATACATTGAGGTTTAGATAGGGCGCGCTATGGCGTTTATTATTGGGAAGTGTTTTTGGACAGTCTCCTTGTGTAGGCATAGCTGCACCAACAGATGGCGCTGAGTTACGGTTTTATAAGTTTAGTAGCGTTTATCAAAGAAATACCTTCGAAGATTTTTGGTATTTAGCTTTAAATAACTAAAATTACAATTATAAGTAGTTAGATTTATAAATTAACCTAAGCTTTTGAACTAATTTTATCTAAAGTGCCAGTAATATTTTTACATTAACCCTAAAACCGGCTGGTTTTATGTGAGATATATTTTATATTGTATAAATTCGTAAAAAAAAATTTTTTATTGCTTTGAGATAGTTTTTTGGCGATTTATAATAAAGATGCTGACTTTATTTGTAACTTATTTTTAATATTATTTTACTGTAGGTACTTAGAACGCTTTACTACACAAATTATTTAATAAGCACTGCATGTATTTAAAACATTTATCTACTTATCTGTGGTAGATTATCTTTAAGCTTTATCAGTAGAATTTATACTTGTAATGAACAAAGTTATATAAACATCTTTTAAAATAATTATTATACAAAAATAAGCTTATGGTACTTGCGGGATTTTACTTACCTACTTACAGTTCAGACAATACTAAACCTTACCCAAAATAAACTTTTATCATCTTTTATAAAAAATAATTTCCTTTTAATATATATTACTGAATTCTATAAGTTAATTCAAATTAATTTCATAATCTAACGTAAAATCTGCAAAAGCGTTCTCTAGTGACATGTTTTTGAAGTAACACTAACCGCTTTGGAAATAGACAAAGCGACTTTGGTTAAGGTTTTTAAGGCTTTTAGAATTTATTTGGGTATTTCTTATGGAGTAGGTACTTTTATTTACTTTACTGACCTATGTATAGCATAAAACTAAGCTTTCTAGTTTTTCATTTTTCTGAGCATGATGTTTAGTTTTTCTAAATATTTTGTGACAATTTTTTTATCTAATAGTAACATATTTTTTGCAGATTTTTGATGGAGATGGGTGAATTAAAGTTTAAGTTACCAACAAATTAATATTTCTTCTTTTACACCGACATATTTTAAGAAAACAGTTAATTTTTAAATATCTTCAACAGATCTAGTCTCATGTCACAGTTTTAAAATAAGTTATTTTAACCTTTTTATTGTATTAATTTTATTTATAATAAGGTATAAATTAGCTCAATAATATATATTAGAGGGGTTTAAAACAAAATAGGTGTATCTGTATATACTAGATATTATACAAATTAATTATAACCTCATGTAGTATTATTGATTTTTGTATAATAATTATTTTAGAGGTTATAATAAAATTAATTTTATCAAAATGAAAGAGAGCATTACTTTTAAAGAATAGCAACATATTAGAACTAGTAAGTATTTACAATTGATCTAACTGCAGACTGTTGTAACAATCTAGTATAAAACTGACATGAAAATAAACTATGTACCTATGCATTTTCATGCAAAATGACATTCCATAATTAAGAGATTTTTTATTTAATTTATATAAAGTAAATTACCATTCGTAAAAAAGGGAGTAATGTGTACGCAGATATTTTTTTTATTAAAATTCATTATTTAATAAATTAGCGTAATTTTCAGAACCACACCAAACAGAGTATTAAATATAATGTTTTGATTATAACTAAAGGAAAGTTAATGTAATGTAAGTATAAATAAGACCTAAGATTTCGTAATAAAATATTTAATAAATTTTGTTTGTCCTTTTTTCTTACTCATTTCTCCTTTATCTAGAGAAATTACATAGGTAGGTAAAATCATACTTATGTTATAAATGCGAAAGTTTGGTTCTGTGGTTTGGATGTTTGAAAACTCTTTACGCCGTAACTACTAACCCAATGTGGTTGAAATTTTGCATAGATATGAGAGACCTACAATAAAATAATACTTTTATTTCCTTTAAAATCGTGCGCAAAGTCAAGGGGGTAAACTAGTATTAATAGAAAAACATTGTATATAATATTTTCTTTATTGGAATGTTTCGGTTATACCTATAGTAAAAATTTATATCCTTCCCAAATAAACAATATGCCAAGATTTATAACAATCAAAAATTTATAACAAGTAAAAATATCACAGTACTTAGTCTCCAATAATAATAATAATCATTATAAATCCAACACCTATTATGTATTTACTAAAACAATACAGGGGGTTCGGCAGAACGTTTGTCATAATGATACAGGGGGTAAAGGTGGAACCAAGTGCAGGTCGCTTTTTTAACCCTAAAAAGCCTCGATTTGGCTAGTTGTTCGTACAAATTAAGTTACATTACAGCACTAAATAGAACTTTAGAAAAACATCGAAAAATATTTTAAATAGAGACTTTTCAGGGTTAATAAGTCGCTAAACTATTGCAATTGGTTCCACCTATCTACCCCCAGTTACCAGATGACAAACGTTCTGCAAAACACCCTGTATATAATTTATATTGGTAAATTACACACGCGTAAGTAAGTCTTGATGACTGCATCTTTAAAATATTTTTTCATTACAAAAAATTAATACAAATACAAAATGATTTTTTCGTTAATAAAGGATACACAGTCATAATCAGTAGAAAACACTTTTTAAGTATTATGAAAATATCCGTGTTAGGTTGCATCGCTTTTCCGTTTTATTATACAGTTTGTCCTGAAACTCAACGACAAGCCGAAAACGGAGAACAGATGGATTAATGACGACCCAGAAAAATCACAAAATTATGGCTTTTTACTAAAAAATCATAAATTCTTTGCGCGGCGTTAAACTTTTCTATGCTGTGACTACAGATGTCCATATTTTTGATTTTTATTTTTGTATTACAAACTCGAATAACTCATTCATAAATTTTAGTGTGAAATTTAAACATAACATTAACTTTGACACTTTATTCTGAAAAAAAAAAAGATCACCACGAACGATATGCTGGCTTGTTCTCTTAAAAGTTAGCGAATTTATTCTAGATTTCAAAATGGTAATATACGTAGGTACTACTTTATACCTTTAAAGATTAAAATTATTTTATTTTTCTGAAATAAGATCAAAACAGTTCCACCTGATACCCGTTCACCGTTTTCGCCTTGACGTTGAGTTTCGGGACACGCTGTATATGTGTTATAGTGGCAGCTAATTAAAGTTTTGATTTGGAATCACCTGTGATCTGTCGACTTTTGTACTTCCATATTTCCTGTAACAAAAGATCATTATTAAAGACTAGTTCGGCCTGTTCAACCGACGCGGTATCCGCTACCCGGAGCTGTCTGCTTTAGCTACAGTAGTGAACAACTTCTAAGTCAACGCAATTAAAATTTACAGGCGTACTATGTCCAATTTTTTTGAAATTTTCATGGGAATCACATGTGCACTAAACCGGGTACTTCCCGTTGACCTAGAATCATGATATTTGGCAAGAAACAAGGTATTAAAATTAATTATTATATGCAAAAGTATACGGAACCCTCGTTGCGCGAGTCCGACTAGCACTTGACTATATGTATATTGTTTTAAGATGGACCACGCCTTATTATTTTGTTAGCGGAGGGCGCTGACTCCGCTACACAGTTTTTTACCTTTTTCAGCTCTATCCATTAAGTTTTGTTATTTTGTTGGGTTGAAAGGCAGATACTGGATGCGGCAAGCTGAAGACGCTCATTAGGGGAGGCCTATGTCCAGCAGTTGTCTACTATAGGCTGATGATGATGATGAAAAGGGCTTTATTATTATATACAGCAGGCCTACTAACTAAAATTTGGTTTAAAGGTAGAATTCAGCCCCGAGTCCATTTGACGATCGTATCGAGACGTCCCATATTTGTATGTGAGATACTTAGTTTCCCATCCGATAGAGGCGCTGTACCAGAACTTATGGAAAATGAGACGTCACGATAACGTCTCTATATGTCTAGTTACTCACAGCGAATGTCAGATCGAACCCCCGTCTCTTGGCCTCTTGCTCCATCTCCTTCGCCGCGGCTTCCTGTACGGTGTTAGTCACGTCGACGCATTCACAGTTGCTGTTCGCGAAGTGGAACGTTATGGCTTTGCGGTAGTTCTGGAAGATATAACTCAAACTTAACGTTTATTGCACACAATAATTATTAATATTACTTTACAATAGATGGGGTATTTACATCAATTTCTGAAAAGTGTGTCAATTAGATTCTAAAGTGCTAATAAACCACAAAAAAACATACTTAATTTTTTAATCAATCGTTAAATGTCAATGTAATGAAATTTTTAGGTTTAGCGCGAATGTTGACGAAAACGCTGGACGTAGTGGACGCTATATTGCTCTGTGGTCATGACGTCAGTCAGGTACGTATACAGACACGTACCTAAGCAAATGCACTGATGTTGCTGATGACAGTTGATAATTGTAGTTTACGTACTCGTTTAGTCATTATGACGTAATTACGATGTGTTTACTATTTCATGGTGTTAAAAAACAGATTTAAAAAACTGAAAAAAATTGTATTGTAATAAATAAAAAAACCGACTGGCTAATATATTTTTAGACGACGACGGATATAGACTGAAGTGTAACTGTACCTTAGACACGTTGGGTCCGGATCCGTGCACCAGGTAAGGATGGAACAGCACCGTGTCTCCCGGAGACATCTCGAGGTGGACCCTCGCGGCTAGCGGAGCCACCTTTTCCTCAGACAGGATGCCATGGTAAAGCTTCTCTGCATCCTGGAATTCACATTTTATTTATTTATATTTAGCATAGATATATGTATCGACGTACAAAAATGTAGATACACTTAATCTGATCACAGTAATCACATATTTGTTATTACTTGAATTGTCTAAAAGCGAGCGGAAAAGCCCATTGATCTACTTCGATTAAAAACCTGGATATTTTTTGTATACAAAAACCAAAGGAATATTGGTACAATTAATGACATTGGTAATTATGATACTGATGTATCATCGAAGCAAAGCACAGAAGATTAAATAAATAATGCTGAATTATTCATACAGCATTATCTAGCCCCAAGCTAAGCAGAGCTTGTGTTATGGGCACTAGATAACTGATATGCATAGTATAATACATTATAATTTTTTTATTATACATAGAAAACGACCAGAACACCCTGAACAAATACCTGCAGAACGTACAAATATTTTGCATTACATTCTCTAAATAAGAATAAAAACTTAGGATATTATGCAAAAGTATTTTTGTTGTGTTTGTAGTTTGACAACACAAGAATGCAAAAAGTGCGTCGGCCGGGAATCGAACCCGGATCAACTGCTTGGAAGGCAACTATGCTGACCATTACACCACCGACGCAGCTGATATATCACTCAAAATAGGCCAACTGTCTGTGATGTTGCAATCATGTTTCTAAATTTAATCCGAGACGTTGTTGAAGTTGTGTATTCGTCATTTTTATATGCAAATGCAACGCAAAATAATTTCCTTGTTTATTTGCTTCATGCAAGCATCAAATTTTATTTTTTGATTTGAAATACTATTTTCATAAATATTTTGAATCATCATTATTGTTAAAAGGTTATTTCTATACTATTAAACAGAAAAGATTTGTATTTTTTTATGTACTGAATAAACTTAAAAACTACTAGACCGATTTCAAAAATTCTTTCACCATTAGAAAGCTTATTTTTACGGAGTGACATAGGCTAGGTTTATCCCAGTATTCCCACGGGAACGGGAACTAAGTAGGTGAAACCGCGAGGCGCTGCTAGTTTTTTATAAGAAAAACATTTTTATGTTCTACCCAACGCAATAAAAGGCTAGTTTCCCGAAAAAATCTACCTAATGTGGTCGACGACCAAAGCTTTACCTGGACATCGCCGTGGGGGAATATCTCCCTGTGTTTATGCGAGCCTGGTACCACATACAGACATCCGTTTTCCAAAGTCACGTGGTCGACCGCTGTCCAACTCGCTACTATCTTATCGGCTGGTCGAAACGGGAAGTAGTACAGATCCTGAAATGATAGTTATGGTTTTTTTTATTTTTTATTTATTGAATAGGACATCCAACATGGGTTCACTAAGCTAGATTTTATTAACAATATGGGGTAATAGGGGTCTTTTGTCTATGTGTCTATGTCTATAGAATAGGACGTCACAGCATGCACATAAAATAATCAACACTAGGCATAATATAATAGGTTCTGACTGAAAACCAGCGTCGTTATCGTCCTCGGATGATATCAAATATCAAAGTGCTTTATTTCCTTTAGACCTTACAGGACTCTTGGACACGTTACAAAATACAAATTACATACGTAAAACTAGGAAATAAAGTGATCACTTTGATTTTTTGTTCACTTCAATCTTTTCAAGGTAAAGTAAAGAAGCGAACAAGAAACCTTTACCTTGTTAGAATGTTAGTTTTCGATAAAGTCAATAAGCTGAGGCAGGACCTGATTAGCCGCGCACATAGGGAAAGACCAATTTTTCCTACTCTTGGGACTCTACTACACGCTTATTCTTTTTATTACATGTTTAAAAAATTAAATCTCAAAGTATTATGTTTCTGTTTGTCACGTATGTTTTGTGTTTCCCTTTTTTGTAAAATATGTGTGTGGCTATGAATAAATTCTTTATTATTTAATATAATATCTGCTCATTAACAATATTAAATTAACATAGCTTTAATCAGCAGAATATCAAGGTGTTTACATTTGATCGATAGAGCGATACATGGAAAAAGCAAAAGGTTTAATCAAGCATTGCCTGAGAGATTAGACCTCTATGCTGCAGAGATCTAATCAGCAGATAAGTAAATAAATGAATAATGCTGGACAATTCACACAGCATTATCTAGCCACAAGTTAAGCAGAGCTTTTCTTATGAATACTATGTAGTCTGTATCTGTAATTGGATAGATATTCGTTTATTATAATACTGAATTATAAGAAAACAAATAGGTAATATCCCAAAAAAATAGTTTTTTTAATATTTCTATATGAAAAGAAAAAAACAAAAAAGAGCAGCTTTTTTGAAGTCACTTTTTCAAACCCTATTGCGTAAGTAGACAAAACAATACAGGTTATTCCAATAAGCACAAGCTTTAACACGTTCGCAGCGTTATGACTTGGGAGAGGGCGGTGGCTGGGGCGTGTCGCCAGCTCTGAGTAACAAGCCTCCGAAGAAAGCTAAGTGCGCTGGTGGCAGTCAATGTGTTAAACGAGCTGTCTGTCTGATAGTGGCAACATAATACTTTCGATCATTTTGACACCTACACTGCAGCTATGGTACTTTTGGGGGTAGATAACTTGTCAAGATTAGGGTTTGTTCGTAAACGTTTATTACCTGATGCGGTGGGTGCCTGCCCGTACCAGGCGGCTTATTGATAAACATGCTGTGTATGCCCATGATGTCATCTCCTATCATCTGTTTGAGGATGTGCAGGAGTTTAGGCACGTGCGCGTATTGTATGAACACGTCATCATACAGGATTTCTTGGACCTGTCAATCAAATGTTTCAAATTTCTTTATTGCGACCATATTTTTACTTAAATAAGTAAATAACGTTGGACAATAGCACACAATAGGCTATTTTTATATTTGGAACTTATTTTTAATGTAGTCAACATTAAAAATAAGTTCCAAATTGTTTTCATCCTAGTCAGTGACAACGTAACAAAGCGTAATCAGGTGATTTTTTAAAATACCTATGCCTTTTTTTTTCAGGTAAAAAAAACCGGGATTAAAATTACACATTTTTTGATATTATGATCATTGATCACGTGACCGAAAACGCTATGAGTTTGGTTGGATCGCAAGTGACGTTACACTTTTACAGATTACAGTGTCAATGAGTTCTTTTTCTTAGGTGTGGTATGGCGGGGTGACGTCATAGCTTGGAAAACGGGAGCCATGACAGAGATTATCGTTTTGGCGCGGCATTATTTTATTCAAACTTTAAAATTAGTTTTTATAACTAATGCGACTGGCTTTGAAGAAATATTAATTACAATTTGCATTATTTTTATCAGACAATATGTTAGAATTATTTCCCAGTAGTAGTCAATTAGTTGCCTATTCAGAAGGCGCTTTCAGTTCCATTTTCAAAAATAAATTCAAATGAAATGTAGTTCTTTGTAAATGGAACACCAAAAAGTCGAGTTTATATGCAAGATGACGAATATCTGATACTGGCTGAGGATAATTCTATTACACACTAAGTGTGTAATATTATTATGCACATGTGTGTTATAGTTCGGTTTATGTCCTAAGAACGATGTAATAAGGTTCACTTTACGAGCAAGCGTGTTGATAAAGTTATCTGATTTTTGAGATAAAAAGTGGCCGGAATGCTGCATCCCGCGGGATGAACAAATTAATACAATAAACATCACAATCAATTAGCGAGATATAGAAATATTTATAAGATTCAATAGAGTTTGTACCTTATTTATGTAGTCTTCTGGATTCTTTTTCTTGTCCACCAAAGCCATTTCCTTGGCGATTGTCATCAGTCCTTTGGGTACCACACCTTTGCATATTTGTATGAACCGCTGCCTGAAAAAAGAATGGAAACGATATTAGAGATGCTACTCACGAACTAATTTTTTTTACCTCTTTACAATATTAATAACGTAGGTTTGACGACCTCTGTGGCGCGGTCGGCGAAGGTCTGTCTGCGACGCAGGAGGTTCGATTCCCGGCTCGGGACAAATGTGTGTACGATCTGCAGACATTTGTTCAGAGTGTTCTGGTCGTTTTCTATGTATAATAAAAAATATTTATCTATATATTGTATTATATGATGTATATCAGTTATCTAGTACCCATAACACAAGCTCTGCTTAGCTTGGGGCTAGATGATGCTGTGTGAATTGTCCAGCATTATTTTATTTATTTATTTAGGTAGGTATCTAAGTGTGTAGACAAGTAAATACACCTTGTGTTTACCTTAAATATCGTTATATCGAAAACCTGTTCTGAGATTCCTATAATTAAAACCATTTTTAGTACCACAAAAACTTGTCTGTAATTACTCCATCTAATCAAAATTCCAAATTATAAACAACCCGAACAACTTAATATGCGAATATAATAATGGCAAATTTTCTCAGACATTTATATAGCATTTATTAATAGAAAATCTGTGCGAAAAATCAGTGTTTAAAATTTTCAGACATCAAGAGGTTAATAAGCCGTGGACTTAAAATGGGTAATTATGACAAGGTACCTACCTACTTGGCATATCTGCATAAAATTTTAAGTAATTAATTAATGGTGTTTTAAACATAGATACATTTGCCAAAATATACCTACGCAATGTTTAAAGGATGTTTTTTTTAGTGGCAATAGTAGCAGAGAATAACTATACACCAGCCAGATTCGATGTGGAATGTTTGTAAACCAACCGCTCTTGACCTAAAATTCACTCTGTTGCCGTGTCTTTTTATACACAATTTACCTCTATTACCTGCTTATCGATTTGAGATTCTTCTTGCCAGGGACGAGAGAAATTCCATTTCTCGTCCCTGCTTCTTTCAATAAATATTGCGTAGGTACCTACCAACACGTATATCTATAACTCGCCAAGCAAGTTCAGTTTTTCGTGATTTGTTTACAAACATTTTACATAGAATTTGGCTAGCGTATAGGTATAGTTTGTAAATAAGTAACCTGAATCCTGACATAAGGCATCGATGTTATCAATGTATGCTTAAAGTAACCTAGCTGTTTACCAAGATAATGAGCTTATCAGAAATACAATGCATAAGTTCACTTGTTTATTGATTCAGTGAACCCAGGGTATGCAAAACAACATTGTTTATTAGATTGTTAACGCATTCACTGCCCAGCCCCGGCAGCACCAGCTAGCCGCGGTTGAAGCGACGAGTGTGTTTTTATTTAGGACTAAAATGTGTTTCTATAAATAATGTTTTTTTTTGTATTTACGGGCTCATAACTGGATTTATTAAGTGCTAAAAAAATAGATTACTATAGTAACTGTCAATTTTATTTGTACCTAACTAAGATTTGCTAGGTTTGAATCGCCTATTCCCGATTGTCCCTACCCCCTGCGTTCCTACTAGGAACAATCGGGAAAAAAATTCTCGATTTTACTACTAGGGACAATCGGAATAAATACATTCCCGATTGTTCCTACCTCCTTCAAACAATAATAAAAATGTCTTAAATTAGAATGTTAGGAATGAAAAAACGAATCATCAAATAAAGTAAAATAAACATTTTGATTACATTTTAAAAAAACACATTTTTTTGACTGTGATAGACAACGTATTTACTCTGAGTTTTTTTTAATTCGTGGCCACTATGAACTCACAAAGTAAGATAAAACCAGTTAATCCGATTTAAAAGTAGTTAGTACATTGACTACCTACTTATTTGATTAATTTTTGGGGTATTATTTTAAAAAACTCAGAATAATTAGCTATCTTCATAAAGATAGGATATCTAAAGCCTCGCATTGTAAGATTATTATTGTCCGCAAGCATGATTAAGACCGCAACAAGGTAAAGGTTTCTTGTTTGCTTGTTTACTTTACTTTAAAAAGATTGAATTGAACAAAAAATCAAAGTGATCACTTTATTTCCTAGTTTTACATAATGTAATTTGAATTTTGTGACGTGTCCAAGAGTCCTGTAAGGTCTAAAGGAAATAAAGCACTTTGATATTTGATGATGTTTTCAAAGTAGGGGAATAAAACCGCCCAAGTGCGATTCGGACCCGCGCACGAAGG
This sequence comes from Eupithecia exiguata, assembly GCA_947086465.1. Taxonomy (NCBI): domain Eukaryota; kingdom Metazoa; phylum Arthropoda; class Insecta; order Lepidoptera; family Geometridae; genus Eupithecia; species Eupithecia exiguata. Next base: position 1,616,729 of record OX352250.1, on the reverse strand, counting down.
GTTCCGTACCATTATCTATAAAAACGGCAAAAAAATCATCTGTTATGTGGGAGCCTCCTTAAATATTTGTTTTATTTCAATTTAATTATTTATTTTTAAGGTGAATATTACCAACCTAACTAAATGTTATGTGAATATTTCAAGCGTCTACCTGTTGTCGTTATCAATATCGAGCAAAAACGAGCAAAAAAAATCACAATTGTAGTAACAAATACTAAAAAACAGAATAAAATAAATATTTAAGGGAGTCCCCTTGTTATACCGGCAACTGAAATAGGTACATCATCTGTGAAAATTTAGCGGTCCGCCCCGACTTTGCACGGGTATATTCTATAGCCTATGTTCATCAGAGATAATGTAGTTTTCTAATGCTGACATATTATTTCAAATCGGTCCAGTACTTCGAAGCCTATTCACAAACAAACAAACAAATTTTTCCTCTTTATTATGTTTGTTTGTATAGACAGTTAAAAATAGTTAAAATAGTCATAATTTTTTTTACATCCGAATTATCCATCTAATTACCAGAAAGAAACAATCACTTTTTATTACCTTAATCTAAAAAAGGAAATGATAAAAACATGCTTTGCATTTTTAATTTAGTTCATTTATATTATCTTCTTCTGCTGTAGTTAAAGGAACCTCTAGCTTGTTAATGTCAATGGTCAAAGTTTGCAACTTACTTCTGTGCATACAGAGTGCCGTAGTCTATCAGCCCCTTGATTACGAGGAACCCGTTGTCATCGTAGTACTTCAGTTGCTCAGGTGACAGGAAATATGTATCCGAGTCGACAGAAACTCTGGAAATATATATTTGTTTCAAGTGGGGCACAGAAGATTTCAAATATAAGAGGGATCTCGCTAGAGTCGCCGTCACCTTCGTCAGACATCTATGAAAAAGTGGGCGATCACTTTACCACATTTCAGCGTTCATTGTAAATAGCTTAAAGTTATGAAAAGCAGTTAGTCGACCATGACACTTGGTAATAAAATACACAAGGATGCGAGGCAGAGGAGTCTGGCAACATTTTAAATAAGACTTAAATAAATTCACACAGCAATGGATATAAATAAATATAAATAATGCTGGACAATTCGCACAGCATTATCTAGCCCCAAGCTAAGCAGAGCTTGTGTTATGGGTACTAGATAACTGATATACATAATACAATACACAGATAGATAGATTCTACTATACATAGAAAACAACCAGAACAAACGGAACAAATATCTGCAGATCATACAAAAATTTGTCCCAAGGTGGGAATTGAACTCGCAACCACCGCGCCACATAGGTCGTGACTTAGGGATCCTGGTGATTAGGATATCTATTCAGGTCAAAAGCCGATCTGTTTTCCTAGAAACTTCGGAGTGGCTCAAACATAATCACTGTCGTAGGCCTAGTTCCTGGCCAAATTCCACTAAATTACTTAATCATGACACATTTTGGCATTTTACTTTTAATGAAAGAGACTGCAGATGGACTTTTGACACGCGTCCCTGTCAAAAGTGTCAAGATTAACACCAATCTAACAATCTCTCCGTGCAAATAGCACTGCACGCACTTAAACTTTCTTTCATCTTTGGACGATTAAGCCACAATAGCATTGTCATTGTAAAGCAATTGGCTAGCAGAATTCAGCCCCTGTAATCCTTGCCCTATTGCACCTTCATAGTGAACAATCACTTGGTGCGTTCTTTTATAACTCCTTCTGAATATGTATGGTGCTATAAATTTCATAGTTTGGTGGGAAAAAGAAATCAGGATATTGAGTTATGCCAATGAAAATGCTGTACTTAGTATCTTTATAAAGACTTATCTAGCACAAACAAGGCAAATAGCCAAAGTATACCCCTGACCTTCTTACAGAAATTACCTTCGGTTTCTTTATGTTCAAAAGTTAGAGATAAAAAAAACTCATGTGATTACGGCAGTTTTACTTACATTTTAGGCGTAACATGATTCGTTAAGTTGTTTGCCATGGCTGTATCGTGATAAACTTTCAGTAGGTAATTTTTTGAAGTTTTGAGCGGAAAAAAGTTTGTTCTTGATTCAAACTTTCCCGGCTATTTTATTTTAATGCGCGGCCACGGCCACTCAGTAGCTGACACTCAACCAAACTAAATAACAAGGAACACTAATTAATTATTCCATTATGTAAGTATATCGGTGATTCCCACGCTACAGTTATTTTAGTCACAATAAAATAAAGATTTTTGTAGAGGTGCTACACTACAATACAAATCAAAATAAACTTTGCTCCTTGTTGTTGTACGTCCTTGATTAAAAAGGATTAGAGTTGCCAGCTTAAGGAGGTTATCTTTCCCAAATAATATTGGAACTCATACTCTGCAAATTCAATGAACGATTTTTTTAGTTGTGCTTTTAAGGTGTCATTTCTTCTCACCCCCTTATTTATAATGGTCCGCTAACTTAAAATAGTTGCTAAATATTGTTATTTGTGAGAGAAATAACAATGCTCTAAGCTAGCAGATTAATAAGAATAAAGGGGTTATTCATAAATCATCAGACCAAATTTACCAAACAATTTGTAAATGTCCTGCCTACCTACCCAAGACAAGAGATAGTAGTTTCTTATTGATTCTTCCATTCTTGATTGGCTCTAGTCCTAGTACCATAATGTAATCAATCTGTATAATCGTGCAAATGTGCGCAAAAACAGTTTTTTATTTGTGAAACAAAAACATTACAAACACGGTTCATGTTATGTTAGAAAAAACTTACAGGGTAAACTTTTTGTATTGGCATCACCATCACCGCAAGCGCAGACAGCGCGTTGACTTGACAGTGACAAATAGTTTGCGTTGTAACATTTTAAAAACAAATAGTACCTAGAAAGTTACATAGCGCAGAGCGCCAAATAGTTTCGATTTCATCCGTCCACGGTGGCGATGGCGCGGTAATTTTGTTCAAAAACCTTCCTTGGAACTTCTAAGTTGAATAAAAATCCTACGGACTGTTAATATAGCTTGAGGATAGGTGATGCTGTGTGCTGTGGATTGTCCAGCATTATTTATTTGATTGAGTTGAGAGATGTAGGTAGGAACCTACCTTCAGAAAGAATTATAAATTAATTCATAATATAAATAAGTACCTACCACGTACCTACTCTTCTAGGTGAACGGCTACGTCAATAGGTTAGGTTATTGTTTTAGCTTAAGGCACGTCCCCACTGTGCCGTTACCATAAATTATCGTTGGATTAGACGACTATCGTCTCTAGCTGTTCCCATTATAACGACAATCTATCGTCACTACAAAAACAAGTCGTGGACGACAGTTAATCGTGTCATGTGAACACTTCTATTCAAATGTATACAAGTCACAATTATTTAAACTGCACGATTTTCTGTCGTCGCGACACAGTGGGAACGCGCCCTAAGGACGCGTAATTACATACCTACTCGAACTGAACTAGAACGGAAGTCCAAGGTACCAACTCAGTACTCAGAAGCTCACTGCATTTCGGCATTCGGTTCTATGAAATAGTTCAGGATGCTGTCTATTTGTGTAAGCTGTAAAGCCAGATTCAAATAATACCTACTTACAGCATGAGTTCAGACAGTGTATTTGTTGCGGGTTTGATTCCTACGGCGCGTGCTGGGCCAATTTTTAGCAGCAGGCATTTGTTCTGGTTCTGAACGTTTTTTCTATCTAGGTACCTAACTAGCTATACCCGTAGGTAGGTGCCAACCCTAACATGAGCCAAAATTGAGATTATGTAAACAGAAAAATTGCAAAGTGCGTCTTTTATCAGCCCTGTTAATTTCATAACGATTTGACAATTTTTTCCTAACAAAGCAATAAATCCACAACAAACCCACAAACACCAGTTTTTTTTAACGAAAAGGAACCAAGCCTTTCTTAAATAAAAGCGGCCAAGTGCCAGTCAACTCACCCATGGAGGGTTCCGTACCAATATTATATTAATAATAGTTATGAACCATAATTATTTCGCTCCCTAAAAAACTGATTAAAAAATAGTGATTTTATGTTATTTTTATCTACACTACACTCTGTCAAAATTTCAACTGTCTACCTATTACGGTTCAAGAGATACAGCCTAGATAAAAGTAGAGCAAAAAAGCCAATAAAAATATACGTTTTTTGCATGGGAGCCCTCTCTAATTTTTAAATTGATTTTATTTGCTGCGTAGCGTTGTGAGAAATACATCATCATCATCATCATCATCAGCCTATATCAGTCCACAGCTGGACATAGGCCAAATAAAGAAATACATATTCTTTGAAAATTTCAACCGTCTTCCTTTTACGGTTACGGGTCATGAGATACAGGCAGGAAGACGGATAGACGGACAGACAGCGGAGGCTTAGTAATTTGGCCCCGTTTTCACCCTTTTTGCACGGAACTCTAAAAGTGTGCTACATCTGATTTCGTTAGTTTACTAGTGCACTAAGCTCTGCCTAACCTCGTTTGGGGCTAGATGATGCTTTGTAATTGTCCGGCATTATTTTATTTACCAAGGTAGGTAAGGTACTACGTTAGCAGTTTCCCTGAAATAGATTTATAACTTTTGGACTCAGCAATAGTTTTCCGACTTCCCAGGCCATTCCACGGCTATAACAATAAATTATACAGCAATTTCAAAAATAATAGCTTTAGGTAGGTACAGTACATTTCGCCAAGGAAATAACTGCAGACGCCCTGTTTTTTATATTACCTACCTAGGTACTTAGGTCCCTACTTGCTTATATACATAATAATTGGATCTAAGCTTGTAAGCGTCGAAGTACCTACTATTAATTATAGTTCAATGATTATAAATAACACTATAGCACAGATGAAATAATTTACTTCGTAACTGACGCAGTATGCAGCAGATGGTATTAACACTGCATTTACTGTATTTTTTACATTTTCCGTCGTTTTTGACGTTTTCTGTCAGTTTTGACGTTTTCTGTCATTTTGACGTCTCCTGTCATTTTGGCATATTCTGTGCATAAAAAATATTTTTTGATGCACAGAACTACTGGGAATAAGCGGCGTACCTACACCCTAAGTACCTACTACACATTATTTTCTTCGACTTTTTTTCAGTACATGGTGGTACCTAGGTCTGGTATAAAGGTTAGTACAGCAAGGCTTAGAATTTTGACTCCTCAAATCTTAAATCCTTCATAAGGCTAAGCCTTCATAACCCACCGCTAAGCGGGCAGCAGCGCCACTACCTGAAGTACAGACCATAGAAGTATGACATTTGCTTCTATGGAACAGAAACGTCCCAGAAATGGATCGCCAACACGCCTGCCAAGAAATTCAAAATTCAGACCTTACAGGACTCTTGGACACGCTATTATGGTCTCCCAAAACATTAACCTATCGGGGAGGCCTAAGTCCAGCAGTGGACGTCATTTTGCTATGATTGAGAGGTAGGTTATTTAATTATTTATTTAGAACTACCAACACAGAATATACACTCTTAAACACTGTAAAAATCCCATAAGGCATCACCAGTTGTGACCCCCCAATTACAGGTAGTTAGGTACAGCTTACACAAAGATAGATTCAAGTCGACAACAAGACTTAATGTAATAATAATTAATAAAGGACCATACATAGAGATATATAGAGTTATGTAGTATATAGATAAAGAGTTATGTAGTATTGAGAGTTCTTTGACGGTTTTACGACATAAAAATTCCAGAGTAATAGCATAAAATCGTTTATCATGTCGATATTCAAGAGTGTTGTTCAAGGTTCGTTCGATATTATGTCACCGCTGAGATCATTTTGATATCTAATAAAATATCTTCTAGGTCTTCTATAAGTCGGTAGACTATTCAAGGAGAAAAATGCTTCAGGTACCTACCACGAGATTTATTTTCCCGTATTTGGCGTGAAGAGGTATCAAACATCCAAACTTTCGCATTTATTAGATAAGTGTGAAGTTGCGGTCGACAAAAACTGATAAAATTGGACTAAAAACAGATTTATTTCCAGTTAATAAACAGTAGGTGTCGAATAAGCACCGATAAATATCGGTATTTCAACAAGCTTATCAACAATCATAAAAACGAAAGGCCTGTTCGCAACAAAGCTTTCAGGAAGCATCCGTGACTCGAACTCCGCTTCGCTTACCGCACTGGCCACTGTGCCATCTTCCGTCACTTCCACTTCAGCCTTCTGTATCAAATTTGACACAAACAATCCGGGAGCCGTTGATATAACATCAAATTTCGCTTCGAACCTATCAAACATACTCCTCAAACCCATATCCATCAGTAACTCCTTCAAGTTGTTGATATCGGAGGAAATCTTGAATTTTGGCAGCTCCACAGCCACGGTCTCAGCTGAACGACGTTCGAATAGCGCGAAAATAGTTTTTAAACTTATCAGGCGTAGGTTGTCAATGACGTTGCTGATAGTTTTCTCAGAGAATGGAAGAAGTATCAGCATGGAGAATCTGTCTCCATCTCCATAAGGCAGTTCCAAAACTTTAGCTTGAAGTTGTTTCACAGGTGTTAAGTTGAAGATTCCGTTTACAAACATGAGGTTCACGTCTCCAATTTGGTTTCCTTTCTCGTCATAAAACGCGCTGACCTCTGTATCTGAATAGGAGAACGGAATTTTCCATTCTCCTTTGAAATATAAAGCGTCTGTCACAATTATCGACGCTCCTTCGATATCATTCGATGTAACAATCTCTTCGATCGCTTCATGAGTAGCTTTCCTCACTAGATCGTTGACGTACACTGCCGTCGACACTGGATCACCGAAATCTAACGTTTCCAAGTTACACGTACCAGCTTTAGCTATTAATTCCATGAAATAAGGTGTCACATCCAAGTTTCCATCGACAAGAATCGCCGCGCTGCGTTCTAAGACCGTTGAGTTTGTGAAGATTGTTATTTGCCGCGCGATCTCATTGAATTTTTCCTGGAAGCACCTATGAGGGTGCATTCTGAGCACTCGTCCGATTTCAGCGAGCGTATCATGGGTGGCCCCGAGTGATAGTGTCGATAGCAGGTTCCACGGTGAGAGCCCTGATGCAATAAAGTGTCCTTCGGTATCCAGGTGGATCCTCTCCGCTAGTTTCACTGTAAAGTCGTAGATGGCCCTCTTGTAGAAGCTCTGAGCTCTGTCTATCGTGCACTGGGTGTAAACCGAAGCTAGAAATGTAACAAGGAGAAATATATTAAGCTTCCCCATTGTGCGGAGCTGTCGAAGAAGCGACTTGGAATGAAGCTTGGAGGCGTGATAACAATGACCTGTGATAAGAGGGTGAATTGATTGTACTTAGTAGCTGTTTTCGGACACTTTTAATGAACAAGGTCATTATTACAAGTGTAACATTAATTAGCAAAATATTCTACTTAAGCTAAGTTTAAGTATATAATATTTCATATTAAAATTATTTATTCCAAAGCTTTTATAGACTCTAGAGATTCTAGAGGATAAAAAAGCTTTGGACGAGTTTTGCTCCCACTTGAAAACTAATATTCAAACAAGGTAAAGGTTTCTTGTTTGCTTCTTTGATTTATCATAAAAAGATTTTAGTTAAAACAAATTCACAGTGATCAAATTATTTCCTAGTTTGACTTGTGTAATTTGAATTTTATGACGTATCCAAGAGTCCTGTGAGGTCTAAAGGAAATAAAGCGCTACAAGTTTTGAAACCAAGAAATACCCAGAACACCCCAACAGATTGGAACCTCCGAGCACCCATGCTTTTGGTGGATCCGTGCACCTACTAGTCTTTCAGAGCAAAATTTTATGTTTAATATCTCCGTGCATGCGTGCGCAACTATAAATTTTTTCTCCATCTATTACGCAAACAGAAAGAATTTGGCAAGTCGCCATTTAGCGATATCTTTGAAATGTTAATTAATGTCTGTGTTTGATGTGCACATTTGCTGTTTTACAGAGTTCAAGGTATTTCTTGCGACGCGCAGCATTCCTTACCCTCGATGTTATAGAAGATGTTGATCACTATGCCTGTATGCCAACGTAGGCCAAATGGTCCAATTAGGTATATCCAACTTTGATAAAGTGGTCAGCCGTCGAATCCAACTCGGATGGGCAGCGTTCGGGACGCTTCCCAATATCTTCTCATCGATACGCAGAGCCTCAAGACGTAACTCTTCGATCAAAGTGTGTTGCCAGTGAGCTACGGATCCGAGACGTGGTCGCTAACTATAAACCACGTTCATAAGCTTAGAGTCGCTCAGCGGGCTATGGAGAGAGCTATGCTTGGGATTTCTGTACGTGATAGAACTGCAACACGGAAATCCTTAGAAGAACTAAAGTCACCGACATAGCTCTCAGAATTAGTAAGCTGAAGTGGCAGGCAGTGGGTCATATAGCTCGCAGAACTGATAACCGCTGAGGAGTAAAGGTTCTCGAGTAGCGGTCGCGATGCAACGCGAAACGGAGTGTTGGGAGACCATCGATGGACCGACGACATCGTAGCGACCGCACTTTGTGGTCGTTCGGGGGAGGCCTATATCGACGTAAATGGGACATGGATATGATGATATGTGGACGTGATGATGTGCTCGAAATACAAATCAAAAATCAAAAAAATCAAAATCAAAAATTCTTTATTTCCATAAATACAAAAATGTACACTTAGATAAGGTCAAATTCTTAAATTACTGACACGGAAATAAAGTGGTACTTTTGATTTCTGTCGCTTCGGTATGTAGACTAAAGTAAAGAAGCGACTAAGAAACCTTTAGCCTGTTAGTAGTTATTTTTCGAGTTGGAGCAAAACCCGTCCCAAGCTTTTTTACCTTCTAAATAATCTGATTTTTGTAGTAAGCCTTTTTGCACAGAAAGGTTTTGACAATTTGTTTGAATTTATTTATTGATAGATTTTGCAACTCACTAGGAGTTTTGTTGTAGAAGCGTATACATACATACAAATCATTTTGGAACTACGTTTGTAATGGGTAATGCATCCGATGCTGGCCCCAAATATTAATCTATAATATTATTGAATGTTTGCAACATATTTAAACTTGCTGCAAACATTAAAAGCAAACACAGGATTAATAATATTGCGGCTGGAATTCAGAATTCAAAATAGACGGTATTTATTTTTATTCATCCGGACTTCAAATCAAACGGCTGGTTGTTGATTTAATGTTAGTACCTACCTAATGCTAGTTTCATTGGCATGGTGGGAGGTCAGCCAGCTTTTAATTCGCAGGTCGTGGGTTCAATTCGTGCACTGCTCTAATGGATTTTCGCAGTATATTGATACTAGTTACTCCTCGTGTCTGTGCACGCGTTGCTGGATTAAAGTTTGTACTGTAGATTACCTACATATAGAGGCTATAGTCTAGGATGTCTTTGAGTCTAGGCTACAATCTATCTTATTGTCAAATTTCTCTTGGATAAGTTCAGCCGTTTAGAGCTACTGGGAGTTGATACTGAAAAGCGCTAAGTCCCGTTTGTTCCCATGAGTTAAATAGAATCCTCTTTTTCGGGCCATCCCACACCTGGATCTAGGTGTGGACTGGCATGGATCCACCTCATCCACTATCCTGATCAACTGGAGAGACTGAGTTTCTTTCGCACAGTACACACAGTGGAAACAAAGCGCCTTATTTTTAATATGAGCAACGCTGACTTGTTTATTTTTTACAAAGACGCCATATGGTAAGACACTAATCACAAAAAAACCTCTCAATTAGTTCCTAACGTTAACTTATTAAGCTGAACTAGCGATATTAATTGATGACTGTTCTAAGTTCAGCGGAAAATGACCTTTATTGTCGGTTTAATAGAGACTGGGATCCTGTGAGTAAGAGCCTATTAAAATCTTAGTTAATTGATACAACTTTGACTCTAATAAGGAACGTAATGTGAATCTGTTGCTAACTGATTCAGGACGGCTTGATTCGGCACAGATTTGTAATCGGTATTGAATCCTGCCAGAAGTGGCGGTGCGTAGGGTGCAATCGTTTGGGGGAGACGACGTAATGTTCAGCTGTGAACGTATCCATGCTGATATAATGATTGAAACTGGAATTGTTCTTCTCTAAATTCCGAAGAGCGCTGGCCCACCAGTAGGCATTTATGAGGTAAAAACTTAAAATGTTTACAATGACTATAACAGATCTCACCTGCCTCTACCATACACCACAGAGAAGCTTTGCTTATAGATAAATAAACCCGCAGTTTCGAACGCGTTTATACCAATGTAAAAGTGTATAAAATATACCTACCTAGGTGTCCGGAATAACATTTGGATTAGGCTAGGCTAGCCTGTTATGGTTCCTTAATAATTAATATAAGGATACAAATATTTAGTAAGAATCCCCCGTAAAACGTTAGGGAATTCCACTTCTTCTTACTTCCAACTTCCACTTTATGTAATGATAATGCATACACTGGCATTTCTATGAACTCTGCACCCTGCAGAGAAGTTACAAATAAAAACTTTCACTGTCGTGACCAATACGCCAAGCATGCTGATTACACAAACCTCGGTAAAAGGTTACGCCATAGGTCTAATCGAGCGGTTCCTAACCGTGGTCTAGCCGCTAAATGGCACATTTCAGTGCAACCTTGTGTTTGAGTTGAGTCTATCTATTGGCTAACATCTGAAGATGTTCTACACAATATTGGTGTAAATCAAAATTACCTACTTCACTGTTCACTAACACTGTAATAATAAGGAATGCGAAGTGTGATCACATTTTCGCACCTAGGTTCCTATACTTATTGGTCATCTAAATTTTATTTCTGTTTACGAGTTGATTGACTGATTTTCACGTATTTCTAGTCGCTGTTGAGTTGAGACTGGTGGCCTTGGCCGACATTCCTTTAAGGATGATATTTCGAAAAAATCAACATTTCCATGATCTTTGAGATCCTACTGCTGTTCAAATATGAAATCTAGGAATTTTATACTCCTATTACCTATTAGTTCATTTCATTCTGTACAAAAGCGCCAAGATAATTTTTTGATTAGTTGCATATGTTTGATGAAAAAAAATATCTTAAATATCTCAATTTTGATACATATTTGCCTTCTTCTCCGAACCAATATGACTTACTGACTTGATTTTTATATTGAAAAATAAAGCAAAGGTAACAGATTCGCCACAATAAATATTTGATTACTTGAACAGTACTTTTTTAATTAGAAGAAATCTAGTTTTTTGCACTTGATTTTTGCGCACGCGGTCTGCTCTGTCCCGCTCCTATGAACGCGAAATCCTATGCCTATCCTTTTCACAAAATGGCGTCGTTAGAGGCCCCTTAAGAGGACATGTCATCATCATCACCTTCAGTGAAATTCAAATTTATTTACTTTTGGAGCAGGGACGAGTATAAGTTTTTTATTTATTATAGTACTCTGGGTAATTTCTAAGAAATTAATAAATCCCAAAAATTTACGATCTCGACGGGATTCGAACCCGCACCTTCCCCTTCAGCGCAGGAAGGAGGAGGTTTTTTCCCTTCATTGTTTCCTCTGTAGGTGGCGCTGACGGCGTAAGTGCCGAAAGAACTCCCAAGGATTTACGGGTCGACTGGATAAGATCACGTAGCTTAGTTGGAAAAAGAGCAACCCTGCGCTGAAGGGGAAGGTGCGGGTTCGAATCCCGTCGAGATCGTAAATTTTTGGGATTTATTAATTTCTTAGGGACGAGTATGTTTTGGAGATTATATTAAAATCTCCAAATTATGCCTCCGAGTACATTGAAGTGTATTCGTTTCTTGTAATGCCTGTGCTTATGACTAGTGTTATTGGAAATGTATTTTTTGTACTGGCTTACTTAATAAATAAATGTAAACAATATACAGAAGAAGACGCAGGTGAAGGCAGAAGGATCACCAAAGACCTTCACAAATGCTTACCACAGGCACAGCCTACCACTACTTGCACTGTGTCTCATCACTAAAAGGTCGTTATGTGCCATTTCGGAAAATTTTAGTTTTATACTCGGAAGTTTTGCTCAATGTTTCTTTCTTAGCAGCATTTAAATTAGGTAAGTACCTAATACATTGTAAGTACCTGTACGCTTATTAAGTATTTTCTCATCTTCTTCTTCTTTCTAGCCTTTGTCGACCAGTAGATTGGGGTAGCCTTCTTCACTCTTCCATTTCCTTTCTACTTTGGGCAGTTAGGTAAAATGTCCAGTATCTAACCCGCTATCTTTTTGATGTCTTTCTTCTATATCACAAGTGCCTACCTATTAAGTATTTAAAAGCAATTAATGTTAGTAATAAATACACCTGCACGTAGGAACAAACAAACTAATCAATATTTTATTGATCGATATAAATAAACGTCAAGGTTGTACCATATTTGTCAGCATTTGACAATAGAATGGTATCGTTTGAGAAGGGTGTCAATTCAGAGCCTCGACTCCATTTGAAGAACGTATCTTGTATCGGATTTGCGTAGTTCCCCATCCGCACGATAGAGGCGCTGTACCAAGACCTATAGAAATATGATACGTTACGATCAAGTCTTGATGCTTTCGTCAAGTGGACTCGGGACTCAAATAACACAAATCTAAAGTGTAATAGATAGATAATGACTGTGGTCCACACAAAGACAAAACAATCAGTAGGTAAGGTACAGAAAGCAATTATCTAAGTATAGTAGAGTTTTACAAAACTAAATGATAGGATTATAATTAGCCAGCCCTAGAAATAAAATTGTTATATGTTTGATGCCATAAGTTTCATTCAGAAGGTAACCAACTATCTTCAAATGAAGATTCTCTTGGCGGATAGATGTGGTTCAATCCTGCAGCCATGTGCAATAAGTGGTAAGAAACAGGGACGCATATTAATAAATAAGTAATGCTGAACAATTCACACAGTAATTTAGCCCCAAGCTAAGTAGAGCTACTTAATACAATACACTAAATAGATGTTTTTTATTGTACATAGAATAAATCTTGAACACATTTGTTCCGAGGCGGGAATTTAACCAGGAACCTACATTCAAATTTGTGTGGGGTAGTTTTTGGTTAGCCGTTTTCAAAGGAATAAAATACCAAAGATTTTGTTAACTTCTTGCTTCTCACCATAAGCAATTGTTGTTGTTGGTGCGAGGTCCTACTGAAAATTGCTATTTTCGATACTTATTTTCAATAAATACAATACAATACAATACAAAATTCTTTATTGTACACCACAAAATAAAACTAAGAGAAACAGATATAAACATTTAACATAATAGTACAATGGGCGGCCTTATCGCTTAGCAGCGATTTCTTTCAGGGAACCTTTAGTATATTTAGTATAGATAGTATAGGTTATTTGGTGTTTATTTATTTATTTCAAATGCTGACAGTTTGAAATCTGTTTATTAACACCATGAAATAGTGGAAACAATGGTTATTACTTACGACATAAATCTGTATGTCGTAACTCGTAACTAATTACAGCATCAGCAGCTGCTGATAATGATAAATTTCAAAGAATCAACTCTCATCAGCTACATCAGCGCATTTGTTTAGGTACCTTACCTACATAGCCAACTGACGTCATGACCACAGGGTAATGTGGCATCCACTGTGTCCAGCGTCTTCGTCAAATTACGCGCGCAACATGAAAAAAATGCTAGATGATGCTGTGAGGATTGTCCAACATTTTTTATGGCAGATACCAATTGAATAAAAATGTTTTTTTTTTGGTAGTTTATTAGCACTAGAATCAAAATGAGATATGTACTATTAAAGTGAATTTCTATTTTGTAAGTATTCATACCGACCAGGTGGGATGACGATTTGCGAAAGACTGCTGGCAGATACTGGATGCGGCAAGCTGAAAACAGGGCGCTATGGCGCTCATTAGGGGAGGCCTATGTCCAGCAGTGGACTAATATAGGCCGATGATGATGATGATGAAGTATTCATATGTTACTTAATTATGCACGCCTTGGCAAAGAGGCAGGATGTTATAGTATAAGCTCTAACCATAAGAACTTTTGTACAGATACATTCCTGTGAAATAAACATTGAATAAAATTAGGTATAGGTTTGGTTTATGCTTGTGAGCCAAGCTGGTTTAATTGCAGCTTCTAAGTACTGATTTTTATTTTTGAGTTGTTTATAAGATTGGCCTTGTTCAGCTATTTTCGTAGTAGACTGTACACACTTAGGTACTATTTATAAAACCAACGATTAGAAACAAGATGGCCACATGGCCTGTCCACTGATAAGACGGCATTAATACACTTATATGAGTTAACTAAAGCGGAATAAACATAATCTTATTTTTTCTTTTCAGTCCTGATTTCCAGTTTATAATTCAGATTTACCTTTAATCATGCTTCACTCATACTTATGTAGCCGATCATTGGCTGCATTAAATAAAAAAATAAATTAAAAATGCTAGACATATGCATCCCTTAATGAGCGCCACAGCTTAAGGCGATATAGGTTCGTATTTTCGAGACAAGGACGAACGAACGCCGCGCGGTGAAGGTGAGAAAGGGATGCAAGAGCCGGCCGGCGCGCAATTTCACTGGTTTTTATGTCTAAATTTGTTATTGCTCTGAAATAATACTCGTTTGCAAAAAAATAAAACCATAATCGTCTAAAGTATTTAGTTAAGCATTTTTTAAACGACATTTCATTAAAATAAGTTGAATAACTAGCAAATGAAACTGGTTTTCCGTAGTAAAAATGAAAATTTAGAGGAAACTTTGCGATTTTTTTGTATCGAGTCAAGTTGAGTCAATCGTGTTTCGGCTCCTATAACTTACTAACAAAAATCCTTAACTTTTGATGCTCATCATTTAAAAAAAAAAAATTGTGTTTTATTGCCTTAAAATTGATTTTTCGTACAGTCAAAACGTGATTTTGGGACTCACTTCACCTTAACCACCCATCCTATAATTTGACATTTGAAAGCCATTTTAATGGCCTTGAAAGACCTTTTTTCAGCCTTCGCCATACAATTGGAAATTACGAAAAACATTCAAAGGGCTTTCGAATTTCAATACGGGAACAATGTTTTTAGCGTTATTCCACAGCTGGTCGGAGGGCGTCCTACACTACAATACAATACAATACACTTTATTGCACACCAAAAAAATACAAAAGAAAAGAAAGAATACAGGAAAAAACAAATAACAGAGTTGCACAATGGGCGGCCTTATCGCTAAGAACGATCTCTTCCAGACAACCTTGGGATGGACACGAAGCAGTTGTACTAGTATAGACGGTGGCGTATAACTTAAATATACAATACATACATATTACTAAAATACAGACAATATAAAATACATATTAATAATACATACCAACTTTGTAAAACTTACACTACATTTTCCGGGTCGCGGTCTCCAATCAAGAACACGTTTACCCCAGCGGTTGTTGAGATTATATCCGGCCCACTGCCACTTCATGTGTGGATTGTGCAGCGTTATTTATTTATCAAACGTATTTAAATTATAGATAATCATATAAGAAGATTTACCGATGGTCACGAAAATAGTTCCTATGCGTGATACATTCACGGATACCTACTTACGAGGAATTTTTGACTGTCAATCTATATTTCGACTACTCTCAGGCCGTATAATGAAAGCTTGCTCAGTTATCAATGACACTGAGATTATCAATGATATATGCTTGAGTAACGCTTTTTTACAGCATAAACGGCACTCAAGCATATATCTATGACTGAGCAATCTTTCATAATAAGGCCTTACAGTCTTACCATACGTCTGAATTATCCAATCACCTGCTGTTGTTGACATTCCGACACAAATCTACGTATTTGTTTGAATAATAAAATAATGATGTCGCCATAAAACAAGTTTTTTATTTCTAAAAGTAGATAAACCGTTGAACTTGTCTGGGAGTTTATGAATGAATAAATTAATTATTCTACACATTAGAACATCATCATCATCATCAGCCTATATTAGTCCACTGTTGAACATGGCCTTCCCTAATGAGCGCCATAGCGCCCTGTCTTCAGTTTACCGCATCCAGCATCTGCCAGAAGTCTCTCACAAATTGTCATCCCACCTAGTCGGAGGGCGTCCTACACTACGTTTGCCGACTCGCGGTCTCCACTCATAAACACGTTTACCCCAGCGGTTGTCGGTTCTTTTCGAGATATGGCAAGACCACTTCAGCTTGCTAATCTGACATAATAATTTTATATTATTAAGATTCAAATCAAATACGTAAATTTGTGTCGGAATTGTGACTTTACCTCGTCCCAATAAAGCCTTCTAATAAAGGCCTCTACCTAATTAAGTCAAAAACATTTGGAATAAGAACATTAAATTTCTACAGGGTGCCACAGATGTTATGCGGGTTCGGAAATAACCCCGTTACGGTTTCAATAAAGTCAAAAGTCAAAAAGTCAATAACTTTCTTTCTTTAGGCTTACAAAATAAGCACTTAGACAAGTCAAATTCTATACATAAACAGCTTATTAAATAGTAATTATTATCAAATAAGAAGCAAATAATTACTAATACTACAACACTATTCTATGGCATTTATAAAATAACTAAGTAGGTACTATCTAATAAGTAATATCTTTTTTATTGAGTGACTTAAAAAAACGTTCATGGGGCGGAGCAGTATCGTATCATCAAGAAACGATAACAGTTAAGTCAATTCGCAATGATTAGATGAATTCATGAATCATGATCACTTTAAATATTTTTGAGGTGAGTCATTCACCTGTTGCTACTTATTTCTACTGATATTAGGATGGACTTCGTTCATGGTAATATAAGCAGCTAGACAAAAAAAATGATATACTTACAGGGTTACTGGTAAATTAGTAACTCTACGTGAACTGCAGGTTCTGCCCATCATCACAAACACGTTTGTGAAGACGCCAGGTCTTAATTCTTAAACTTGGTATTGGTAATAAGTATCCCCCGCAATTCAATAATCGTTAGAGAGGCTTTATTAAAAATAGTTTCTGCTCGTGGCTGTACGTAGTGTTACTGTAGTGTGGAAAAATATAGCGAAGTCTGCAAGTAAAATAAATAATCATCATCAGCCTAAATCAGTCCACTGCTGGACATAGGCCTCCCCTAATGAAAATAATAAATACTAAAATAATAAAATAATAAATAATAATAAAATAAGAAAATGACCATTTTAGGTATTATGGCCCCCCATAATTCTTTGAAGTTCGCAGCGCTATACATCTGAAATTCTATGTAGTACTTACCGAAAATGACCATTTTAGGTATTATGGCCCCTCATAAATCTTTGAAGTTCGCAGCACATCTGAAATTCATAACGTCTGAATGTTTCAAGATTCATCTCTATTTTACTGGAGAAATTCTTGGCGCGCGAGTGCCAGTGTTTCTCACTTCACAGATCATGGTTTAGTTCATGCATATTCGTCCATTGAAATCCCTGGATCGGGAGGTTACGAAAAAAAATACGGGTTGCTTTATCTACTTGTTTTTAAAAACCGCGTGAAACTTATTTAATTAAATTTAATTATACCCACTATAAAGAGATTATTTAGGTTATCTCAGTAAGTATTATTGCCATATTTTTCAGATAAAACGTTACATTTCACTAAATATCTCGAGCTGGTTTTATATACCTAGTACCGATGATGGGCCAAGATAACAGTAAAGGACAGGCACAGTAGAACCCCGATCTACTGGTCTGTTTATTGTATTCGCCCGTTAATGTATATGTTACCGGCAATCTGTATAATCTGGTATTCTATACAATACCTAGTAATGTATTATATATAATACTTAAAACGTGTAGGTAAAATATAGAAAATTACTTATTTTATATTTAACCTATAGGTACTCTATACAATACCGAATGCGCAGTCGGTATTTAATGTATGTTTTGTATCATCATCATCATCAGCCTATATCAGTCCACTGCTGGGCATAGGCCTCTGCCAGCAGTCTTTCGCAAATCGTCATCCCACCTGGTCGGAGGGCGTCCTACACTACGTTTGCCGAGTCGCGGTCTCCACTCAAGAACACGTTTACCCCAGCGGGTGCCGGTTCTTCTCGAGATATGGCCAGCCCACTGCCACTTCAGCTTGCTCCTTTGAGCTAATGTTTTGTATGTATGTTATTATTTGCCCTTTATGTGCAAAAAACGTCTTAGCTGTAGAAAACCGCATCAGTTTCAAAGATAGAGCAAGGTCACAAAATGCTTAAAGCTTCTGAAAAAAAAACTCCCCCTACCGTTAGGTACTAACTTACTACTGTAAGAATTCCTGTTGCGGAAGGCGATAGAGGATGCGGTGATGCTCGCTATATATCTACTAGCTGTTATCTCACAAAAATCCGATGACGAACTTTATCAACTAGGCATAAAGCAGACGTTGTTAAGACATTGTATTCAAGACAGCAGTTCATTTGTCATCAAGAATTACTTAGAAAAGAAGACGTCCCTAATCTAGAAACGACACTCCGTACAAGTTGCGCCTCTGCAATCTACGGGGACCACGGGGACAGGTCAAGGATTTGTCAAAAGTAGTTGCAAAAAATACTGCGATACTAAAAAGTGTTTTTGTCTTAAAAGTAAGATTTTGTGCACTTCACAATGTCATTATAGTTCCTTAAGTAAGGATAATTATTTTTACACTTAGGTACTTAATTAAAATGAAAATTTTGATTAGGCAGTACTTATTATTTTTAAGGAATTATGTTTCTTAAGTTTTTTATACTTATTACGCACGTGAGTACTTGTAAGCAAATTACATTGTTACTTATTTATAGAATAATTTTTAGTTTTACGTTAATTTTATCGTGATTTTACTGAGTAACATCATCATCAGAAAGATACTTTTTTGTACCCTTCTCATTAAGATTATTATTTTTAAGAAGCAACCAGATTGTTAATTTTAATAAAGTTGTTTTTAAGCAATAGAACAATTTTAATTTGCCCGTCGGTTAATATTGATTGATAAATACAGACCAAGATCTATTTATTTAACACATGGCCGGTGGAACAGAGGTACTCTATACGATCTCTAGGAATTGTATTGATTATACATAGGTTCTAATATAGGTTGATTATGATGATGATGACATAGGTAAAGGAAGTAATGGACAATCATATTCAACATATTTCATACATTGCCTAGGTATTGTATAAAATACCTGAATTATACAGACTGCCGGTAACATATTATGTACCTATATAAATAATTTAGACGGAATCGAACCTACAACCACCGCTGCGTCGTAGGCGACGTCGGTCATTTACTTTTGTTTTATGTCCGTAATAAGAACGCAGCCAATCAGCGAAAAAAGTATAAGTAATAATCACGAATATATGTGAATCTGAATCGAAAGTGCATTCCTAAAGCGAGAAGTCCATTCCGTAGGTATCAACGGAACCCTAAAAAGTAGGATAAGCCTCAACGAACAGTCACACAGTCCCATTTCACGGTCTAACGAAAAACACAATGCTATACCGTTGCTAATACGGAACCAATGGGGCGTGACTCACGCTTGACTGCTTCAGTATTTTGAATACCTACCAGAATACCTATACTAATAGTAGGAATTCAAAATCGAGGTTGTGCAATCAAGCGGTTAAGAGTTCTTATGGTAATAGTGTATAAGTACCCCTTTGAAAAGTGTATTAATTAGATTCTATAGTGCTAATGAACCACCAATACAATTTTTTTATTCAATCGATAAGAGCTAAAAATGTATTTAAAATTTACATTTTCAAGTTGCGCGCGTTATTTGACGAAAAGCTGGACGCAGTGGACGCCATATTGTTCTGTGGTTATGACGTCAGTTGGATATGAGACCTGAAAATATGCGCTGATGTTGCTGATGACAGTTGATACTTACTATAAAAAAAATTGTTGGCCTAAGTAGCTGTATGACATATCAACTGTAAAATGTAATAAAGGAACTGATTAAAAAACTTAAAATTGAATCTCAAAATTTATTCTATTACCTATTTTATTTACTAAAACGAACATTTTCCGACTGCTTTTTGCCTTAGTTATCTCAATAATATATTTTTTAGCTTGTATCTATATGTAAAGAGTAAAATACCCAATTCCCCACTAAGTATCCGTTTCAAACTGAATAGTATTTAAGGGTGGCATCCAACAGAGTATGGTTATTTTCTAAAAATCCCGAGACTGAAAAACATCTGAAGGTCGGTTCTGTAATTACGTAGTACGTACAAGTTTTCCGGGACAAATAATAATCCCTCGGAATACAATTTTTTGTTTTTCATTCCGTCGGTTTAAAACAGACCTTGATTCGTCGATGTATGTACATAGAAGCAAACGACAAGCTCCATTTCTTATATTAAACTAGCAGTGCCTCGCGGTTTCACCCGCGTAGTTCCCGTTCCCGTAGGAATTTCGGGATAAATGCCTATGTCCTATTCCAGACTATAATCAATCTCTGTGCCAAATTTCATGCAGATCCGTTTTGCCGTTCTGGCGTGATAAAGGAACAAACATCCATCCATCTATCTATCCATCCATCCATCTTAACTTTCACGTTTATAATATTAGTGAGATTTATTAAAAAATTTGTTGGTCCTATTAAATTATTCACGGTACTGGCCTACTTTAGTGCATCCTCTCGTATTCAAAAGAATTTAGGCATCGTATTCAACAGGAAATTCTGTATTTAATGCACTCAATATTATAATGTACTTAGACAACAATCATCCAAAGGGGTAACAATACGGTCTGATCAAAACGCAATATTTCGTTTTGATCAGACCGTAGGTTTAAATTTATAAAAATATAATGCAAAACGTTATATTACCATCTCCGCCTCAATCTAAACACGCTATCTCAATCCCGTTGCATAAAATCGCAAAAACTTTCGATGAAAATAACAGATCAAGTTCAAGTTCCTTCCTCCACCCGCCTTCATTCGTAGAACGTCCGCGCGAGCGCCGCACGCGCACCCAAAATGACGCTCAAACTAGTAAATCTCGTAATTCTACTCGCGGTATTCCAATACACGGTGGCCCGAAACTACCAATGCAGCCAACGATCAGCACTCTTACTGCTAAAGAGACCAGCCTACAAATTTTCTACACAGATTCTGGACAGGGCGGCCCAAAACGAAAACGGACATTTCGTTTACTCTCCCCTCTCCACTTGGCTGCAACTGTCAACATTAGCTGAAGGCGCTACCGGGACAACGTTCAGGGAGATTTGGAAGGTCACCAGGCATCATAGAAACAGGTGCTTCAAGCTGAAGCTATCGAGGATCATCCACAAAATCAACAAAGGATTAAAATCCGAGTTTAGAAGAAAAAGTGTTATGGTAGTCGATGATGTGATGGCAGTGAAAAAAGGTTACATGAAAGACGTGCTTAGATTTTACAGTGTCAGAGTGTTATTGAAAAATTTCGCTTACCCTGAAGCTTCGGCGCGGGAAGTTAATAGATTTATAGATATCGGTACAAACGGAGTGATAAACGAAGCTGTGTATTACGATGATTTCGAGTCGAGAGTGATGATAATGAGTGACAACGTGTACTTCAGAAGTGCTTGGCAAGCACCTTTCAATGCGGCATACACTATGCTAGAACCTTTCACCGCCAACAACGAAACTAATCAAGTGAACATGATGAACCAAATAGCTTACTATAAGGTAGTAGATTTCCCTCGCATACAAGCTAGAGTACTAGAAATCCCTTGTGTTAACGATGTAGTAATGTTAGTTTTTCTCCCAAAAAAAGACGTATGGGTAGGCGATATCTATTACAACTTACAATGGTCGACTTTTAACTCTATTTTCAAAGTATTAGACTTGCAAGGTCCTAAGCTAGTCCATCTAAAGCTACCGCGGTTTAAAATTAACACGATGACAGATAATGTGCCTGAGCTACTTTTCGATATAGGTGTTCGAAGGGTCTTTGACCCAAAAAGATCTGAGCTTCGACATATCAGTGATTTTACTATGTATGCGTCGCTTATGACTCAAATAGCTGATATAGAGGTGACAGAGCAAGGGGTAAGTGCCAATGCAACTGCAGAAGCTCTAGTAAATGAGACAGTCAACGACACTGAAGAATTTTTTGCAAATAGGCCGTTCGCTTACGCTATTATTGATAGAAAAACTCAGTTTATTATCTTTGGAGGTGCTTTTTCGGTCCCGTCTGTGTTTTAGTTTATTAGATTACCCATTAGAGTGATACAAAGATCTGTAATTGTATGTGATTTGTGTTATTATTGTAATTTAGTATGTAAATTTTTCATTGGAATACCAGAAAAGAGTTATATCACTAAATATTTTTAAACAGATGTGTTTTTGAATAAAATATTCAAAATAATTATGAAAGAAAAACTATGATGCACCAGAATTTATAACGCTTTTCTGTCACCATTCTAAATGTTTTCGGTTTAGCTTGCATTTCGGTTTTTATATAGTGTGTTTATTCGTAAAATAGGGAACTAAAAAGTAGTTGTGAAGTACATTCTACCTTAGTTTTAAGTGTGCGTTTATAATAATTTATCATTCATATACGCTATAAGCAAAGTATGTTTCGAAGGGAGCTCTATAGTAGGTATTCAAATTCTATCTAATTTGAAATACATAATATAAATGTATTTAAAATTATGGTAATAGATTAAGATAGCATAGGAATTTCGCGTACAACAAGTCAAGGTGAAACATAAAATATCCTATTCATAGAGATTTAAGATTGTACAATGTCTGTCACGCATTGACGTCTGAAAGATTTTCAATGTTATCTCAAACACGAAACGGAATTGTTTTTTAGAATCGGAGCATTAAAAATACACTGGAAAGATCAAAAATAGTTTTAATAAATTTTACAGAATGTATAGATATCTTCAAACTAAACTATTTTTCTGCTGGTAGGCTCTGTGAATTACCATAAAGGGTCCTTTATTTTAAAATGTTTTTAT
The DNA here is from genome assembly GCA_947086465.1 of Eupithecia exiguata. Classification (NCBI taxonomy): domain Eukaryota; kingdom Metazoa; phylum Arthropoda; class Insecta; order Lepidoptera; family Geometridae; genus Eupithecia; species Eupithecia exiguata. Next base: position 1,593,880 of record OX352250.1, on the reverse strand, counting down.
AATAACACTATGTCATGATCGAAATATTTAACTAAAGAGATAAAATACCAACGTCTTATATTAAAAATATGTAAATATAAACCACGCCTCAATAATTTAGTGTCACAGTTAGTCCAGCGGTGCTAATAATTTTATAGTCTCCCATTATGTCATCGTCATGCATAATTTATCTACTACGTACTACGTCTTTAGTACGTTTAACCTTCGTTTAAACTGTATATGTAACCTTAAGAAGTAGGTACTTACTCGCTGTAGTTTTAATGTGTGCTTTGAAGTATCATAGCTAATCGCTAAAAAGCGTAATTAGAAAATTCCTGGTAGATGATCGGTCGTTAAGCTTAACTGTTTTTCCTGTCAATATAAACTGCCTTCATTATGATAAATCTAATTAATCTTTATTTGGAGAAATATAATCCTGTTATTTAAATTAAGGGGAAATAGGAAACTACATTGGAAAATAAAGTAGGATATTAATTGTTTTTAGATTTACAGAGTTCTTACTCGACTTTCACTGCCAATTTCACAAAATTATGTGCTAGTCGTTTTGTTATAAATATCTGTTTAATTTTTTTGTTCCTGTGCATGCAAAATATAAAATTTTACAGTTTTTTTTATAAAGTATCATGAGATTTTTGTTTTAAAATATAAACATTGTAGACGAAATAATTATTGATACCCACATTAAAATTATTTATAACATGATACATTAAGATGATTTATAGGTATTATTTAAAAAAAAAAGTGACCCAGTTCATTGCCCTATGATATTGTTCAAAGTTGTGCTCTGTTTATGTTATTTTGCAAACATATCCCAGTTTCCCGTAAAATAGAGTCATAAAGACGATGGTCGTAAAAGAGTATCGTGATTTATGGGTTCATATACAAGCATGCTATTTGGCAAACCTAGAAATTTTGAATATGAAACACAATAAATAATAACTGCAGTATGATGTTTTTATTTAGCAGTTGAGTGTCTCTATTCAAAAACATGATTGGGATTTTGCATTTTTTAAGGCTTATTTATGACAAAAAAAAATTTCAAACTAATTGTTTTCAATAAATATTGTACATGCGAATCATGGAATTCGGAATTTAGGGAAATCGAAGTTATTTATGATACACTTTGTACCTATTTAATGAATAGTTCCGTAGTGTAAATATAATATATATATAGTAGTATTTTCCTAAGAATTTGACTAACTTCCTGTACTTAATTATAGTTTCCTAAGAATTTGACTATTAATTGATAACTTATCTACTTCCTGTACTTACTCGTACTTACCATTACTTACATTCTATTAGATAGGTACATACTTAAAGTTAGTTCCATATATTTTTATACATTTTTTCATATAGCATAATATTGAAAAAAAATAAAAACATGTTTGTTTTACTTTATTGGAATTAATCTGTTAAATTACAATACTAGTCCTAAAGGACACGTTTGTACACTAAGTAAAAATAAATTGTAACACTTGTCTTATTCATATTCTTGTCAAATAAACTTACCAACTAATGCAGTCATTATTAATAAAATAGTGTAATTTAATTAGACATTTTATGTCTTTTATTTATGGCCGTTTAATAATAAATAATTTTTATAGTTCTTTATTTTCCTACTACAAACACAAATAGGTAATAAAATAGAATATTCTAGCTCCTCATTCTTGAAAGACCTTTGTTTTGTGTAATATACCACATATTATACCTACACTAGTGAGTAAATAGCCGACTTAAGATGCAGAAGGAAAGAGGATAAATAAAAAAAGGGGGTAGTAGGAAAAAAAAAGAGAATTTGATGTCCTAGAACTACTTACCTGCATTATACTAAACTACCATCATCATCATCAGCCTATAGTAGTCCACTGTTGGACATAGGCCTCCCCTAATGAGCGCCATAGCGCCCTGTCTTCAGCTTGACGCATCCTTCATCTGCCAGCAGTCTTTCGCAAATCATCATCCCACCTGGTCGGAGGGCGTCCTACACTACGTTTGCCGAGTCGCGGTCTCCACTTAAGAACACGTTTACCCCAGCGGTTGTCGGTTCTTCTCGAGATATGGCCAGCCCACTGCCACTTCAGCTTGCTAATCCTCTGAGCTACTAAACTATAAGACAGCTAAACATCTAAAATAAGTTATTCACTCGCGTAAGGAAAGATCGTGGTATATGAATGTTTAGAAAATAAACATCAAATGCGAGTCTGACTCGCACACCGAGGGTTCCGTGGTGTTAAAAAGTGCACGATTATAGAGCAACGGGAAGTACTCTATATGTTTGGGTCTTAAGCGAGATTCGAGTAGAGATAGTAGAGTTAGAGAGAAAATATGAGGGCATTAACGGCTGTGACTTTTGCGTTTACTAAGATGTTCGATTTAGAATAGGTGTCTTCTAGACCTTCGTGATACATCGTCGGCCACATCTTCACTTTCCATCAGGTGAGATAGTGGCCAAAGGAAGGTCTATAGACTGTAAAAAAACGTCAAGTGCGAGTTGGACTCGCGCAACGAGGGTTCCGTAGCTAAACATTATATTAATTATATGAATTAGTTTCTTATTCCCTATAGGTGTTTGGTCCATGGCGAGAAAACATGTTTTTTGTGAATTAACAACAAATTTACTGTTTTTGAATTGTTTCCATTGCTTGTGCTACACGACCTTACTTTTTGCCAATTTTCATGATTCTGGGTCAACGGGAAGTACCCTGTAAGTTTTGTGTGCATGTACTTCCATTGGAAAATTCAAAAAAATTGGCCATAAATGGCTAAAACTTTTGATTGCGTTGACTTAGAAGTTTGTTTTATATTGCGGCTCTAAGTCTAAGTTTCGGAGTGTAGGTTACAAACCTGAGTAGGTATGTGATGTGAATTTCAACTCGATATCTCTACGCGTTTCTGAAAAAAGAGGGTTGACAGACGGACAACAAAGTGATCCTATAAGAGTTCCATTTTTCCTTTTGAGGTACGGAACCCTAAAAAACGACTCCATGAGTTTTTAGACCTGATTATCTGATGTTGATTCAACTCGATAACCTCCACGCGTTTCAGAAAAAACACGCACAACAAATTGATCCTATTAGGATTCCTTTTTTCTTTTTGAGGTACGGAATACAGTGTGAGTCGGACTCACGCACGAAGGGTTCCGTACCATTATCTATAAAAACGGCAAATCACGTTTGTTGTATGGGCTCCCATACAACACCCCCACACAACCCCATGTTTTTTTTTAGCTAATTGTTGTTAAAGCGGCGACAGAAATACATCATCTGTGAAAATTTCAACTGTCTAACTATCACGGTTCATGAGATACATACAGCCTGGTGACAGACGGACAGCGGAGTCTTAGTAATAGGGGTCCCGTTTTACCCTTTGGGTTTGGAACCCTAAATATGACAGTTGGTGTACCTACTTTGACATAATTTACCATTATCTCATTTTGGCATTCATAAATTCCTTTCTTATCTCAATATTCTTATCAAAGTAGGTACTGTATGTAAACAGAAAAAGGTTTACGATAGATCTACACAATAAAGCCCTTATCAGCTTGATAAGACTTATATTAGACACGTTTTTTTTATTTTTGCCGGGCTTCGCAAGGGGCTTATAAAGTCCTTAATGATCACTATATCTTGGTACCTAGAACACCTAAGGTCTTAGTCTTAAATAAAAATCATAGTAAAAAATTATGAAATGAAAAAATCAAACAGTTAGACGAAAAAAATAATAATTAAACGAAGTAAAAATAAAATAATAACAGTAAAATAATGTAATAAAACGTGGCCTGACCGCAATGGGGTAAAGTTGACCCCTCTGGCTTTTGTATACCAATTTTGTGGCACCTTATAAGTGCTTTTTCATCTACCTTGAGATTAACTCTACCAGATTCCACAGTGATTGATCTATAGAAGCAGTCTGTCTAGACACGTCTGTATTTCAACCTTGACGTTATGGTAATAGAAGTGTTTTTAGATCGCAATTGAGACGCTTCAATGAGTGCTCTGTCATGTGCAAAGCTGCGCCTGAGTCGGGTAATGAGATGCAGGGATGACGTCACAGAGAGTACGGATATTTTAATAAAATATCTGATATGAAATATTTTTATTAGAATAACTGTCGTGGATAGATAAAAAAAGGGTTGTCTAAGTTTCAGGATATATTTAGATTATTTGCGTTAATTAAGTTTAGTCGAGTACTATTTTTGCCATGTTGTGTGTTGTGACACCCTCCAACTGAGAGGACACACAGAATTATGTCCTATTTATTAATAAATAAATTTAAGAACCGTAGTAGGCCGACAGTGGTGCCGTGAAACCAGAGACAGAGGAAAATGGAGAATATTAGGGGAGGCATAATTATATTCGTCAAATATCCGTCAAGTATCTCAAATATCAAATATCAAAGTGCTTTATTTCCTTACAGAACTCTTGGACACGTCACAAAATACAAATTACATACGTAAAACTAGGAAATAAAGTGATCACTTTGATTTTCTGTTCACTTCAATCTTTTGACGGTAAAGTAAAGAAGCGAACAAGATACTGGAGTAATAGATGCTGACAATGGTGAAATTTATAGTATTTACGTATAGTATGTTTAAGAAAATCTGTGTTTTAGTCTCAGACTAAGTACTAGTTACTTAGTCTGAGGTTTTAGTAAAGCTTTTTGCAGTCGTCTGCACAAACAAAACCAACATAGTAGTGCTATGTTTTTTTACAGTAAAAGTAAATACTCAATAACGTTTATTTCTTTAGGCTTAAAAAATAAGCACTTGGACAAGTCAAATTTTATACTATATACTACAGTTTTATAAATGGTTATTCAAATAAGAAACAAGGTGATATTGAATTTGTCCACTTAAATTTTTTGTCCGTCAGAATTGTCTACATAAAACTAACTAAACATAACATTATTTTCCTTATATAGGTACTTTTGTCGGTGCAGAACTGGGCGACATCTGTCCAAGCATTAACATCATTGATGTAATCATCTATGGAGTAAAAAGCTTTCTTGATAAGATTTCGTTTTACAATTAAACAAATAGTTAGTAACCTAATTTTAGTTTTATATTAGGTTTTTTATTAAAAGGTTACTTTTATTAAATGTATATTGAACACAGTCATTCCTTGAACAGGGTACATTATAGTGTGTTATTCAGCAGTGACTCTTGCATTCCGATTGCTCGCACTGATAACATCTATTGCAGCAACTGTTTAGGCCTAGCGTAAATTAACTCTTTCGGGTTCCGAAGCAACCGAAGTAGAGATTTGATCTCAACCTTTTTCTTACATAACGTCACTATGCAAGGATAATTAGTACCTAAGAACAGTGAGCTGTATCAATCGGTAACCCCTGACAGTTCCAGTTTCTCGTAATTTATTACACACATCAGGTTTTATTTTTGTAAAATAAATTAGTAGTTGTTATACAGGGTGCCACGTAACATTTGCACTAAGCTGAAAGGGGGTGATTCTGGATCCCGAGAGGATTAACGATTGAATTTTTTTTTTAATTTCTTGATGTTTTTTACTGCCTTTTCATGTACCTACGTTTACTCGCACTCTTGCATTATATTTTAAAGCTATAAATGATTTCACGAATGTTTTTTGTTTTTTACAAAAAAGTATGTAGATCCTTTGAAATTTCAGAACAATAATAGCAATGTATGAGTATGAATACAAAAAAACACGAAAAAAAACGTTCGACATTGAGAAAGTCGTAAAACAAATGCTGGGGTCCCCAAACACAAGCGCAGCTGATACTTCTCTTCGTCAAAAGAAAAATGAAGCTAAGGACTATTAATCACTTCAGGGATCTACATCGGTGCCCAAAACACAGACTAGATTGTAAATGCCTAATTGGTGATTCCTGCGAAACCTTGTACGTGCGTGCATTTGACCTGAATTGAACAGTTTTTATCTGTTTGGCGACCTTACATGTGTGCCTGTGTAAGTACTTAAAGCAAGTAGGTACCCACCGAACGTAGTAGGCTGTACTTAGCTTGATGGTTATCTATCGTAGTTAAACAGACGGTAAAAAGATAAACCCAACTCAGCTGCAGCAGTGGCAAAGGAAGTCGAATGCGGAGTCACCGACTCCGCTCAGAAATTGGATATCAATAAGTTTTATTTCTTTGAGCTTACAATTATGGTCCAAGACAAGTAAGGAAAAAGTTCAAAAAGTAAGTTTACTTTAATGTTTGTAGGTATGCATTGTAAGTATTATTTTTCTCTTTTTTTATATTTCAATTTTCTTAAGGAAAAAGAAAGTAAAAATTATTTTATTGATATAATATAAAGTTTTACAGACAAAATTGAGTCCATAGGCTCCTAAACTAGTTAGAAACTGTGTTTCAGGAGCCAGACGACGAGAGAGATGACGGAAATCGAACCCACATCTCCCGCACCGCCTCACTGAGGCATCGAAAACCTGGTACGTAGAACAGTTAACTTTTAATTTATACCCGAGTAACCTTTAATTTATATTCGCAATTGCAATTTATCTTACTATTAATTTCCTAGAATAGACAGCAACTGGCAACACCAACATATTGAATGTACAGTTAAGGTGGTTCGTTGTTGGTTGGCGCGAGATTCAAATTTTTTATGGTTAAAATTTTTTCTGTGTTCCACAAGCAATAAATCTAGCCTATAAGTAATTTGCCGCAAATCCTTAACCATTTTCTGTGAACTCATGATAAAACCAACTTCAATTTACTGGTATTTTCGGAGCACTTGGGAAAATTCGAATTATTGTGTGTTTCCCAAATGCTCTAGACAAGTCAAATTTTATACATAAACAACCACTTTATAAATAGTAAATATCAAACAAGAAACAAAATGTTATTGATTTTGTTCGCATCAATTTTTTGTCCACTAGTGGAATACAAATGAAATACAAATTAAAAATCAAAGTTGATTATATCATAAGTTCATAGAAAATGGTTTAAGATTTGCGACAAATTACTTTTTCGCTAGTTTCATTGTTTGTGGAACGTAGAAAAACTTCAAAACCACAAAAAAAATGAATCTCGTGCCAACCCGCAACGATCAACCATAATGGCTACATTCAAGTATTGAATAGACAGCATTGCTTAGAAAGTATAAATACTTTCTCTGTCAGTTGTCTTTATCTTAAGAGGTTTCATCTATGACCTTTTAATATAGGCTTTCATACACATCCTACTAATATAGTGTATGTAAAGGTTTGTAGGTTACGTATGTATGAATGGAGATTGGAGATGTACCTACTATGTTTGGAATTCGCAAACGACTACCGATGTGGCGCGGCGGGCAATGTCCGCCTGCAACGACGCACGCAGGGATTTTGGGTTCGATTCCCGCCGTGGGAAAAATGTTAGTATGATCAGCACATATTTGTTTCGGGTGTTCCGGTCGTTATCTATGTGTAATAAAAAAGATCTATCTATGTAATGTATTATATTATGTGTATCATTCATCTAGTACCCATATCTCACGTATATCAGTCTACCCATAACACAAACTCTGCTTAGCTTGGGGCTAGATAATGATAAATAAAATAATAAATAATGCTGGACAATTCACACAGAATTGTCCGGCATTTTTTTAAAATATACATATTTAAAGGTTCCCGTTACGATTATTCTTGAATGGATGGTCCATTCAATAATATAATAATCATAAGAGGGGCTTTATTTGAGAGTAAACTTAACAATAGATAGCTATGCCCTGAATCACCAGTTTTGGGGTTAAATCATTCTTCGTATTCTTGCGTATTAGATGATGATTTGGATTTAAATGGGAGTGGGAGATTGGTCTCTAGTAATTCTAGGGAGATGATTCACGTATTGTTTAAAACCGTCTTCACAAACTTGTTCGTGATGATGGGCAAAACCTGCAGTTCACGCCTCCTCCTCACCTCAAGTAGTATATAAAGGAAGTTTAGTAACCTTGAAATCACACGCATAGCTTGAAGTTATTCAAGATAAGCAATGAGAAGAAGAAGATATACAGGGTACAATGTGTTAACATTGTACCCTGTATATCTTCTTCTTCTCATTCGTAGCGTTCTTGGCAGAACGGTCGTGGTCGTCATGACGAGTCTTGTTGTAGGGGCTGTGTCGCTTGCCTCACGATATATCGCCATCTCTCCCTGTTAGTGGTCATTCTGGAGCATTCATGCAGGGGGACTCCTACGGCAGATTTTATTTGGTCGGTCCACCTCATAGGCGATCTACCCCTCGGTCGTTTACCTTTAACCTTTCCCTGCACGACCTGTTTCGCCTCGATACGTGCCCGAAAAATTTCAAAATTCGAGATTGCACGTTCGTAGATAGACGCTCTTTCACACCGAGTTCTTGGAGGATAGAGACGTTGGTGCGGACCTCAGTCCAAGATATACCAAGCATTCGTCTCCAGCACCACATCTCAAGAGCGTCTATTTTTTTCTTCTCGATTTCTCGTAAGGTTCACGTCTCGGAAGCGTATAAAAATACGGGGAAAACGAGTGTGCGCACGAGCCTGGTCTTAGTGGCCTTGGTAATATTATGTCTGTATATCTAGGCCACAAAGAAAAGAGAAAAACAATTTAAGGTGTAACACTAGAATCCAGACACGACTAGGATTCTTCCCTAATAATGAACACACTACATTGTACTTCGTTCAGGGGTGTTTAAATTCAAACGAGGATGCCGCTACTCTCGCTCTGGTAGGATCCCTTAGCCTGCTCTTACGATCTCCACGGGGTAAACGCTATAGCAAAATCAAACACATGCTAATTTAATAGAATAGACGTTTGTATTCAAAATTTCTTCAAATATCTTCATAACAAAATAAAATAATCTCTTAATTTGAATACGAGCAAAACTAGACAATCTTAATTCTAATAAATTCGTTCAAATTCATTTGTTTTCATTTACAATTTATCATTATATAATTAAACCTAAAATGGCATCTCATTTTTGTACGTTACTTGTATAGATTTTTGGTACGTATTTGCAAGGTTTTATTTACCACAACTAAAATAATAATTATAGTTATAAATATTATAATTTATATAAAAATAAATAATTACTTAAATATTACAGGGCCCTTGTATTTCAATTTGTCTTTTCAGAAAATTCTATGTCCAATAATGTCTTACGTATGAAGGTTACATTTGAGTAATACAAACAATGTCTTACTCAAATGTAACCTACATACATCTAAATAGGTACTAAGTATTTATAGGAATTTACAATGTATACAGTTCAAGACCATCGTACCTAAAATTATGAATAGCGCCCAACCTCAATACACAAAATCTTGAATGGATATTTAACATTTCACTATAATATAAATAGTTTTAAAATAAATAACCAGTTAAAACATTGTTAATAATATATATATTTACAAATCTCGTATAAAATAATCATCGATATGTAAAACTTGAGACAAAAAAATCTTACTTTTAAAATCCGAGCAGACTCCGTTAGTACGTTTTAAACTTCCGGCTTAACCCGCTTTTTCTAGTCAAAATATATAAACAAAAGGTTTTTGACATTTTCAAGAACGTAAAGTCACCTTCTATTCGGTGATCATGGAACATGCAACTGTGTCGAAACAAAATTCTCAAAACACCACAACTCATAAATATCCCGTTCTAGGTTCTTCAAAATATTTCATTGTAACCCAAACACTAAAATAAGGATAGGCACAGCGAGAACACAGAAGATGTAGACAGAAGTCCTGGGCTCACACTCCGAGATGATCACGAACTGCTCGTTCCACAGGGAGTCGTTGTTCCTCAGGGGAAGTTCTAGCACCACCTGGGGATAAAGACAGGTTTTTACTTTATGAGGTTAGTTGACAGCAATGGTAGAGATTTATGTCCAAGTAGCTCACGATTTCGTTTTCGATTTTTCTTCACAGTAAGAAGACCACATTCTTCATTATCACTTATACTATGTACACTCCAAATTCTATGTGAAATGTTTGTAATCAAACTGCCTACCTATACTTAACCTAAAATTCAATTTGTGGCTGCTTATTTTTAGGGTTCCGTACCCAAAGGGTAAAACGGGACCCTATTACTAAGACTCCACTGTCCGTCTGTCATAAGGCTGTATCTCATGAACCGTGATGGTTAGAAAGTTGAAATTTTCACAGATGATGCCTGGTGCCGCTATAACAACAAATACTAAAAAACAGAATAAAATAATTATTTAAGGGGGCTCCGATACAACAGAGGTGTTTTTTTTTGTCATTTTTATAGATAATGGTACGGAACCCTTCGTGCGCGAGTCTGACTCGCACTTGGGCGGTTTTTTACGCAATTGACATTTCTGGTTGTTGCTAACATAACAATTGAATCTGAAACTTGATGCCAAACACGTGAGTTTAAGTTTTCTGTTATGGTTTGTTTACAAATTTCAAATTTGGCTGAAATATAGTTCCGTTATGATAGTAACGGAATTTGGCAACTAACGGCGCTAACTCGTGAAAAGAAACAATGAAACATATAAAGCAACTTTCTCATTATTTGCTATAACCGTGCTTTCTACAAATAAACAATACCTACAAAGGTGCAAAAATGTCATGAACTACGCCTGAAAGGGGTCAAAAAGACCTCAAGTTCTGAGCAATATAACTGTGGGTAATGATGTTTTGATACTTGGAATTTTATAAATCACTTCTTGGGGGTGCTTGCACACTGCAAAAATATAGTGTTTCTAAACATAAACAAGAAACATTACCGGAAGATTTACAATGATTAATGAACAAGATTTACAACTATCGAATGTCGTAAATCTAAAAATCGTTCATTAGCTAATAATAACTAATACATCACACATGACGCCACATAACACGTTATTTTAGTAACTAGTCGATGAATTAACGTTATATTCATTTTTATGTTTTTTAACGTCGACGCGAATTGGGGTCAGTTCATTGCAAGCGTGATTTCCTTCGTGGGATCTGTTTATGAGCTTACCTATAGCACTATGAATAGCTAAACATTTTCCGATAGAAGTGGCGGCGTCTATCGTCAGAGAATACCAATATTTTTTAATTCGAAAACTAACGAGAGATCAATTATATGATGAATTAAAGCTTTCAAAACCCAACAAGGTTTCGAACTTCTGTGCTTTGCTTCGATGGTACCAATGCCGTTAAATATTTACCACCAATAGGTTTAAGTTTTTGTTTTTTAGATTTTATTAATTCACCATATTATAACAATGAGTGCTATACTAGGTAAGTCATACATTACATCGTTGGGTTTTAAAACCCAAAGAATATTGGTATTATATTTTTGCATACAAAAAAATCCAGGTTTTTGAATCGGAATATAGATACTCAGTTCTAGAAGGCGGTTCTGAACATCAATTCATCTAGATACGATTCTATTTTTACTCATGTCACGAATGCTTTACAACTGTCTAGATTGCTGCAGACGATTGCCGGGTGGCGTCTGCATGAGACCTTGAATCAAACGCAAATAGGTACCAAAGTACGAACCACTTGTTAGAACCAGACACACTATAGAGTTATTTATTAGATTTTTAAACATGTTTGAATAGGTAGTAATAGTAACCGAGTTGTGATGTGATGACATAATCATAAATTGTCCAAATAACGTAGCAAAATATTTAGTTAGGCAAGCAACATCTGTCAGATCACACAGAGGGTAAATATTTGGAAGTTCTATACCTTTAGACTAATTATAGACATTTGTTCCGGGTCTAAAGTCAGTTTAAAGTCGCCCAGCGAGCTATGGAGAGAGCTATGCTCGGAGTTTCTCTGAAGGATAGGATTCGCAACGAATACATGCGACAGAGAACCAAGGTTGTCGACATAGCTCATAGGATTAGCAAGCTGAAGTGGCAGTGGGCTGGCTATATCGCGAGAAGAACCGACAACCGCTGGAATAAACGTGTTCTTGAGTGGAGACCGCGACTCGGCAAACGTAGTGTAGGACGCCCTCCGACCAGGTGGGATGACGATTTGCGAAAGACTGCTGGCAGAATTCAAAATTCAAAATTCAAAGTGCTTTATTTCCTTTAGACCTTACAGGACTCTTGGACACGTCACAAAACTCAGATTACATAAGTAAAACTAGGAAATAAAGTGATCACTTTGATTTTTTGTCCACTTCAATCTTTTTAAGGTAAAGTAAAGAAGCGAACAAGAAACCTTTACCTTGTTAGAACGTTAGTTTTCGAGTTGGAGCAAAAGTCGTCCCAAGCTTTTTTATCCTCTAGATAATCTGATATTTTATAGTAGGCCTTTTTACAAAGGATGTGTTTAACAGTTAGTTTGAATTTATTTATTGACAATTTTTGCAACTCACTTGGCTTTGTTGTAGAAGCGTATACATTGCCCTTTAAAAGATACGTTAATCTTGTGTAACCTAGTTGTGGGCACAGCGAGTTTATTCTTATTTCTAGTATTAAATTAAATACAGATACAGACAAGTTATACTAGGTATATATCTACCTACCTACCTAATATGTAGGTAGGTATAAGTCCATCATATTGGTATGGAAGTATGGTTATAAATCCATACATAAAATGTTTTATTTTTACTTCTATCCATTTATGTAATTTTTTTATTTTATTTTATTCGTCTATGAAAGTAGAAAAAAGGTTTTTTTACTTTTGAAAAAAAAACGTTTTTTTTTACTTTTGTCTGAGGGTAATAAAGATATTTTTATTTTACAATATTATCGGATAGTTGGAATCTCAAAATACCGTAACTGGTATTATGCTTAAAATATCAATATTAACTTTATTTCTATATGCTTACAAAATAAGCACTTAGACAAGTCAAATATTATACACCTACCCAAAGCGAGTATGTGCTCGTACTTTCAACAAAAAGCAAAAGGACCTATACGAGCCGTCAAAGAGCTCATCAAATATTTATTGGCCTCTGATAATATAATAATAGAAGTCGCCATTTTGGTTAGCCCGGTGCAGTTTTCCGTATTTTTATCTTGTATGATACAAGTGAGAACTAAAATACAAGTTGTATGTAGGTAAATCTTTCGAAAAACACTCAATACATTGGGCTTTTTTACTATAAAAGCTATCGTAATTTGACGAATTCATTACGGATGTAAGCGGGTTAACTACGAACCTTATTTGTGTTAAATTGTGTTGGAAGAACACCAACGGGTGTTCAGGGTGAGTACCTACGGTTCTAAGCGCGTGCGTTCCGCCTCCCTTCGAGACGTGGAACGCGCGCGAGGGAGAGAGAGAGAGAGAGAGAACGTTGGTGTTCGTGTTGTGTAATGTAATGAACATTGGGCTTATTCAAGTTTTCTATCTTCATCATCATCAGCCTATATTAGTCCAGTAGCTGAACATAGGCGTCCCCTAATGAGCGCCATAGCGCCCTGTTTTCAGCTTGCCGCATCATCCAGCAGCATGAGCCAGCAGCATGAGCCAGCAGTCTTTCGCAATACACTTTTCTTGTTACACAACTGACTAGAGAAGATGTCCGCACCACTCCGTGCTATTCGTTCACTCTCGCAGCTTGCTCCGAGCTGAGTCGTACTGCGTCTTCTGCAGGTGAAATCTAGCTCGGAAAGAGCTCTTTGGAACCTCGTTTTAACGGTCTCTATCAGTATTTTCAGGGTAGAGCATACCAAGAATGTATCTTAAAGTGTGGCTCAGGGCAATATTTTGGGCCAACGTTGATTGTTTAGTGGCATGCATGACTTTTCTCTAAAGAATTTTGAAATATATTATCTATGCCATCGGCGATACATTTTCTTTTGTACCAAATATCAAAGTGCTTTATTTCCTTAAGACCTTACAGGACACTTGGACACGTCACAAAATACAAATTACATACGTAAAACTAGGAAATAAAGTGATCACTTTGATTTTTTGTTCACTTCAATCTTTTTAAGGTAAAGTAAAGAAGCGAACAAGAAACCTTTACCTTGTTAGAATGTTAGTTTTCGAGTTGGAGCAAAAGTCGTCCCAAGATTTTTTATCGTCTAGATAATCTGATATTTTGTAGTAAGCCTTTTTACAAAGGACATGCTTGACAATTTGTTTGAATTTATTCATTGAATAGTTTTTGCAACTCACTTGGAGTTTTGTTGTAGAAGCGTATACACTGCCCTTTGAAAGATACATTAATCTTGTGTAGCCTAGTTATGGGCACAGCGAGTTTATTCTTATTTCTAGTATTTATGTTATGTATGTCGCTATTTTTAGAGAACCGATTGATATTTCTATGAGTGTACAACAAGTTTTCATAAATATATTGACAGGGGACTGTCATTATGTATTATACCTCATTCTTTTAAATCCTGTACTAATTACCTAATTGCAATCTTGAGTGCCTTTGACAATAAATTGATCATAGCAAGAACCGTTCACGTCTCTTTTTCGTATTTAGGCGATTCCGAGCGCAACTAGCGCCGCCACCTATTTTTTCTTAAAAACAAAGGTAATTTCAAAATTTTCAATGGGCAGTTTGTGATACCTTATGTATGGTAAAATATTTATTATTTTATTTAACATTATCGATTACGCCACCGTCAGCTTTATAAGTACCGATTCTGTCCATCCAAAGGTTGCCTGGAAGAAATCGCTATTAGCGATAAGGCCGCCGATTGTGCCACTAGATATAGTTAGTATTAAGTTTATGTTTAATTGTTTTTTTGTATATGTTGATTGGTGCAATAAAGTAATAATCTATCTATCTATTAAAAGCCTTTTTTAATGCCTTTGTAATAGTTTTATTTACTATAGTTTAGGCAGAGATGCGAAAATAGAGATCTCTAGTTAGTCAATAAACTTTTCCAATTACCTTCTGACTAGAGAAGATGTCCAGGTTCAGATCGCATCGCTCGGTGCTGTTGGTGCATTCCCTTAGCTTGCTCCGTGCTATGTCGTATCGTGTCTTCTGCAGGTCGAACCTGGCTCGGATGAAGTTCCTCTGGACCTCGTTCTCGGAGTTGAATACGAAGAAGTAGTAACCGTTTGCTGGTACTCTGAGAAAAAATTATAATCAAATGTAAATTGTATACGTCTGAGAGACAACCATTCCGACTGCACTTTAAGTATTACCGCTTTTGCTGAAATGCGGCTGTCTGTCAAGCAACGAAAGCCATACTCCACATAAAAAGGATCAGTGACTCTTTCTATCTATGGCAGTTATTGACTCACTTTTAATAATTTTCGCCGTACATCGGTTTTTTTCTGGGCGTTTTCAAAATACACACTGCCAATGAGCAGCCAAAATGACCATCAGTCAATCACTCTCACTGACTGTCATAAATTAACTTTCTGACTAGGCGGAGCGATCATATCATATTACATGATTATGTGACACTCATAAACGGTATGTCAGTAAATCAGTCAGTACGTCAGTTAAAAATACCAAACCGTTCGTTGCTTACAAGGGTATTAGCCCTTGTAAGCGACGGACGGTTTGCTACTTGTTTACAATCAGGTGGTCTCAATGTGCTAGCAACGTAAAAACCAGGAAACTATTGCTAGAAAGTCAAACCTATTAACCTATATGTCAGAGCATTCGCTCTAGCAGCAGCAAAACTTTCATCCTCCGAAGCATCAGCCCGACAGCCTGCGTGCGGGGTCAGAGGCAGATTCAGGATCAATCCGTCACATTCTAATAATGCTTCTTCACTGCTGGAGAATGACGACCAGAACTCGGAGTTTGACATGTCCAGGGGTGAAGTTTCGTTGACAACCTCGTGGTGGTCTGCTAGGTCGTCTGGTCTGAAATCCTGTGAAAATTGCAAAGTAGTTATCAGATCAGTCCGTTAGGTTGTTAAGTTCAACCCGATTCCAGAAACATAATTCATAGTATTTTTAAAACAGACATTCTGAGAAATTGTTGTCTACATAAGACGCGCACGTTTTCGTGCAAAGCTAAAATCGTTAATGGCGCGCTGCGTGCCAAAGGATACCTAATTATTATCTAGGAGTGAAGTAAAGTTAGTGGAAGGCGTAGGTACCTCTTCTACAGCGTAGTTTCTCCCCTCGTCATCTTCGTTCAGTTGTTTCGTCAGCTCGATCTGACCCAGCATCAGCTCACGCTTGGCTCTGGCTTCCAACATGGATTCACGCCTTTTTTCTGAAAAATATATTTAGATTTCCTCAGGAATTTGCTAATTTAGCAGACTTGCTTGCTTTTAGATTTATTTCAGGAGTGTAAAATATTCATGAGATGCCAATTTATCGTTTGGGATAGGGGCTTAAAAAATTGTATTTTTTAAGCCCCTCGTATTGTACGACTAGGTGCAGACAAGCGTGGTTTCTCAATCTTTATGCAAGTATTAAAAAGGGTAGTTGTAAGATATATGTAGGTAAATCGATTCCTCATGAGGCGTTCAGTTTTAGCAAACTTATTTAGCTAAAAAGCGAGGGTTGTGGGTCAACGTCAAACCTATTTTGGCTATCACATGGAGGTCTGGATAGTCTATCTTAATTATTTTGTTTAAGCTGCAGGTTCTATTTCTCAGAAAATCTGTAGGTATTGGTAACGCCATAGAGATTTTTAAATATAGCAGTAATACTCACGTCGTCTCTCTGGCTTGGTCTTCTCCTCGTCGATGGCCTCCACCAGCACCATCCGCAGGTGGTCCAGTTCCTCGCTGCTGCCTTGGATCGCTGCCATGATGTCCGATTTTCTTGGTTCCTGAAATTTCAGAGATCCACACAACATATTTATCTGGTTTTGTGCAGGAATTACCACATTTAGTAATATTTGTTTACATATAGTTGTAATATTTACTGGTGAAAGCAATGAAAAATAATAAACATTAATTCAAAACAGTGCTTTATTTCCTTTAAACCTTACAGGACTCTTGGACACGTCACAAAATTCAAATTATATAAGTAAAACTAGGAATTAAAGCGATCACTTCTATTCTTGTCCACTTCAATCTTTTAAAGGTAAAGTAAAGAAGCAAACAAGAAACCCTTGCCTTGTTAGGATGTTAGTGATTGAGTTGGAGCAAAATACGTCCCATGCTTTTTTATCCTCTAGATAATCTGATATTTTGTA
The DNA here is from genome assembly GCA_947086465.1 of Eupithecia exiguata. Taxonomy (NCBI): domain Eukaryota; kingdom Metazoa; phylum Arthropoda; class Insecta; order Lepidoptera; family Geometridae; genus Eupithecia; species Eupithecia exiguata. The sequence continues at coordinate 1,576,873 of OX352250.1, read as the reverse complement.
GTAAGCCGTTTTACAAAAGCTTTGTTTGAATTTATTTATTGATAATTATTGCAGATATCTTGTAGTTTCGTTATGGAAGCGTATACATTACCCTTTAAAAGATACATTAATCTAGCCTAGTGCCTGATTGATGTGATGATTGATAAAATGCAGCAGAAATGTAACAATATTGGCCATAACACATCACAAAACTATTTCGCTATAAATGCCTTAAAATTTAGATGAATTTGAATCTGGGTAGCCAGTATATAGTTATTCTGTGCCAGTATGGTGACTACGCGCCTCTGATTTTAGAAAGGTAATTTGCAAAGGTCTTTGTACTTTGTACGCCTAGGGCCATGGTTTTCATCTAACTTTCATTCGGGCATGGTTGTTTAAAACTGATTGACCACATAGTCACTATTCCTAGCTGAACGCGCTGGGGGAGTTAAGTGAATCCAATTTTAGAATTCGTTGTCTTATTTCACACGCTCCTTGCCAAAATACGACAACATTGCATTTGTTGTTTCAATAATAAAGATTTTACAAAACTCCTAGTCCTCCGAGTCCACAGGTGATCAGAATGCTGGCTTTTATTTCGGTCAACGCATTTGCATTTGAATGGCAACGTTAAACGTGGCAATGCTGCTAGCATTCTGGGCACTCTGCCTTCTAGCGACGGCTTAGATTTTTAGAAAATAGATTTAAGTGTAAATATTAGTTGCAATTATTTTATTCTGTTATTGTAATTTTCTTAATAAACGTTTTTATTTTTGTTGCAATTAGATCTTCTTCTTGGCTTAGATTATTACGATTTACCAAAAGAAATGACAAAATCACAGATCACTCCGATTCATAGGAATCCTTCAAATTAACTGTGGTTTACGTATTTCTTACCTTTCCACTAAACTGCACTCCCATAGTCTGGTGTAGTTTGGCCAACACCCGCTTACCGCGGTCACCCAGAGCTTGCAGTCTTTTGAGCACGTCTTCGAACACCTCTCTGGAGTTTGCCTCGGGCATCTCGGTCTGTAATTGTTCAATATAGAACTTAAGAACTCCTCTTGGTAAAGGTATGCCTCATCCATTGACGCCCCGCATGCTGTAGGTACCTACTTTAGATGGAGGCGCCTCAGGAACACTATTCGTGGAGTCGTTTGGGGGAGGCTTATGTTCAACAGTGTACAAGCTGATGATGATACTGTAGCAAGTCGTTGGACCAGCTCGCAACCGGGTGCCCCACATTTCTTTTGCTCATCCTCGGGTACCAATCTGTCGTCTACCTATTATCTACTTATGTTAACTAACCTTAACTACTTCTATAGTGATAATCACAAATTGCAAACTACCTGCTTACCTAAGCTTCAGTGTTGTTATACAGGGTTACTGGTAATTCATAGACACTGCGTGAACTGCAGGTTCTGCCTGTCATCACGAACAAATTTGTAAAAACCAAGTCCATACCAAATTTTTTTTTGTAAATCAACAACAAAGAAAAATAACACGTTTTTGCAGAACCCTATAAATTACTAAAGGACGATTTCCCTCTCTCACGCTCAGTGTTAATTTGGGGCAAAGCTTTTTTAAGTTTAGTTTCAAATAAGGGCTTCTATTTTTTTTATTAACGATTATTGAATGGAGGCCAAAATTAAATTTAAGAATTAAGACTTTACAAACGTGTTCGTGATGATTGGGCAGTATCTGCAGTTCACGCAGTGTCAGTCTATAGGGTATAATGCATATGACTTCAAAATGCTGATTATTTTTATTACCTATGTATTGGCTTAAAGAAAATATATCTGCATTTTTATTTTTGTACTTTTTGATGACTTTGCTGTGAAATTTAATCATTGAAAAGTAGATATTTCAAGACTCAATCGCAAAATTTAAATAACTTATACAGGTTTTACCAATAACCTTGTAGGTATATTCTCTGCCTAGGCATCCAGATAAGATGAGATAGTGGATAAGTTAATGACCTAATTCTAAATCAAAATTATAGATTGCTCTATGATCGATCGATCGATGTACCTATATCCTCATAGATATACAAATATTAGAATAAATTTATCTTTTCAGTAAAATTTTCCAATGTAATATTTATTAAAATCTTTTTTCTAAATGGATATCAAACTAAGGTCTGTGTTCACCAAAAGATAACCGGACAATAAGGCAGCTTCGGTTAACTTTGACGTTAAATGTATGAAAATATGTGTCAAAAACGTGAAAACAACTATATATTTATTATTATACATTTGCCACCACATTTTCGACCAGGTGGGACGACGATTTGCGAAAGACTGCTGCAGATGCTGGATGCGGCAAGCTGAAGACAGGGCGCTATGACGCTCATTAGGGGAGGCCTATGTCCAGTGGACTATTATAGGCTGATGATGATGATGATGAACACATTTGCGTTTGCAGTTTTCATTGTTTAGTCTAATAAAGTTGAGACCTACATTTCTGAATGTGTGTCATTCGTCAATTTTATCTACACTTGACTTGACCGAGTTTCTATACATACTATCTTTGAATATAATGGTTTTTTTAACATTTACATGAATTTGCAACTGCGATCTTATTAAGATTTAGTTAATCTTTTAAGAAATAGATAGTATGTATAGAAACTCTGTCAAGTCAAGTGTAGATAAAATTATTTCAATATTTAACATTTTTATTTTCATTACATCACGACGATGACTATGAAATATGAATTGACTTAAAATGCATCAATAAAGATAAATTAGAATGATCTATGCAATAAATTATATTGTGTTTATTGTATTTATGAGTAGGTACCTACTCTAGGTACATATTATTTTAAATGTAATGTAAATGTCTTTCTCATATTTGACTCACCGTTGCGATGTATTTCGTCTCTACTTCTTTTACTACCACTTTATCCGTTAGTTTAGTTTCATTGTTATCTTTTGGCTTAGTAAAATCTTCTCTTTCATCTATTTTGTTTTCTTTTAAATCTTCAGTCTCTATCTCTTTATTTTGAAACACCTTTGCAATAGCTTCTATACCAGGCAGAGTCGTACTTTCAATACTGTTATGTATGAAGTCTTTTATTGATTCTGTAGGTTTACTTGTAATTGTAGCTTTATTGACTAGAGTTGAAGTTGTATGTTTGACTGTTTGAGGATGAGTAGCTTCTGTAGTTATTAGCTCCGAGACATCTTCATTTGAAGTCATTTCACTGTTCTTTCCGTCAATATCTGGAATGAGTAAAACAAAAAATTTAATCCAAATATTTTCTTTGCCAACGATGCACATGTGTTAGCAGATCTGCTTACTGAGGCCTATGAATGCGTTAAAGTGACTTATTCTTCGGAGATCATTTCTTCGAAAGTGAAAGATACTTTTTCTCTTTACATTACATTCCAAAGAGGCTTATAGATAGTGGAGCCGATTTGGTAGAAGCCAGATGATGACTCGCTTAGCATCAGCGATGCAACGCAGAGGAGCACGTCGCGTTGCAAGGAGCTCTCCTACATGTCTGTGTTCATCGGTAGTAGTAATAAAGTTAATGCAGTCTACACAACAAAGTCGGCGGGCGGACAAAACACTGTCGGCTGCCAACAATATTGATACACTGAAATATTACACCAACCTACCAAGTTTTGTGGTCGACCTTGGTGTGTGAGACTCCATAAAATACATCTTTACACGTCACCTAACTGTAACTTTAAGTACCTTTAAAAGACAGCCACCTTCGCTCATCCCTGTCCACATTGGCGTCTCTATGCCTGTGTAGAGCCGGTAACTGTATCAGGTGGTCAGGGGGGCGGTAGAACTTTGCTTGCTCGTCCTTCGCTGCCTGGCGGATGGCGTGGAGGTGCTCTAGGATTTCTCGGAGCTCCTGAAAGAGAACAAAAATATGTGATATTATCAGGGTTATCAACGCAAGGCTATTCTAGAACTTCCTTATGACTCCAAGTTTATTGTACTAATTGTTGTTTGACGCAAACGATTTCTGTGATAACAAGTACAATTTGTGCTATTCACAGACCTATCATTATAACATTTCAGATGTTGTGTTTGTGATGTTAATGTCTTTAATGCAGTTAGGTATTCACGATGGAAGAAGCTGTTTTGATTACAATATTTTTGAACACAAATTAATGCACTTTTGTATTTTTGAAAAAAGTGGATTACAAAAGATATGCTGTTAATATTTCTGTTGAAGAGCTGTCCCTGTTTGTTTTTTTTATTGCCTTTTTAATCAGAGGCCGTATTCTGCTAACCAATCCTTTTACTATGATAGTGGCATCAGCGCAGAATCGTCCATAGATGAAAGGAACTTCAGATAATGCGAGTTACTATTGGCACGGAGAGATTGCCATAATGGTATCAACCTAGACATATATGATCATGAGACATGTCCTGTATTATGTGTCATTTTGAGACAATGCCATTGCATTGTGGTGGAACGATTAGTTTAGTAGAATTAGGCCTCTGGACTTTTGCTAAACATTCATCGTAACGTTTACGTAGGTTATGTCAATGAGTTCCACCACTACAATTTCTTCATTCAAGACCTTACCGTGGGATCATGATCAGTGACATCAAGATTAGGGACGTTTTGTGATGACGTCACATTCTCCACTTTCGTCGGATCGTGGAACTTCACCCCGGCTTTTTGTCTTCTCATCGTATCTGAAACATTTTAATGAACAAATTGATCAGAATTAACAAAGAATTTGGGCTTAGTTTCCTGTAGGACAAACGCATAAATGTTCTGTGATGATAGATAGATCTAAGTAGGTATGTATATACGCTAATCTTGACTGAGGTTACTTAGTTGAGCCATTTGGGGTAAAACTCTAGGTCCTTGGGGTCCTGGGGCACACGCAATATACAAAGATCTTACAAAACTTATAATGAGGACTTCATTATAAGTTTTGTAATATCTTGGTTTATTAGGATTATTGGGGATTGGAATGCTGGCTTTTATTTCGGTGGTAAACGAATTAGCATTGCCATTCAACGTGGCAATGCTGCCAGCCTTCTGGGCACTCTGTCTTCTAGTGACGACTTAGAATTTTAGGAAATTGATATAGCAAGTGTAAATAATAGTTGTAATTGTTTTATTCTGTAATTGTAATTTTCTCTAATATGAGTATTTAGTATTTTCAAAATGTAAGTTTGTTTAAGTGATAGGTAAATAGGTACATCAATCACATTAATATTATATGGTATATTAATACTTACCAATAAATACAATCCATTGATAAAGAAAAAACAATAATAATTACAACTAATATTTACACTTAAATCTATTTTCTAAAAATCTAAGCCGTCACCAGAAGGCAAAGTGCCCAGAATGCTGGCAGCATTAGTTAATAGTTACCAATAGTTGAATATCAAAAAAACCAAATCTAAGATTCAAATTGAGAAGAGTAGAGTCCTAGACATACACATTAGTGAAAGCCAAAAATTCAATTTTAAAGACTCTTTTATTCTAACTTGAACTTTGAGGTCGTGATAACCTTATCAGCTCAATAATAATATGTCTTTATTCTGACTAAAGCATAATTATAGGTTTATACATAACATCTTTATGTCGACAACTCTATGAATAAGTTAGAGAACGAAGTCATAGGTACTAAGGATCAATTTTATTTTCAGCCTTGTCGATAAAAGCATGAGTATCTTTGGGTTTATTTCGGTTGGAAATTCTTCTTTATAAAAAAACCTTATCATCTTTATTTTGAATACCTATATTATTAGTCAAGAAGTTTCAGTTTATTGTGCTTCTGCACAGTCTAATACCCTGTTATATTTGCCTTCTCAATACATTCAGTTTAGCCTACTTATTTATCTATGGTATCATTTCCAGTTAGCAGATGATTAAGCTCGTCAATAAGATCATTGTTAGTTTCCATTGTGTTTTGTGAGTTTAAAAAACAGTGCTTATGCTTACTTACTGTTTACTAGATAACGTATATGAATTCAGTATTTGTATTAACCAATTTAAATTATTAATATTAATTCTATTATAGTAGAATTTATTTGGACTTACAAGCGTAAAAACCTAAACTTCCATTTTCCGTTCTTCGTTCCACTTGAGGCAACGATTTCATATTGTGAAATCAATGATAATCTAGAAGTGGGACCGAGTTTACAATTGTTTTGAGAAAATATCAAAAGCAACGTTCGTTTCTTAAATCTTCTTACCTGGTTGATTTGCCTTTCCATCAACTTTCTGAATCTCCTCTATCTTCTTCCATCTAGTTGTGTTATTGATCAGCCCTAACGCGTACGCTTCGTTTATTTCATCTACTTCTTCTGAGGAGTCGTCTCCAATGTACGCGCACTCCTGGAGGTGCTTGTAGCCTTTTATCATGATAAGAGATGCGCCTGGCCATCTGTGAGTAAAATTAAAAGCGTTATTCATGATCCGGACCGTAACATTGCTATGGTCCGGATTATGGTCGTAGGTGAAATTACAGGCACTTTGAGGCTTATTAGGTTATCAGAGACCTATGTTTTACTAACGTTTGTCCTGTGAGGTATTTTAAATTAAGTTTTAATTTTATTAAGTAACCTGTTTTGTAAGGCGACGACGGAATAAAAGTATTATCGATCTATCTTTTCTTAACAATAATAATATAGTTATTTTACTGTCCCGATATCTATAGGTGGCATTGACGGCTATATTTTTTATTTAACATTGGGTGATGTAGTTGTTTGTTCACTGAATCATATAGGTAGGTATTAAAGGTAATTACTTATTATAGGTCTTACTTGTTGTATAAAACAACACATCATCATAAATCTATAGGCGTTCATCAGTGTGGTAAATGTCACTTACCTCGTACAAGCCGACACAGTAACACTAGACCCCTTCAGCAGATAGAATCCCCAGTACTCCTTCATATCGTCTTCCAGTACTAGTTCTCTCGTCATGGAGACAGGCACCAGCTCCTGGCTCAACTCGGGATGTCCGGGGACTACGAATGCGTTGAATGTGGCGTTCGAGCGGACTACTTGTCGCTGGAATGGAAGTATAATCGCCATCTATTATAGTACTTACCATCAGTATTAGACTACCTATTTTGTTTTCTAGTTTAATAGGAATACTTGGTGGTTAAGTTTGATCTTCATTATTGTGTCGGTATATTTACTGTCTAGATGTTTATTTTTTATCTAATCATACACGCACCTCTCTAAAGTTTATGCAATAGCTATGACTCGTTAGTTTTCCCTCGTTTATAAATATCTGAAATCATTAACTAATAAATATTTGGCCATATAATTCCACTTAGTTCAATATATCAAAAATTAAAACCATCTGTGGCTTTCTCGGACAAACCCTAGCTAGCTCATTTCACTCAGGGATAATATAGCTTTCTGTTGATGAAATAATTTTCAAAATTAAAGTTGTAGATTACGAAACAAGATAAGATAATATTGAAAATATTTTACCCGTTGAACGAAAAGGTTGATGCATGCATCATCGTGCTCGGAACACATACCTAAACATATTTCTAGATAAATAAGACATTGACTTGACGTTATGCTGTCCATCAAATAGAGAGATATCAATATTACCTACTTTAAGTGCACTAGTTATTTATTTATTTTCCTGTTGATTAAGTAGGCACATAATATTTGACGATTGTAAAGTAAATTAAGTTGGTAACAAGAGTCTTTGCAAGTTTATTTGATCCACATCGTCTTTGAATTAAGGTTCAATATACAAAAATACGAGTTTTACAAGGCGTCGAACGATAAAACCTATCAAGAATTATTATCTCGTCTGAGTGTTGTATAAGTAAGCCTAGTCAGATAAAATTAAGTACTTGTATTACATATATAATTTAACAGACATATTTATGTAAGGCTGTAAATACAAATATTATGTTTAAGTAACATGACATGACACGTGTCAAGATAAATATTTGGCAATGACGTAACTTTGCATCGTTTCAACTATTTTCATATTTTAAATATGCACAAGATTCTTTCGGATGGCATTTTTATCTGAGTCTACACAATGTCATGTTAAATGCCTATGTACTTTATATCCAAGGCCAACCAGTATGTAAGCATGCTTGTAATGTGAAGAATATAGAGTGGATGTCCGAGTTTATACCCTTGCGGAACACCATGTACACGTGTATGTATTATTTACTCAAATAATGCGTGCACGTTTGTTACCTACATACATGTATTATTTGTACATCAATGTTATCTACGATGTCAATGACTGATATTGCAGCAGCCACTTTACTAACACCTTATTAATACCATGATCAAATATCACTTAACCTGTGTATTGTACCTAATGCTCCGTGCTTCACAAGGTCAAAAGCTTTACTAAAGTACAAAAGTAAGCAAAACATACACACCTACCTGGCACCATGTTGTTGATATCTTACTGTCTATCAGTCTCATGTCAGTCATGCTCATTGGGTACATCTGTCCTAGGAATACTCTGTATCTGAAAAAATTAAAAATTAAACAAATTAAACGATAACCGATTAAAAAACAAAATCAAAAGTTCTATTTAACCGCAATTTATTGTAATTTTATTTATTTATTTCGTTACAATGGATATTAGTTTACCTTATAAAATATAAGCTTAATATTAAAACAGACATGGAAATCAAATGATGTTCTTGTTATCTGTCGCTTCGATATGTAGTGTAGACTACATTAAAAAAGCTACTTTCAGGCTGTTAGTTATATAGATAAGCTTTTTGATTTACCTTACAGATGATTTTAACGATGTTTCACCATCAATTGTCAGGTATTTCATAGACACCATCATCATCATTAACAGAAAGTTATAAATATGACACAATCTTGTTGAATTTAAGTAGATTACAACAATTTGATGCAGTGGCTATCGTTATCATCGTTATTGTGGTTTACTTACCTACATTATTGTCAATATAATGTAGCTGAACTCAAAGCACCGAGGGAACAGAAAAAAATGTTATGTTGTCAAAATCGTACTTATAATCTCGCACACCACGGTTGCAGATATGAATTGTTTCAATTTAATTCCTTATATTATCCGTTCAGTTCAATGTTATCATCCCAGGAGTTCTGCGAGGTATTGCTCTGTTATAGGCGATGGCTTTGTTATACATTATTGAAATATGTATAACAAATAGATACATACCATGTTCCATAAATGACTACCAAATACAAAATATGCTACTTATAAGCTTATGGCTCAGTTAAAAAACCATCATCATCTGCCGGTTCTCATCCCACGCTATGTGTAGTCGGCACAGCTAGTATTTTCTACCTTGCTTAACCATGTCCCCTTCACACAATCCATCTTTTGTTCATCAACTTTGGGTCAGTTTAAATTTACCTACCTCATATACAAAGGCACCATTATAAACATCGTCGGTAGGAAAGTCAGTAACATCATCAGCCGGCACAGTCTGAGTGGCACGCGATAGCAAGATCTGCTGGATAGGTTGCAGTGGTCCTGATGACGTTTCTTTGGTTGTAGTGGTACACCGGCTGCAAGTAAAAAAGTTTTTAAGTTACGGTTCATTGTGGACCAAACAAAAGATACTACCAAAGGCATTCTTTGTAATTAATTATAATGATACTTAGAATATCTCCATATAAGTTATCAATAGTAACAAATAATACTGGACAATTCACACAGCATTATCTAGCCCCAAGCTAAGCAGAGCTTGTGTTAAGGCTACTATATAACTGATGTGCATAATACAGATATTTTTTTATCATACATAGAAGACGACCACCCGGAACAAATATCTGCAGATTGTACAAACATTTGTCCCGAGGCGGGACAGAGGCCACAGAGGTCGACGAACCAATATTAACAGATGGTTAGGTACTCGTCTGACTCGCTAGTAACACTCAATTATTACGAGCCTCTGTGGTTTGCTTAATGTCATTATCTGAAGGCACGGCAGTGCCCCCAGATAATGGCAGAGAGCAAAAAGCGGCACGGCCGTACAATCCTTGTCTCGAAGCAGTTCAGGCCATTTCAACCCCTTTATAAATAATGATACTTCGTAAGATCATTTCATCTGTGTCTCTACTCTCTACCTCGTACAAATATTTTAAATTTTCTATCCTCAACAGCCTGTAATGATCCACTGCTGGACGGAGGCCTCCCCCTGATAATCGTTTTATTGGCTTTTATCTCATGGGAAGATGACCTACCAAAAGGATGGAGGAGACTAGCTCGTGACAGAGATGAGTGGAAGAAACTAGGGGAGGCCTATGTCGAAGGACAACCTGACGAATAAGCTGGTTGCTGAAGAATTTCAGATAATATTAGTAATAGATTTAAAAACTACTTTATATACTGTATTATACATGTAATGTACTTTGGTCAGCGAATAAAGGCTAGTTTTTTATTTTATCTCATGGGGGTGCCCATTATCCCCACGCCGGGCATGTAGGTTGGGGATCGTAGTTCTGTGGAAGATCTATTCTGCAAAAGGCGCTGCTACCCGCCGGGGGGTAGCGTTAGTCGCCTCTTACGACACCCACGGGAAGAGTTGGGGTGGTGCACATTCACAGGTATATCAAAAGGTTTACTAAAATTTTATCAATTTCTAAAATTAAAAGAAAATAGGTAGACTTTACCTTCCAATGGAACTAATTCTTGTGGATCCATGATCTTGTCGATGTTTCAATTTCACATGCCTCGTAACTTGAAGGAGACTGCTGGGCCAATGGTTCTATCCCTGGCTCCTAGAACAAACCATGAAATAAAGATAAGTTTCTATCCAGCTGGAGAACAGCGTAAATATGAGAGAAGCCAATGAAATTGTATCGAGATATTCCGCGTTCGTCCCACTCGCCGCGTCCCAAAGAACGCAGAAATTAAAATTAACGCGGAAATCGTTCCGGTTTCGTCCCATTTTAATATTTCTTACAGAAAAGTAGCAAAATACTGTCGTCCACACACTTCTCGTGCAAGTCTGACTGATCCATACCAATACCAGCCGGAAGTGTGTCCAAGTCTGCAGTTAGCTCAATTGTTTCAATTGTAAACACTAGTTTTAATTTAATTCTAATAATTGATCATAATTTTCTTTGTTAATAAAGCATTGCTTGTAATAAAATGTTGATCTGTAATATAAATCCGCTTTGGTGGTAAAACCAGGAATGGTTGCCAGCAACCACTATTTGGGACCTCCCATTCGACCAAGTGTAGCATGTTTGCACTTAATAATTCCTTTATCAATTATACCTATACCACAGTTCAGTAATCGACCTACATTAGATAACGACTTGATATACAGGGTGTAACAAAAATGAAGGACCAGACTTACGGGAAAAATATATAAAAAAATCTTAACTTGTAGTTTTGAAAACTTAATGATCGTGCTTTATTTTTATTATCATAGAAATTAAGTTTATTAATGACAATAAGCACATGCATGTGTACCTATAGAATTAATTTATTTTTTCGAAAACTTGGACTGGGTTTTTTTATTATTTTTACCGTGTTTTTTTTGTATATTTTTCCGTGTTCTGTGATCGAAGCAGAGCCCTCCTGAAAGTTTGGACCTTCATTTTTGTTACACCCTGTATAGGTAGATACAATAGACAGTCAATAGACACTATCACAAGTGGTTAATGATAGTAGTTTTCTATAAATAAGTAAAGGGTGTTCTGACTAACAACGTGATGCGTCAATCATAAATTACAGTGTTGTCGGTTGAAACTACCAATGCATAGACGCAATAGAATACATTCATCTTGAATGTAATCTATGCGTCTATGCATTGTTAGCTTGGGACTAGATTATAAATAAATGAATAAAAACTGCTTTGATATCGTAATAAACAATACACTGAGAAATAATATAGGTACTACTGAAGATATGAAATAAGTTCCCAAAAATTTTCGATTTCGGCGGGACTCGAACCCGCGCCGCACCCTCAGCACAGCTCTAACCAACTAAGCCACGAAACCCTAGTTGGTTTAACCGAAAATCTTTGGGACCTCTTACGGACTATAGCGCCGGTGGCTCCATCTACAGGGGTAACATTACAGTTTAACCAAACATGCTCAACGACCAAAGTTACATTTAGTTCGTTTTTTCATTTCTTACAGATACTCAAAGTGCGGGTAAGCACTATAACAAAAAAAAAGCTTAATAACTTCTTAAATTTATTATACTTAATATATAAAATTAACTTTTTATCTCGGAAAGAGATTATATTTCGATATTTTTGCTCTTCGATTCGAAATATTCCTTCGAAATATTGACCTGTATCTAAATCACATTATATGTACCTACCTATTTAGACTTAGATAGGCAAATAATATTGTATTACATTTTAAGTATCATATAAACTTAAAAGTATATTTCGCTTCTTCCACTAGTGGACATAAAAATTGAAGCGAACAAAATCAATAACATTTTGCTTCTTATTTGATATTAATTACTATTTACAAAGCTGTATTACCACTCGCCCATGTGGGGTAACTAAAAGTTCCAGTAAAAATAGTCCGTTGAACGTGCATGGTAACGAAAGGTGCCACTTCATGTTACTTTTATGCTATTTTTGGCATAGAAATATGGTTGTTTTATTTGACAAAAACCTGGTGAACATATGAAAATTTGACTTGTCTTAGTGCTTATTTTATAAGCTTAAAGAAATAAAGTTATTGACTTTTGATTTTCTATTGTTTTCTATTCTGTGGTATAGGTACCTACTAGCCGCCGTGGTTGAAATTCGGAATCATCCCTACAATTTCCGAAGTTTATAAAACTGGACGTCATATCACAGCGGACACGAATCTGATAAAGATTTGCATGGGGTAAAATGTCAAGTGGAATCAGCTGTTAGTGTTATCATTTTGGCCAGCATTAGCGTGTTATTCCTCTTTGATGGTGTTGCATCACGTGATCACCCTGTTGGGGGTACCTCATCATCATCAGCCTATATTAGTCCACAGCTGGACATAGGCCTCCCCTAATGAGTGCCATAGCGCCCTGTCTTCCGTTTACTGCATCCAACATCTGCGGGATGACGATATTCGAAAGACTTTCGTAGATCGTCATACTACCTGGCTAGGCGGAGGGCGTCCTACACTACGTTTGCCGAGTCGCGGTCTCCACTCAAGAACAAGTTTACCCCAGCGGTGGTCGGTTCTACTCGAGATATGGCCAGTCCACTGCCGCTTCAGCTTGCTAATCCTTTGAGCTTGGTCGATAACCTTAGCGTTCGCAGAATCAATGTATGTAGGATGATGATGTTCCTTAGGAACCGATGATATATATTTTTTTAATTTTTTTTTGAAAGACAGTCTAGATATTTGAGATAACGTGACAACTGCAAAAATTAGCAGAAAAAGAATTGCGTGATATTTGCCGAGACCCCCTCACGTGAGATTGGGTGAGATTTGCCCTACCCCGTTAACACCTCACATAATTAATAAACGCCCACTAATCACCACGCTTGGCAGGAGGATTGGCGATCGCAGTGAAGGTGTTGATCAATACACAAAAAGCATCCTGCTACCCTTCCTTTAGAAGGTTCCCTTAGTCGACTCTACGACATCCACGGACCGAGTCGAAGGGGTCGATTCTTACGCCATAACCGACACGACTAATCCTCAGTTAATTAAGTCGATAAAGTAGGTACTTATGACTAATTACATTACACATACATTAGATAAGTATATTGTCTAAAGGGAAATACAATAAAATAGTTATAATTTGTAAAATGGTCGATAACAAGAACAATGGTAATCACTAATCAAATCACCTACTTTAACTAATAACTAACTAGTTTATTGTGCGTGCTTTGTTTCTTAAAGAATTATTTATGTTTTGAAATATGTACACAGTTATAGTTAAAACAAATATTTAGGAGCAGTGCTTCAAAGCGGTATAGGTATAAGGTATAGCTAGCTTTTTCGGTATGGAAGAATGACGACATAGTTAAATAAGGGTATCGTAATTTATAGGTATGACGTAATAACCTTAACCGTTATATAAGGGTTTCCAGTTATTCAAGCCCTGTTTAGGAGGTTATTATACCAATTACAGAGATATCCAAAAGGAACCTTCCTAATTAAATAATAATCACTGGATTCTTTAGAAAATTAAGTTTACCTTTTTGATATGATATTAAAAATATTGTATCCGCAGTTATATATCTTTGTTTTTTTTTTAAGATTTAGAAAAGATTTGCATAGTCATTAAATTTTAATAACACTACATTAAATTCCGCAGTAATCAATCGATCGAATCGATGGATGGTAACATAAACTGTAAAATGTCTCAATTTTAAAATAGTTGACGCGGCAGCCGGCCTTTTGCTCTACATTTTGTCATCTAAAACAGGGGTCGATGACCTTTAATATAGTAAAAAACATTTGCTGAACATTAAACATTTCTGTAGAAAGGAAAATCATATTTTTGATTGAAACAACCAAGACTTTTGATGTCAGACATTACTTGGAAAACTTTCAATACAAAACAAAGATAGAGCAAAACGAAAAAATGCGACACATAACTAAATAAACCATACGACGAACAGAACACAATTTATAATATTAGTTACATTATTAACTTAAGTACATACATAATTAGTTTTTAATTATGTTGCCTAAATAATATTTTTTTGAAATAAAAAAGAGAGATGGTAGAGTCGTTGAGTTGTTTAATTAATTAATAAAACATCATCATCATCATCATCAACCTACCTATATTAGTCCACAGCTGGACTAGGCCCTAGGCCTCCCCATGAGCAACTTTACTGCGATCGCCAATCGTCATAAAACATATAAATGTAAAATTATACATAATTTTACTAACTACTGAATAGTAACTTACCAACAAAACAATCCTATTGTTTTTATTAGTGTCACAACAATATCACTGAAAATAAAACACAACACTTCACAATCATAAAATATCCACTACGAACAATGTATTTAAGTCGTTAAAATCACAAATACACGACAAAATTAACAAAACATCTCATGAAACTCGAAAAAATGCGGAACACGCGCGACGAAAAATTTTAATTGTCGATCTAAATAAAAGTAATACACTAACGATATAAAATTGACAGCAAAAATATGAAACCACTGTGCTACACCACGTCTCCACGAGAAAACGTTAACTGTCGATATAAATAGAAGACAAGATATTGTCGATCACTGTCTATTGAAATTATGTCGATTTAAACTGTCGCTCTGAAACACAACACAACGTCTCCGCGTGGCGAGCCGAGTAATACTGATAGTACACAAACAAACAATACTGTCAAATACAATAACCCTCTTACGATGTCGGATAATGGGTTTGGCACACTACACGTGGCAAGATAATTATACTGAATTGAATGTAGATAAAGCAGGAACGTATTTTATTAACCATCTTTCAAATAATTCAGACTAAGGGGTTTATAGATTTTATATTTTTTATAGGTTTTAAGATTTTAGCTCTGACATCGGAAACTCTTTGCTCTTTTTCAAAATCGCGGCTTGCAATAAAAGTTTTATATTTGGATAGATGAAACAATAAAAACATCAACTCTGAATATCTCAAAAACCTGACGCTTTAGAATATTATTGTGATATCACATTTTTAGGGTTCCGTACCCAAAGGGTAAAAACGGGACCCTATTACTGAGACCCCGATGTCCGTCTGTCCGTCTGTCACCAGGCTGTATCTCATGAACCTTGATAGTTAGACAGTTGACATTTTCACAGATGGTGTATTTCTGTTGCAGCTATAACAACAAATACTAAAAAATAGAATAAAATAAATGTTTAAAGGGGCTCCCATACAACAAACGTGATTTTTTTGTCGTTTTTATAGATAATGGTACGGAACCCTTCATGTGCGAGTCCGACTCGCACTTGGGCGGTTTTATTTTGTATTCTAAGATATTGTTTTGTGTAGTAGATTTAGGATAAATAAATTATACTAGACTGATAAAAAATGTGGAGTCTACCACATTTTTTATCAGTCTAGTACAGTATAATTTGCAAATTGAATAATTCCTTCTATGAAATTAAGGTCTTATTTGGTGCTGTTTAATTTAATATCTCGGAATCCGTCAGTTTGCTAATAATAAGGCCAATAAAAAAACTATACGTACAGGTTCAAGAGTCACCCTTTAAGCAAAATTTGCTTGTGTTAGGAGACCCCTCTCTTACCATTATACACTATCGATACATACGTCATAACATTACATAGGTACCTACATTATTTCCATAAACATAGGTACATTATTTCCGGGCCTAGTATTTGCGTCATAACTTGTTACGAAGGTAAGGTAGTAAATATCTAAAATTAAAAAAGATTTTTTTTTTTTTTTTTCTTAACTTGTACCTATATATACATTTTAGATTAATGTTACATACACTAGAGTATAATTACAATCTAGCCACAGAATTGGCCAATGGGTAATTTTATTTTAACTTATTTTTATACATATAAACTTTATACTAAGAACGTGTCCGACGAATAATTTAATAATAAGATTTTTGAATTATTAATTGGGAAAAGTGGTACTTATGATAATTGATTTAGATTTTTATTCGTCGACTTTTACGTTAGCTTTATAAGTTAAGAATTCATCGAATCGCACCGCAACGCATAGTGTGACAGGACCTTAATGAGATAATAGGTGCTACCAATAACTAACGACGCATTAAACATGTTTAATTACATGTATATTTATCGTACTTTAAATACTTGTTCAGCAACTTTGTTTAAACTTAGACATTCGATGTTAATTTTGTCGATATTTGCGTCTCTTTATTCTGATTTTTTATTGAAATGAGTTTGTATTTTTAGGTATTTTTTTCGTCTGGTCGAAGCGACGTGACCCGACAGCTGATGAGTATCTGGCCAGCGCATCAGCATTGCTATACAGCGGAGGAATGCAGCCAGCAGCGTCTTGGGCACGCTTCCGACTGGTATTGATATGGATCAGTTGAGCTACCTACTTGTAGATTGTTTGTGACAGTCTGCAGTTAGCTTGTTACATAGAAACTATGCACCTAATCTGCAGCCGTGGATTGCAGCATTGTTGTCCGTGCGGTATAATTGTTATAATTGGTTACGATTGTTTAAATTGTAAATATTAGTTCTAATTTGCTCGATGTAGGTTTCGTATGAATTTCGCGCTCCACTGTCCGCGTTATTCCGTCCAGTATTTATAGAGTACCTTCCTCGGAGTTCGCTACCGCTTTGGGAAGCGAATACCGCATAGCTCTTATAGGACGATTCCCACATCATACCAGTGCAGTCTCTGTTCCAGCAACGTGTCCGCTCAGTTCAGTATCATGCTAATATCCTTGCATACTTCTCTATGAATGATACTGATACTGAACTGAACGGACACGTTGCCGGGACGGAGACTGCACTGATATGTGTGAATCGTCCTTTACAAGGTATATTTTTAAAAGCGACGCGATCCCCTTTTGTTTTACTTATATTCTAGGCCCTGGATTTGTGACATCTGCGTGGATTATTGTATTAAAAGAGAATCGTGATAGCTTTAAAAATGTAGGTACATCTCTTAGGGTCAGCTCACACCCAGATGCGTGTGTGACGCAGCACGCACTTTGTTATAGTGATTCCAAATATAACTTTATTCACTACACAAAAGACACAAATTGTAGGTACCTATCGACGTAGGTAATGCGAAAACTTTCCGCTTCGGCGCGCGGTGGGGCCACTCACTGCGACGCGCGTCTAGAAATGCCTCACGTCACGTCACGTCGTCGTCGCGTCGCATTTCTGTGTGAGCTGACCCTTGCAAGCTTTTACCTTCCTGCAAAGTGATGTCCAGCTGTGGAATAATATAGGCTGATGATGATGATGATGAAAGTGAGCATAATTGCGAGACACTAACTCTACGAAACGAGAAAAATCGAGAAAATCAACAAGCCAGTGAAACAAATCTACTGCTCCGCCCCTTGGCTTCTCATTGGCCGCCTTCTATCTCACAAACCAATCAACGTGCAGCGAATCAACCCTCTTTCGAAATTCAATTATTATGCAACATTTTCCTCAGTGGCCTGTGATCCGTCGGAGTGAAAAGTTGTGTGTTTTGTGAAGTTTTTGTGTGCTTCGATAATGCCTACTGTTACTGACATGACGGGGCATAACGGTGGGTATTAAAATACATTTTTTTTATTCAATGGATGAAACGATAGCGTTTTTGTTATTTTTTTTCTAGAAAAGTGACTTGATCAAGATAGTTCATTACTAGGTATGTTTAAAAGAAAGCGGAGAGGGTAGGTAATTGTGGTTCATACTGAGCAAAGTTTTCGTACCTAGAAGGTAATCGAATTTTCCCAAAAATTTGCTGATCACTTTTAACTGGGCTTAGTTCTTTGCTTGTAATAGGTAACTAGACAGGCTGTAAAACAGGCAACTTAACTAAAATACTAACAGACAGAGATAAGTCTTTTGGCTAAATTGAATGAGAGGTGAGATCCAGGCGTCACTTGCTATCATGCATACTTGAGCAAGGAAATCGTACCCATTCACGATTTCATCAAGAAATAAATCTGGACTTTTGACTTTGTACGAAAACGTGACGTTTCTTACCTTTGTTACCATACTTGGGCATTTCACGTTCTTGGCGTTTTGTCGATATCGTCTTTTTGCTACATGGGTATTCTGATAGGCTTCCAGATACATCGGCCTACTACTTAATATCATGATAATTTTAGCTAGATATGGCCCTGTTATTGCGGGAACACCAATTGCATGAAACAATTTGTATCTTTTTTTATAATGTCTATATCTTAGAGTAACTAAACATCTATATTGTGTTTCTTTCGTTGGTGGTTTTAATTATGATAAATAAATATGTAAATACTTACGTACTAGCAAATTTTTTTTGGTATTTATTGAAACTACGTATATCAAGACTCTAATAAAAGAGGTGGATTTTATATTCTAGAATTCTAAATCAAGAGAATATTGTGTACAGTGTCTCCTAACTGATATTATACTCGTAAATGCAAAAGCTGTGCGAAAGTTTGGATAGATATCTATCCAAACTTTTGCACAGCTTTTGCATCCATCTGGATGGATTGATGTTTGTCGGTGTCTGTAACGTCTTCACGCCATAACTACTGAATGGATCGAACTGAAACTTTGCTTGTTTGTAGGTCTAACACCTACATTAACACATACTGTACACTGTTTTTTTCATAAATTAGTTCCTGTTCTATAACGGGACTCCTTGACAGAATGGGAATGTGTTTTGTTTGGTTTGTTGGACGCATTTATAGGTTAGGTATTACCTTAAAAACCTTTAAACGTGTCAACGCATGCGAAGCCGCGAGCTGAAACTAGTATTAAATAAAAACTACTTCGGTACCTCCGATTAAAATTGGTCGATAGCTACAAAGTAAGTATGTTACACAAAAGAGATTGTAAAAATAACATTAATGTTATTATTGTATGTAATACTTATAAATACACTTCCTTTGATAACCGTATCCTGCGATAAGGATGCTGTTTTTAGTAATTAATTTAATTACTTAGGTGCCTACCTACTTGGTGAGTAATTCAATTTTTTATTCAATGCAAAGCGGTTTGAAGATTTTGTCCAAACATAGCCGATGTTTGGGTGAAATCTTCAAACCGCTCTAAGTTTTTTTAAATCGTGGCGCTCAATGATAGTCAAATGTTTCGATAGAGAACACGATACAAAGAAAAAATGTCACGTTGTCTGAGATAATTCTAAGCACCAGTCCTCCAGTCCATTCCTCCTAATTCTAATTCTTCCACTAGTGGACAAAAAATTGAAGCGAACAAAATCAATGACATTTTGTTTCTTATTTGATAATAATTACTATTTATAAAACTGTTTATGTATAAAATTTGACTTGTCTAAGTGCTTATTTTGTAAGCCTAAAGAAATAAAGTTATTGAATATTGATTATTTTTTGAATAATCACAGATGAAAAAAAATTGAGTACCTAATACTTAGGTTAATTACTTACTTAAGTACTTTCAATGTGAAAGCTCAGAATCCTTACGCTTGGATTAGGAGATTAGGAGGCATCCATTAATTACGTGAGTCGTTTAGTCGGAGGGGGTCAATAACTAAATTTTTTGAATTAATTTTAATTTAGATTTCAATAATTTCATTTCTTTAGGCTCACAAAATAAAGCAGAGAAATAGAAATCTCACTATAATCTCACTATAATCTCACTAATATTATAAACGTGAAAGTTTAGATGGATGGATAGATGGATGGATGTTTGTTCCTTTATCACGCCAGAACGGCAAAACGGATCTGGATGAAATTTGGCACAGAGATAGATTATAGTCTGGAATAGGACATAGGCTACTTTTTATCCCGAAATTCCTACGGGAACGGGAACTACGCGGGTGGAACCGCGAGGCGCTGCTAGTAATATTATAAATGTCAAAGTTTGGATGGATGGATAGATAGATGGATGGATGTTTGTTCCTTTATCACGCCAGGACGGCTGAACGGATCTGGATGAAATTTGGCACAGAGATAGATTATAATTTGGAATAGAACATAGGCTACTTTTTATCTCCGAATTACCACGGGAACGGGAACTACGCGGGTGAAACTGCGAGGCGCTGCTAGTAAGATATATAGTGTTATTGATATTCTCTTAACATAAAGTTTTTGTCCGATGCCTATTTGAATATTCTGCAATGACCTGCTAAGCTACCAACTAATGTTTTCTCTTTTTCTATCACAAGGTGGCGCCTAGTGACAGAAAAGGACACAATTTTGTTTATAATTTTTCAAATTAATTTCTATGTCCAGGGCACGCCATGGCTTCGGACCAGGATTCGTGTTCTGATGAAGAACCAGACAGTGAGATGCTGTCCGATGACCTCTGTCTGCCAGACAGTGACGAGGAGAGAATCGCTATGAGGAACGTTCAGGATTTACAGGTAGGTGAGGGTTTTGGAGACCAGAGTGCAGATGCAGAAAGATGGTACTTAACGTTTGGATGGAGAGGACGGACTGATGGATGTTAACGATTTAATTTATCGGCTCCTTATCGCGTACCTTATTTTTTTTAAAGACGGTTAGTGTTAGAGAAACGTTTCAAACATGAACCTGGCTAGCACTACAATATGCAATTCAATATGTTAGTTTTTAGGGTTCCGTACCCAAAGGGTAAAACGGGACCCTATTACTAAGGCTCCGCTGTCCGTCTGTCACCAGGCTGTATCTCATGAACCGAGATAGTAAGACAGTTGAAATTTTCACAGATGATGTATCGCTGTTGCCGCTATAACAACAAATACTAAAACACAGAATAAAATAAATATTTAAGGGGGCTCCCATACAACAAACGTGTTTTTTTTGCCGTTTTTATAGATAATGGTACGGAACCCTTGCGCGAGTCCGACTCGCATTGGGCCGGTTTTTTTTTATAGTCTAGTATACACATATATATGAATGTTAAAAGTTATCATAGTGCATACTAGAGTTAAATTACAATCTAGAATCGGCTAATGGGTAATTTAGTTTTAACTTAATTTTATAACAACGTACCTAGTACTAAGAACGTGTCCATTGGCACTTTTCTTATTGTCTCTTAACCTAAGTTGAAGACACTTTGTTCATGTGTTCTTTAAGATAGCACTTATGCACATACACTTTAATTATCACTACACAAACTCAAAAGGTTTTGTTCTTTTGAGCCTTCTCACTATGTCCGTACTTAACACGATCAAAAGTGAATTGCATAGTGAGCCATGATCACGGAATAACTGAAGTCACTGTGAGTGAGTTTTTATTGGCAGATATACCGATCTACCCTCAGTTGTTTTTTGCTATGTAAATCACTAAGAGGTTTGAATAACGAACGCAGCTCGAACACGATTCACGACACACTACAGTGCTACACTGACGGTATCTGAACGCAGCCTTGTTGGTAGAAAACTTCTTTCTTCAGTTTTAATTTATTTTATTTTATATTTTTAGGAAAACTTACAGCTAAACACAACAAAAAATTGAATGTAAATATATGGAAGGCCAATTAAAAAAATTCACAGATAGTTTGAAAGAACAAATAAAAGAGAACAAGTGGTGGACAAACAAACAAAATACCTAGATTGAAAGAACAAATAAAAGAGAACAAGTGGTGGACAAACAAACAAAATACCTAGATTACTTGTGAAGTTATGAAACAAAGAAATGATTATTACAGATACGCTTAAGGTTACTTGGAGAAGTGTTAAACAAGTCAATTTCGGCTGCAATTGCGTTGAAAAATCTGCTCGCACGCAGAATATATGAGTTCTGTCTATAACGCCATTTAGATGATGGGATATATAGAAGATTATGGTTTCCGAGAGATGCAGTTTTTACATATCCTCATGTTCCGGATAATTGGAAACCTGTCTTAAAAGTTACCGAGCACATGAGCAAGTACGAGGACCTATAGGAAATACTTAACCTTGTGTGTCTGTTCCTCTAGAGCCTGTCAGAAGACGTTCCCTCCCTCTATCTACGCCCTCCTCGCAAACTCTTCACGAACTGCCGCGAACGTTGGCGGCAGCAGAACGTGAGCGGTGCGTTCGCGGAGCTGCGACGACTGGTACCGACGCATCCACCTGACAAGAAGCTGTCGAAGAATGAGATACTGAGGATGGCTATCAGGTAAGCATACAATTATGGCTTAGCGACCCGAAGTGTGTTATATGTGTGTATGCCTCCAATGAGTTTTAGTCACCAATTCGATCTGTTTCACGAGATCTAATGGCGATTTGTATGAATTGTGCGTGGGAAACAGTCTCTCGTCAGTTTTTTCAACTTTAAGCTCGTAGACCTCGTTAGCAAATAAGTACCTAACCATATTCAAGAGTCATAGGCACGCGCTTTCCCTTGTTCATAATCCATTGGGTTCAGTTCTTTGCTTGTAGTAACTAGACAGGCTGATCATAAATAATAGATTCAGGCGTTACTTTGCGAAAATCCATTGCAAAATATTAGAATGAAAATATTTAGTAACAATTCCGCGAAAAAAACCTTCTCCGATAAGTTCTAACAAAATGTAGTCCGCGTTGTAGAAGGAAAACGACGCCAACTACAAAATGAAAAAATACCTATCAAAGCAAGACGTCAACTAGTTTCGTCTCTCCACGAGACATCATCAGGACACCACAATACTCGACCTTAACACTGAGAGCGCTAAGCAACAACGGCAGAGTCTCACCAGAGATGTTGCCACTCCGAGCTCCGCGCGCCAAGGCTGATCATAAAACAGGTCACTTAACTAAAATACTAACAGACAGAGATAAGTCTTTTGGCTAAATTTAATGACAGGTGAGATCCAGGCGTCACTTTTAAGCTATCATCATGCATACTTGAGCAAGGAAATCGTACCCATTGACGATAAATCTGGATTTTTGACTTATTGTACGAAAACGTGACGGTTCATGACTAATTCTGACCTATTTCTTACCTTTGTACTTCTTCCAGATACATCGGCCTCCTCTGCGAGATCCTGGAATGGCAGAAGACGAACCTAAACAAGGAGAACTCAGCGTCTCTCGCTATCAAGTGCGAATCCCCTAGTCCTCACTCTAGAAGACTCCGACTCAAGCGACCTTTCGAAGACGATAGGAAGATCTATCTCGACGATTACGGCAATGAAGAAAACGAGCGTCGTCAGATTCCTAGAGACATCTTCGGTAAGGAGTTTGGGAAAGAACAGCCGTTTGGGAAAGAGTTCGGGAAAGAACAACCGTTTGGGAAAGAGTTCGGGAAAGAACTGGCGTTTGGGAAAGAACAAATGAGAATCATCAGGAATCAGTATTACTTTGGGCCGCGGTGGAGACAGACTGCTCCGTTGAGGAATCTAGGGGATAGGAATGGAAATAACTTGCTGATGATAGCTCCGGCTAAGGATGGAAAGAGTAAGGAAAAGAATGAGAAAGACGGTAAACCTTAGAAACTTACTTTTTATACTCTGTGGTGTCGTGTCAGACGTTGCAGCAGAGCATTGGAATCGATTTCAGTTTCATTCATTTGTATAATAGTAATATATTCTTTAATTCAGACACAGGATCCATTTTTAAATTATACAGGCATGAAATAGTAAGACCTATAACTAGCTAACTAAGGCTAAACTAGGCTAACTAAGTATAACTGTAAATCAGAATGTAGATTCTACCTCAAAGTTATTAAGTTATATAACACCTTCATATTTTGGATTCATAATTATACATAAATTACGCATAAATATTTTACTGTTCTAACACTCTTAGTTGGTAGCTTTTAGTTATGTTATGTACCTTGGAATAGACAAGAAGAATGTAAAAACAATATTATTAAGTAGGTTTATGGCTAGAAACACATAATAGCATTGTGTTAAGTCGCTGTGAAGTTGTATTCAAATGAAACAGATGAATTCTGACGATCAAAGAGCGGCCCGTGTTGCTCTATCATCGTCAGAATTCATCTGCCGCCATCTGTCACCGGCGGACCGGAGTCGTAGCCATACGCAGGCATTCCGGTCCGCAACCGCCGGTGGCCCGTGTTGCTCTATGCTGACGAAGGACTGAGCTCGTACCGTACAAGTAAATTTATCACTTCCATGGCCCCAGACGTGGCTACTGATGCCCACAGATGAGGTAATGTTACTTCGTAACCCAGACGCCTAGATCAGATAGACATGATCTGCAAATTCGAATCCTATGGCGCGTTTGGCATTTGTGAAAGTTTTATTTATTGGTAGTTGTTAGTGATTTTAGCTGTGCCATATTATTTAAGTAGATTTAGGGTCATTTAAGTAGATTTAGGGTCGTTTAATGTAGATATTATTGTAGAATTAACTACCTAAAAATAAGAATTTAAATAGACGTTTTATTGTATTGATCAATATATGGTATACTGAGCAACGAGTTCATCCAAAAGAAAAACAAATGGTCAAGGTTCTTTAGTAACAAAGAAAATTACTATCAAATAATAGAACTAAATTAAAACTGATGTTTACAATTGAAACAACTGAGCTAACTGCAGACTGTTGCAAACCATCTACGGGTAAATCCACTGATCCATATCAATACCAGTGGGAAGCGTTCGAAAGACGCAGGCTGCATTGCCCCGCTATGGTTCAAAGTTAAATTTATTCTTAATTGTTTTAGCGATTCCTGCATTGTATAGTCAATTTATTTTTAATTTTATAATAAGTAAATCTTCTATTGGCCGTTTGTTAAGAATACGTTTAACAATTTTAGTACATTATTAAGGGCTGTGTATTTTGTTTTCTTTATTGAAAGAAGAGTCTAAAAACTTTGTAATCCAAATCTACATAACACTAAACATTTCTGTTCTGTCTAGATGTCCATTATAATTAGGTATTACACATCATCATCATCATCAGCCTATAGTAGTCCACTGTTGGACATAGGCCTCCCCTAATGAGCGCCATAGCACCCTGTCTTCAGCTTCTATTACACATTGTTCAAATATTATTATTATGTCGGTAAGTTAGAGTTAGTTCAAAAATAAATTAAGTTCACAAAGTAAAAACCATTTCTTATTTCATCTCGCCTTCACTCTTATTTGTTGATAGATAAATAATAAGGATTTTTGTTAAAGTGCTTACCCGCACTTTGGGTATCTCTAAGAAATGAAATAAGTTCCCAACAATTTTCGATTTCGGCGGGACTCGAACCCGCGCCTCACCCTCAGTACGGGTGTGCTCTAACCAACTAAGCTACGAAACCTTAGTTGGTTCAACCGAAAACTTTTGGGAGCTCTTACAAACTATGGCTATAGTCCGTAAGAGGTCCCGTTTCGTGGCCTAGTTGGTTAGAGCAAATCCGTACTGAGGGTGGGGCGCGGGTTCGAAATTTTTCAGGAACTTATTTTATTTCTTAGAGATAAATAATAATTTATTGTACCACACAAACACAGAAACCAGTACAAAAATAAACGCTACGAGTGGACCAAGGTGGACTTATCGCTATGATAATTATGATATGGTATATCCGTCTCTTTCCAAAGGGGCGTGTAATGCCCCTCCTTCTTCTCCCTATCCCCCCTACATAACTACTATATTTTATTCTGTGTAACCAAATAAACCCTTCTGTCACTGTGTTTCATTGCATTCTACTAAAAAAGGTATTTATTTGGTGTTTATTTGTGCGAATTGTTCAGCTTTTATTATTATTATTACCTACAAGAAGGTATTATTATTATTATTTTCGATATTATTATTACTTTTTATTATTACCTACTTGTAGGTAATAATAATAAAAAAAGCTGAACAATTCGCACAGCATTATCTAGCCCCAAGCTAAGCAGAGCTTATGTGTAAGGGTAATAGATAACTGATATACATGAAATATATGTAATACAATACATAGATATAAAAAAGTAGAGCTTCTCATCAGCTGACATCGTCTAATGTTGAACCTCTGTCTCGTTGGTCTAGCGATCAGCTTGTTCAAACTCTGATGATCAGGTCCTGGGTTCAAATCCGAGGCCGGGTCGAAAGTTGTTATATTGAGGGTTTTTTTAGCAAAAAAAACTCACAGTAGCAGCCAAGAGTGAGGAAGTTGGTGGTGTTAAAGTTCCCGGTCGTATCGGTCTACCGTCCTTGGATTATGAGATTGAGGGAATAGAGAGCGCACCTGTGTTTGCTTGCGCACACTTTCGTGCACTGTAGTGAAAAAAGATCTTTTAGTGTTTTTTTTTACTCAGGACTTATAATAATATGCCCTGCGCACCTGGCTAGTCTCCGTTGAGTCTGGTCGTGGTCAAAATTCGACTAGAAGGACACACTTTCTACACATGTCTCCCCAAAACTTGCTTTTTGCTTGTTTTTACCCGACTACCAACAGGGGAGGGTTATGAGGTTAGCACCCTATGTTTGTATGTTTGTACATTTGTATGTTTGTATGTATGTGGCCGATTTCTTTGTTCCCACGTAGCGCTGAAACTACTGGTTCGATTTCAACAAATTATGTATCGATTGATTCGTCTCAATACCCCGATGGTTATAGGCTATAGGATTTAGGGCTCCGACCCCGAATAAGCCTTCAAAACGCGTATTAAAATTTAGGTAGCCGCAGGCTGCAGGCCCCATAGAGAAAAATTACAATACCTACGACCTATTTTCATTTTCAACTCTATGCCTATCAAATATGACCGATACGTCATTCTATTTTGTCAATGTAAATGTTTCAAACTTTTATAACTTTCACGTAGTCGGGTTGTAGTTTTTAACTTTATCTTGTTTGCTTTTGTTTTTTGACTTTTTGCCATTATCAAGACGCTTGACCAGGCTGATTAGTGATCGCAGTGGGGGTGTTAAAAATAGAGAGAAGGAAGCTCCTGCCCTTCCTCTGGTAATTTCTCTTGGCTCTTACGACATCCACAGACTGAGTTGAAGAGGTCGATTCTTACGTCGCGAGCGCTATTTACCTCTAGACACTGTTAAACTCTCTACCTACTAGTTTAACGCGTTTTTCAGGTTCAAAAGTATGTTTTAGAGTAAATCCAGGTCTAGAACTACAACTATGCAACATTTCAGCACAATCCGTTCAGTAGTTTTGTCTTGAATATTTAACAAGCATCCAAACATCTATCCGTCTAAACATCCTAACCTACCCTCTGTCTATGCTATATTCTATGCCCCATCTCCCCTACCCACTGTGCTATATTCTATGCCCCATCTCCCCTACTAACAATGTTGTATTCCACAGTATAATTGAATTCAGCGTGTGTTGAGGAGATAAGGAGCTTTGCGTGGGACTATGCCTTTGTGAGATGTGTTGAAATTGATGAGATTTTGAGGGTCTTATAGAATGTTATTTGTAACACAGAGAGCTACCTCCTAACATAAAATAATATAATTTATCTACTTGTCTTCTATTTAAATAAATAAATAATGCTGGACAATTCACACAGCATTATCTAGCCCCAAGCTAAGCAGAGCTTGTGTTATGGGTACTAGATAACTGATATACATAGTACAATACATTACATAGATAAATCTTTTTTTAAATACATTATAGAAAATACTCAGAACACCCGGAACAAATATTTACATAATGCACAAATATTTGTCCCAAGACGGGAATCAAACCCTTCGGGGACCTTCGCCCGCCGCGCCACATACGTCGTCAATTATTATATAGATAGATAGATAAAGACTTTATTTGCAACTTCAGACACACACATACAAAATACAACAATTATACAGTACACTAGTAAAAACAAACTATAATACGATTAAGATTAAGGCCCGTATTATAAACCGACCTCTGCTTGAGAAACGCTTTTCTATGGAGAAAACGTCACTCAACCATAGATCTGTGACGAAGCAAGCTTTCATAATACGGACCTAAGAGTAACATAGTGTAGGAAACGTTGTGTGTGCTGCAGCAAGACAAAAAGGCCGTGGCTCAGTTAAATTTTTGCTTAAAAGCAAACACTGATTATATATTCTTTATGTACATGTAAAATTACCAAGTTACCTATTTTAGTTCTGTCTGTCGGTCACGGGCCATTTTAGCGCTTGATAATAACCATAAACTTGCAAAATCCGATTTTTAATCCCCAAAAATGTTCAATCTCTATAAAAATCCCTAAAAATCATAATTTTTTATCTCCGTGGCAAAAACTCTCGAAAGTAATTAGTCAAAGATTAAAATGGCTCAGGAAAATCTCAAGCACGTTTTTATTGTTAAAAAAAACGTGCAGCTAGACGGCCGAGGGTCAGGGCGGCCATTTATAGTAGAGCTGCATGGAAAACTCTTCTAGGCCTTGTTACGTAAAAATCAAGCCGATTCTTTTTTTAGGGTTCCGTACCCAAAGAGTAAAAACGGGACCCTATTACTAAGACTTCGCTGTCCGTCTGTCCGTCTGGCACCAGGCTGTATCTCATGAACCGTGATGGTTAGACAGTTGAAATTTTCACAGATGATGTATTTCTGTTGCCGCTATAACAACAAATCAACTAAAAAACAGAATAAAATAAATATTTAAGGGGGCCCATACAACAAACGTGTTTTTTTTGCCGTTTTTATAGATAATGGTAAGGAACCCTTCGTGCGCGAGTCCGACTCGCACTTGGCCGGTTATATTTAAACTATAATAACGAAAGTTAAATTAATGTATATATTATTGCTATTATTATATTTTTTATTGGTAATTTAATTTTTGTCTAATGTATATTACTATACAGAAATATTTAATTAATAAAAAAATATAAAAGAATGAAAATATAACCATTAATTAGCCATAAAACATAAAATAATTTGACGAGATTTTAAACCTGCACATCTGTCTGATAGGAATTTGTAGGTTTTTTTCTGTTTATTCAAATACATCGTGTACGTTTCGACCGAGTACCAAATTTTAACTGCCCAACTTCTTCCACTCACGCGAGAGAATGGGATCGTTGAGTGAATGAATGAACGGAAGGCAAGGCAGAGATTGCATCGATAATCGATACTGAATCGAGTCTACACCTCGTCTAGTTGACGTTGACCCTACAAATTTATTATTAGCTAAATGGTTATGAAAGAGATTTCAATTCAACTAAACGAGATACAAAAACCTGAATCATATAAACATATGTAGAGTCCATCTCTATTTTATGTCGAACTTATAAATTGCAACAATATGAAAAAATTATAAAAAGCGCGTGGAAAATCGCGAATGTTAAATATTTTTAAAAGGTCACACACCCGGCCTTTCCCGTTTCGGCAATCCCGTCACCCCATAAATCGTGATTTAATTCCCATCCCGTAATGTCCGCACCGTCGACAAATAGCTGACTGGTGCTGATAAGGTGAGGTTGGCGCGTGCCGAGGGGTTAAAATGTACAGTCGACGAAATAGTTTTTGTACAACATTGGTGTCATTCTGATGTCGCTAAAACTACATTAAACTACTTTCACAGCACTAAAATGATGATGATGATTCTTTGTTAATGGCAATAGGATATTTTACTCTTATGAGACGAAGTCTTAAAATATAGTATTATTGAAATAGCTAAGGCAAAAAGCAGTCGGAAAATATTAGTTTTCGTTCATAAAAGGCCTATGTCCAGCAGTGGACTGATATAGGCTGATGATGATGATGATGATGATGTTCATAAAATAACAAAATAAGTTTTAAAATTCAATTCAATGTTTTCAGTATTTCAAATCTGTTTTTAAATACCCGAAATAGTAGGCGCAATGTTATCATGTGCTACAGATGTGTAGGCGCACCAAACAGTACTGTCATCTGCAACATCAGCGAGGTACCACACAACCAACTGACGTCATAACCACATAGCAATATGGCGTCCACTGCGTTCAGCGTTTTTGTCAAATAAATTTTAAATTTTAAAAGAATTTTTATGGCACAACAATTGAATAAACATTGTATTTTTTTAGTGGTTCACTACGGTTAACCATCTACAAAATCAAATTGACTGACATTCTTTTCAAACATGGGTTTGATACTCTATTTGGTTGGACACTTTTCTGTCAGTCTCAAGTTATTGAAAATAATTGTAAATATCTGAGTTACTGTTAATAAGTAAATTCCCAATTTTTTTTCGATTTCGATGTAGCCTGGCTAAAGGCAAAATAATTTTTTAAATCGGTGCAGTAATTTTTTAAGTATTTTCGTTAAATACAAAAATACAAATCTTTTCCCTTTATAATATAGAAATACAACTTTACTACAAACGCACAAGAATCATCAAATTCGGTAATCAATTTACAGCGGGGCAATGCGGCCATCGTATATGTCGTCCCCAGCAGCGTGCTGGGGACGACACCTCCGACTGGTATTGATATAGATCAGCTGAGCTACCTGTAGATTGTTTGCAACAGTCTGCAGTTAGCTCTAAAATCTAAGTACTAGTTTTAATTTAATTATATTATATGATTGTAATTTTCTTTGTTAATAAAGATTTATTTATTAAAAACAAACTATATACAAGATCCGAATTAACTTCTATTTTAAAAGCGATTATAAATCTCAATATTCATCTTAACTTATTTCAATCGCACTTCGCACTAAGTTATCAAAATCTTTTATTAGCCACGCGAATAAATGAATAAGTAATAATAAATAAGCACACAATAATAAGTATAATATTGACAGGCGCGTGCGGCCTCGTGCGAGCCTCGTGCCGGCCGCTGGCTCCACTCGCATCGCTGTACGGGATTAGTGAGTACTCGGGTGAATTTGTCATCATTTGGGGTGTGTTCAAAATCTCATTAAATAAAGTCCATCATCACTGTAAGACAGTATCTAACTACTGCTGCTTCCTGGTTTTGGTTTTGAGAAAATTTTATTTAGGTAGGTATTTCAAAAAATTTGACGACCTAGACGGGATTTGAACCCGCAACCTTTCTCTCAGTCATCATCATCAGCCTATAATTAGTCCAGTGGACATATTATAGGACTCCATTAATGACAGGATTCGTGACGACGGAGAATCAAACTTATCTTAACTTATAGCTCAAACAGTGGGTCGGCCATATTTTCGCGTAGAACCGACTTGTTCCGCCGAAACTTGTTCTTGAGTGGAGAATGCGACTCGGTAAACGTAGTGTAGGACGCTCCTCAGTCAGGTGGGATGACGACTTAAAATGAAGAAGAAAACTGGAGGTCTACCTCCAGTTTTCTTCTTCATTTTAAGTCGTCATGTCCATCATCCATTGAAAAGCATCCAGCATCTATGCTGGATGCTTCAAACTGAAGTCAGGGCGCTATGGCGCTCATTAGGGGAGGCCTATGTCCAGCAGTGGACTAACATAGGCTGATGATGATGATAATCACATTCACACTAATATTATAAATGCGAAAGTTTAGATGGATGGATGGATGTTTGTTATTTCTTCACGGTAAAACTACTGAACGGATCGGGCTGAAATTTCCTTGAAGTCTGGAATCAATTATGGGCTACTTTTTATCCCATTAAACAGTTCCCATGGGATAGAAATCACCTTTAAACGTTTCCATCGAGACAAAGTGTGCGAAACCGAGGTGTTCTCTTCCCCATTTGATTTGGTACAAAAAAATAACTGTAACTTATTTTTGTGGTCGACCTGTACATTGTTTAAATCCAAGCATGCAAATTCACCAAATTGACAAAGTAGATCCACCAATTTATTAGATGGCGGACAAAATTCCGACACCTACATATGCGTAATTTATGTCAAAACGGCTCTGTATTTCCAATACAATACTCACCACTAGCGCCCCACCACCAACTGAACTGAATCTAACCAAGATTGGTAGAACTTGGTAGAGCTTCCCATACTAACTATTATAACATCTGTGTCTAAACAAATCCGAACAGTGCATAACTAGATGTCGCAACTAGTAAAATTAAAAGGCGCTAACGAAGTGTTTCAGGTTCTCGTAGGGACTTTGAACTTTATATTCATTGGTTGCGAAGCTGTGGGTAGTTTATATTACCTTATAAGTATAGGCTACTTTTTATCCAGTTTTTTGATTATCATCTGTGGAAGAACACCACGTGGTGATTTGTTATTCTTACATCTTGCTTAGTCATATTGTGGTTTCTATAATTATAATATATTATAATTATAATATAATAATACAAAGGTTACATTAATTTGATTATAGATTGAATATAGTCTGTGCCAAATAAGAATAACGTGGCAATTGAAGTTATATCTGGTTATTATATACTCTTTGGTATCACATCTGATGGTTTGATGACGTCTTACAATAAAATGGTATACTCAAACGCTACCTACACTATTGAGATCGTGATTACATAAGCACGTCTCAACATGAAGCTGAAATCATGGTGGTGTCATTTCATTTAAATCTAAGTTCAGATAGCTAGTAATACCGCCTCTGACCCGACGGTGTTCTGTTGCTGATGATTGCGCAAGTTATCAACGCGGGATTCTGCAAACATCCCGGACACCCTACAGAAGCGGGTTAGTCCCAGTAGCACTCTGAAACCATTATTTTACAGGATACCTGCTTCAGTTCAGTGCCTGCCAGCGAAACGGATGTTACCGTGGAATAGGTCTTTGCTCCAGCTTTAAAAATCACCAGCTCGCTTTTGCAGGCGTTGTATTGTATCTGAGCCCATGAGCCTCCGCATAACTCTCGCAGATTTTCAACAGCTTCCGGAGGGCACTGATCGATGGGCTCAGCAGCACTATGTCATCGGCGTAGCTGTTATTGTTATCAAAATTGCTGTTGAGCTCACGGATCAGACGATCCATGTACAGGTTAAAAAATCGTGGAGAAGAAATTCCGCCCTGCCTGTCTCACGCCACACCTGTACTCTGTCGATAACGATCCTGCCCATCTGACAATGTTACGTTGACTGCCATAACAATACTTTAGAAGCATTATTAACTCAGGCGGCAGGCCTGTATCACCGGACAGCTTCGGCCACAGCCTGTCATACACCACCTTAAAGCTTTCGATAAATCTAAGAAACAGGTGTGTTTCTGCTGGTATAGCACCGGACAGTATGTTTGAGACTCAGGACTGCTGATACAGTCCGGCTCTAAAGCTGAACTAGGCATCGTAGAAGCTCAAATTGTGACTGAGATGCGTATCAATCACACCGTCCAGTACTATAGCAATTTTTGTCGTATTATTATTGTATTGTAGTTGCCCAAACTAGAGGCGTCTCCGGTTTAATTTTTTTTCACTAAACCAGAGCCTCGCCTCGCCATGAGCCTCTTGTACATGACGATTCCATCCTATTACATGCGGCTTCTTTTTTTTATATTTTCCACTATTACTATAATTTAAACAGCTAACTAGGTAACAGATCCTAATATTTTAACTATTGTGTTGTACATTGAGTCAATTATCCTTCTACGATACGTCATTGCATACTTGAGCACAACTGCGTGTATTGCTTGATTTCAGAGCCGTCCACTCCTCCGTAACTTCTGCCCCGAAGCCTCAGACTAAGTAGATTTCTTACTTAGTCTGAGCCCGAAGCATGCCCTTTGAGGTATCTATTGCTGATTTCCCGGTGTTAGAAATTTCCTGATTGATTGAGCTGTGCAATGATAAATGTCATGGTAGAAGCCATGTTTCTTGCAGAGCTAAAATGTCAGTAGTTCGACATAGCGCCCGTACCCCATCAATAGACCTCTTTATACTGCGACAGTT
Source organism: Eupithecia exiguata (assembly GCA_947086465.1). Classification (NCBI taxonomy): domain Eukaryota; kingdom Metazoa; phylum Arthropoda; class Insecta; order Lepidoptera; family Geometridae; genus Eupithecia; species Eupithecia exiguata. The sequence continues at coordinate 1,542,794 of OX352250.1, read as the reverse complement.
GAATTGAAACTAGTGAAACTTATAAAAATAGATTTATTTATTATCATGTTGTTGTCCATCTAGGATTTTTCTAAAGTTAACAAATCTTTTTACATTTGAATTCCTTCCGGCCATAAATTATCATCTAGGAAAAGTTATATTTTGGAATTTGGTAAGTAGGTACATAAATTTTATATGCGTTATATTGCCTCAGCACCTTGGTTGGCCTTTATTTTCAGCAGGGACACCCTAATTTGGGTTTTTGAAAAAACAGTTTTTTTGAAATCCACAATATCCTACTCCGTGTACTACCACCATGCGCCATCCACATTTTATCAAACTATGGTGTTTCACCGATCAGAACCAACAATTTCCTAGTCCTAATTTTAACACTCCATATCAAGATACAAGGGGGACAGCGCGTACGCAGTCCCCACTACCAAAAATAACGCACCCGAGTTATCCACATTAGGGATAATCGCAGAGGTCAACCCAGCCGCAGTGCAATGGAAGGGCCTCGCTCTGGGGGAACCGCCTTTATGATCACGGTGTCCCCTGTGCCAGGTAAGTATGATTTCACATAGCCACTATGCGGACGTCGTTCTGAGCCGTGCGTTCTCGTCAGCGCGATCTAGAGCTCGTCCACTTTTAGTAGCGACATCTAGTTATGCGCGGGCTCGATTTGTTTGGGTGACGTCATTGTGCCGTGACGACACTAGCTACCTTGGCCGCTTTTGGCAGACGTTAGTTGCCTGCTTCAAATGTGGTTATAGTTCATTCTGACATGACTGAATAAGAACAACTTTTTATCACTGACTTGAGTTATATTATATGTACTACGCACTATAGGCAAACAAAAAACGTGTCGCAACTTGCTGGATGACAGCGACCCGCTGCAGCGCTTATGCATTAACTAAGTCGTCTAACCAAACAATTTAAACATTCAGCGCTAGATCGCTTAAAAATTATGGATTTCTCGCTACTAAAACGTCAACATGTCGTCCCTTTAGATTTTACCCCGCGCAGAGATGGCACAGTTTTTGTACCTACAAAACTTTGTAAGAATTAATTATGTTCCTTTAAAAAATGTTTGATTGCAACTATAGTAGAAATGTAAAAGAAAATGAATTGTTATGGATTTATTACTTTTCCGTGTGAATGGCCCGACGACTGGACCAAATCGATAATCCTTCCGCTTTATAAAAAAGGATCCATCAAAAAATGCGATAACTACCGCATGCTCCCCTCATATCTCATGCCAGTAAAATCCTATTGCACATCATCAACATCAGAATCAGACACTACTTGGACTGGCAAATCCCGCAGGAGTAGGCGGGTTTTGTTAAAGAGAAAGGGACACGTGAACAAACATTGAATGTCAGGCAACTCGTAGAAAAAGCCTATGATTTTAACAAACCATTCACGATGTGCTTCGTCGACTACAGTAAAGCTTTTGACTGTGTTAACTGGAGGAAGCTCTGGAAGATCCTCTGGAAGATGGTAGTCCCTAAACACCTTATAGGACTACTATAAGGCCTGTACGTGAGCAGCTAGGGAACAGTTAGGGTCGAAAAAGCAACGTCGAGTTCATTTGCGTTTGGCAAAGGAGTCTGCCAAGGATGTATACTGTTGCCTGTCCTATTCAACGTCTATAGAGAGAACATCATAAGAAAGACCTGCGAAGATTGGAAAGGTGGAATTACAATTAACGGCACCAAACTACGAGTACATAACCTCCCTTACGCTGATGACACCATCCTCTTCGCAGCAGATGAGATGAGACCGAGATGTGTTGTTTATAGCGGCAAAAAAATACATCATCCGTAAAAATTTCAACTGTCTAACTATCACGGTTCATGAGATACTCCTGGTGACAGACGGACAGACGGACAGTGAAGTCTTAGTAATAGGGTCTCGTTTTACCCTTTGGGTACGGAACCCTCAAAATGGATCAGTAACCACTTAGGCGGCTCGGACCGCACGCAGGGTTTCGCGTCACAAAACACGCATTGAAAAAAGCCGCGTCATCGCACGGCGCTAACTTAAAGGAGTGGTTATTCACTTAAATACAACAAATAATAATAAATAAAATAATATAATAATAAATAATTTTACGTTACTTACAACTGAATTAATAGCGCGTTATTTCTCGTTATTTACCTCGAGGACCTGGAGGTAAATAACGAGAAATAACGCGCTATTAACATTTCTTACTTAGTCTGAGGCTATTAATATGAAAATACAAAGCAAAGTGTGAACCTGAGTCCAGGTTCACACTTTGCTTTGTTAGCGCGACTCCACGCCCACGCTGCATGAATGTCGAAGTCACACCAAAGAATAAGAAATTTAACTTTTATATAAGCTCCTAACGGGGGAGCCACACAAAGTAAGGTGTACGTACGGATTGCAGTACAGTTCAGTCGATCAAAGTGATTATTCGGATCGCGAAATCTAGAGCGTAGAACTTAAATATCAATGCCTTTTAAACGTATGCTCAACTAGCTGCCGCCCGCGACTGCGCCCGCGTAGTTCCCGTGGGAATTCCGGGATAAAACATAGCCTATGTCACTCCCTGAAAAGTAATAGGAATAGTAATAAGAATTTTTGAAATCGGTTCTGTAGATCCGGTGATTAGCCCCTACCAACGAACACAACACCGCTCATAGATAGATAGATTATAACTTTATAGCACCATCAACAATACAAAAAACAATTAAACATAAACTTAATACTATGTCTAGTGGCACAATCGGCGGCCTTATCGCTAACAGCGATTTCTTCCAGGCAACCTTTGGATGATTGAAATGTATAATTTAAAAATTAAAATAATATAAAAAATTAATTTACTTGTTTATGCTAGTACCTATCTATATACTTAAGTATACTTTTAAGTTGTACTGTGTTCCTACCACTATTTGACGTGTATCTTTTACCAATAAATGCACCATTGAACCATTGATGGACAGAATCGGTACGTATAAAAGCTGACGGTGGCGTAATTGAAATAACACAATACATTTAAAACAATAAATATTATTTTAAATCATTTTATAAATACCATATCAAAGTATATAATATATAAAAACAGAAAATGCAAAATGTTTTAAAAAGAGAACAAAAAAATACGTTAAAACGGTAATAATTAACAAAATAGCAGAAAAATAATAATAAAAATCAGGGCTCATCGTCATCGTGGTGAGTTGGCGACCAATGAATGTAACAAACTCGCGATAAGCCGCCACACATATAAAAAGTAATATTACGTTACTACATTGTACTGCTACGGAAAAGAATGACCGCGTCGTAGTATGCCGTGGGGTATGTTGAAATGCTTTCGTATAAAGCAGGACCCGAAAAGTACTCCTTAAGGATCACATTATAACATTGGTATTGTATGTCAGCAGCTGGCAAATTTGGATCTATTTTGATGAAACCAATAGAATTCGTTGCACCGTTGCCTGCAATTAGACCATTTCTGATACCAGATCTGAACATTCTTGTTTTCATCCTCGGAGTTTCATCTCTATGCGTCACACTCACACGCGGTACTGACGGATCGATGACCTTCTCATCGTGTGACGTCTGTCGTGACGTCATCCAAACAAATCCAGCTCGTGCATAACTAGATGTCGCTAGTTAAAGTGAACGGGCTCTAGATCGCGCTGACGAGAACGCACGGCTCGGAACGACCTCCGTCCCATATGTTTAGTACAGTATCGCTTCTCGGCCTTTTGGCTAAGATCAAAGTGTAGTATCTGTTCTTTTCAGCTTAATATCTGAAAGTTCCCTCACTGAGGGACCAGTATATTAAACTGATTTTTGTAAAGCGACGGGATGTTCGGGGCTCGCTCCACTCCCGTCACGGGTCGGCCCGGCATTGCAGTGCCGCCGGGATCGGCCCTCAGAAAACCCTATTGTCTTAACATAACGTTATTTCTAAAAGTATTTGATTACGGCTGGTCCCTCGCCTAGAGAGTATTACGTAACGTTCCTTAGAAGAACAGTATGGGTATGGTAGTAATTAATCCTTGGGAACGGACGTAGCTTCTTTTAAACCTGAGTTCAACATTTCGGGCCTGAAGGAGGATAAGGGCGTTATTAATGACTGGTTTGTAACCTGTAATGCAATGCGGTGTTACAGTGTGTGTACGACCCGGGCCGCGATCGTCCCATAGAATTCGTACTGTAACCTTTGAGACTGGTTCCCATTTGGAATGATGGATCAATCTCACAACACAAAAATATTTAATGCCAGTGTTGACATAATATTATACGGATTTGTCTGTACCCTTAGAGTATGCCTAATTATTCTAAGTCTGTACCTATCTGCACGGATTTCGGAAGTCCAGTACGGATCTTACCTACACGTATACGGATTTACACTTATAAGCAGATGCGGTGGATGAAGAACACATATACTTATAGATGATGTTTTCATTATTGAATACCATAATTTATTATCATTTTTTAAGTCCTGACTGCTCGAATGCAACGGAAAGAATATTACCAGTAAAGAACATACGCAGTCGATATTCGTGCTAATGCTGTGATAGGAAAGATATTAAAATGCTTCACAATATGACAGAGATGGAGCTGCTAGCGAATAAATTGTTTGACCAAGTTTTGGGTTGAAAGCTGTCTGCAAAACCTTTTGCATAAGTAGGTCTTGAGGTCTTTATTTCATAAACAAATTAAAATATTAAAGTATCTAATAAAATAAAATAAGCCTTTATTTCTGGATTACAAATTCTGGTTTTTCCTATATTCTTAATTCTATTTTTCTTTTGCTCCAGTTTGTCCTTTGACATAGGCCTCCTCTAAGGTCTTCCACTGTTTCCTGTCCTTTGCAGTGCGGGTCCATTCTGGGCCGGCCACCCTTTTGATGTCATCTTCCCATCGTTTGTTTTCCCTGCCTTTACTTCGTTTATTTCCTCGGGGATACCATTCAGTTATTATTTTTGTCCACTTCTCCTTTTCTTCTCTTAGCATAATTATGTCCTGTCCAGCGCCATTTCAGTTGTTTGTATACTGTTTGTATGTTTTTAAATTTAGTTTTACTTTTAATGTTTGTAAGTCTAACTTTGTCTCTCCTTTTGACTCCGATAACACTCCTTTCCATTCCATTTTGACATACCTTTATTTTGTTTAACTGTTGTTCGGTTGTCAAACCTGGGCAGGTTTGACATCCGTAGGGTAGGCAAGGTAGGATGCAGGTGTTAAATACTTTCCTCTTAGTTACTTATGTCCTAAATTTCTAACGTAAAATATATAAGGAATATCGCTATCGCTTTATACAATAGTTTGAAACTAGTATCGTACAAGGTATACAAATTCTTTGCTCGTCACCAGTTACGAAAAGTTAACCGCGGTTTCGTAAGAGTACAAAAAAGTATTTAATCACAACTGGTATCGTACAAGTACAAAAGAGTTTTTAATCGCAACTGGTTGCGAAGCTCCAGTTTCGTACGCGGCCGAAGGGTTCTTGACATAGCTGAAATCAAAATGAATAGGTTCGTATTTTCGAGACAAGGATGAGCGAATGCCGCGCGGTGAAGGCGAGAAAGGAAGGGGAGATCCGGTCGACGCGCAATTTCACTGGTTTTTATTTTTAAATTTGTTATTGCTCTAAAATAATATTCTTGCGTAAAAAAATAAAACCATAATCGTCTAAAGTTTCTAGTTAAGTATTTTTTAGACGCTATTTTCATTAAAAAATGTTGAAAAACTAGCGAATAAAACGACATCATAGAGGTATTTTATTATAGTACCTACTAGGTTGACATACTGAAGATTGAACTGCGCAAATATAGTTTGCACGTACTTGAGCGTGTGGCCAGTAATTTAAGCCACGCTTCAGTCCGGCAATGCGTTTTCGACGCGTCGCTTGTTTGTACGTTTTTATTAAATCAGTAAACAATAACTTAAGCTTGTTATAAATATAATATATTCAGTGGGTATCTTTACACCGGAAGTAGAGAAATAAACACATTATTATTATAACCTTTCCACACGGCCTTTCAGACAGTCAGTCACTGTACTATATTCATTCTTTCTGCATAGTCATAACTGCACAAACTGAATGCGGAGCGTGTGGCCGGGCTTAGGGTCAGCTAACAGATGCGACGCGACGCTGCGCGTACTTTGATTCAAACTATAACTTTCTTGACTACGTAAAAAGATACACCTTGGCGCAAGCGCATATTATCAATAAAAAAATATACAAATTTGTACCTTTTTAGTAATAATTTTTACGTAGTGAATCTATCTATACTAGGGAATGTAATCTCGTACGAGATTTCCGCCTAGCGAGATCTCGCGAGATTGGGAGAATCGCATTTAAAACATATGCAAATGCTTGTTTTAAGAACTAGTAATTGACATGATATGTAATTAAAAAGAAACTGCGTTGCTTAGTTATAAAAATAATGTAAGTTTTATTTTAAAAATCAACAGAGTACTTATTATTTTGTCTCTAACTCTAAAGTAATAACATTTGTTTATTTCTATAATTATTATACCTACTGTAGCTAATCAGTTCAAATTCTTACAATATTGGTAACAAAACAATAATTATCTATATTTAGTCTTTTGTAAATTATTACTTTAGTTTCAATAATTAAGAGTAATAGGAACATTACTTATGGTAAATAAAAACAACAAAACAAAAACTTAACTTCACAAGTTCTTAAATAAATGTTGTGAGATCGTATTAATCAAATAAAAGAAGTTTAAAGGAGAAGTCAGATGAAGTTATCAAGGTACGGAAAGGCAAGTTAGTTTGTCTGAAAATGGCTTCTCAAAAAACACATCATGTCGAGAGTATCATCTGACAGACGACTTCTGATTTTGCATGCCAAATCTCGTTATCTCGCGAGATCTCGTACGAAATTTGACGAGATACAATCTCGTAAAATATGGCCGGGATCTCGGCGAGACGAGATTGCATTCCCTAATCTATTCACAATAATCTCACTAATATTATAAACGTGAAAGTTTAGATGGATGGATGTTTGTTCCTTTATCACGCCAGAACGGCAAAACGGATCTGGATGAAATTTGGCACAGAGATAGATTTATAGTCTGGAATAGGACATAGGCTACTTTTTATCCCGAAACTCCTACGGAACGGGAACTACGCGGGTGAAACCGCGAGGCGCTGCTAGTAACCAATAATGTGCTCTAATTGTAGCGTTGCGTCTAATGTAATGCGTACACACACGCACAGCGATCATTAAATATTAATCTAAAATCTCAAGTATTACTAATCACCGCGTGGACGAATCCACAGGTGATAACCAAAAAATGGGATAAAAAGTAGCCTAGGTATATAAATACCCGCAGCTTCGCAAATGAAACAACAAAAGGTTTAACGTCCGGGTAAAAAGCTGAAACGCTTCGTAAGCGCCTTCTAATTTGACTAGTAGCGACATCTAGTTATGCATGGTTCCGATTAGTTTAGGCACAGATGACACGATAGTATGTATAGGAGCTCTACCAAGCTCTACCATTTTATCGGTGCTGTTGGCGGCGACGCTAGTGGTGAGTATTTTAAAGGAATCATGTCGTTATTATGGTAACCGGTGTAGTTCCGATTTTGGGCATCTTACTAAATAAGTTGGTAATTCTTTCTCTTGGCTTTGCAGGCTTGCTTTGGAATACGTACAGTGCTTTATACTTATTGGTTCTTAAACTATAATTATTCCACTGTCTTATTTGCTGTTTGGTAGTTCCACTAACAATCAAATAGGCATGTCCTAATGCTTTACCGATTCCTTTCAGTCAGGAAATGAAAAAAAAACAATGGGTGAGTAAAACTGGTATTGATCCATATCAATACCATTTTACTCACCTATTGTTTTAAGTGCTAAAAATTGTTTTATATAGCACATAAATTGATTAAGTATTGTTTAGTTGTTTTACGAACCAAGTCTTGGTTTCTCCACACACAAGTAAACACACTAAGGGAGGATTTCACCGTTAGTGACTGAAAACGCGTTCAACTAAGCTCGTTTCGAAGTAAACGCGTTCAAATATAGAGTTAAATCTCGTTTATGGTCAAACCGATTTCACCGGCTTTTTGGAGCTAGTTTTTGATCGTGTTTACGTAAACGAACATTTACATAAAATCATAGACAATAACCACAGAGTGCAACACTCCCGCCATTAGAATATGATAGTTTATTATTCATTCCGTTTCTTATTACATCTGTGATTCCGTTCCTCGGCGAGTTTCGTGAAGGTGCTTGTGGTTTTTTCGGGTGATTTTGTTATAATTTTACGACTATTGCGTGTTTCCTGGACTCCGAATTCACAACAGACTGTTTTACTTGGCTTTGTATACTGTAGAAGTGCTAAATCCACATAAATCGGCAGCAGTCATTTGATAACACCCAGTTGCGTAGAAACGTAGAGCACAAAGCAACTGATTAACAGGAGACACGCTATTGTTTCTGAAACCAATATGAAAATCGAATTAACTAGTAATTACCATTAATAACCTATAAATACTTACCTACGTAAGTATCTGGTACAGAACGCACATAATATAAGTATGTGTTGATGCTTACATGTTTGAAGGAAACTCGATTTTATCTTCAATAGACTCCAATACCGACAGAACAGTTGGTTTTGTAAGACGAAATCTTGTAACAAAGTCTTTGTCATCAAGAGTATCAAAACATTCTTCTCTGACACGTATCCACCTTGGACGACGAACAAATAGATCCTCATCATCACTACTATCTTCGAAGGCTAGGGCTAATGCTCTTTCCATTGTTGATGTGCACAAAATTACTATCAGAATCCTCCAAATTATGTACCTATACAAAACAAAACAAATGCAACGAAATTGCATTTCTTAAACGCGTTTATAGACGCTGAACCGCCAATATCGGCCGTTCAGGATGTATAAACGAGTTTCGCGTTAACTATGTTTTGTTTATGCTGGTGAAATGTAAAATGTACCAACTGAACTCAGTTATTGCGTAAGCGAGTTTTAACGGCAATTGAACACGTTCAATTTCAGCGGTGAAATTGGACCTAAGAGGTTAAAAAAAGTTTTTTTAAGCTACCATGATCTCTTCTTGACTGATGTCTGGCAGTTCGTTGGTGTAGTGGCGTGTCAGGGTGGCTCTGGAATCGTGGTCGTCCCGTAGAGGACGAGGGACATGTGCAGCGTATAAACGGCCATAAAAATCCTCTATCGCGGCGGAGATCTTCGGCTTCGACAATACGGTCCTCCCATCGTGTGTTTTAAGCTTCGTCAGGTGACTCCTGCCAAGCTGCTGAGTGAATACTTTGGACCCTCGGTTTCGCTCTATCGCCTCTTCAATGAGGTACTAATAATTAGTAGTAAAAAGTGTTTTTGCCAATAAATCTATCTGACTTTCGACGGCAATTAAAGGTCCTATTATGCCCTTAAATCGAAAATATGTCTTTGTCTAACAAGCGTGCTATCAATGTAGTAGGTACGGTCACAACAAGCGGAAAGCGGAAGGAATTATAAGAGCGTTTTCCCACGAACGTCGCACGACACCACACGACAAAATGCGGTGACGACTCCGGGCGTCATAAACTTCTATGAACGTGTCGTGCTGTGTCGTTGCGTGTGTAAACGGTTAATAGAAATGTTTGACGCCCGGAGTCGTCACCGCATTTTGTCGTGTGGTGTCGTGCCTCGTGTGAAAACGCCGTAATAGTCATCCTACCGAGCGTTATAGGGTAGATTTCCAAATTCTTAGGCCATTCAAACAAATAAAAACTTTTGATATTAAATAACACACTTTATTTTATTTAAATTTAAAGATAGGGAGCGAAATTCTAGGTTCTTACAGTTCAGTCTTGCTTGTTCCCAAATTTCTGAAAGCGCTTAAGGCTTTTAGCACGTCCCTGGCGAATACCTGTAACAATTACAAAAAGGTTCGTTTATGTTTTACTACATATACAATATACAGGTAGTAAAGTAAGTAGATCGACGACCTCTATGGCGCAGCGGGCGAAGGTTCGCCTGCGACTCAAGAGTTTCCGGGTTTGATTCCCGTCTCGAGACAAAATGTTTGTACGATCTGCAGATATTTCTTCTGGGTGTTTTGGGTATTTGTATAATAAATACAAAAATATGTAAGAAGTATAATCAGTGTTCTACCCATAACACAAGCTCTGCTTAGCTTGGGGCTAGATGATGCTGTGTGAATTAAATCCGTTTTATTCATGAGTTGTTACACTTTGTACGATGACTGCAAGAAGTTTGTAGATCGAGTATTCTTTACAAAAGGAGTTTGTATCAAGTATTTTTTCGCACGGAGGTTGATAGCATTGAGATGGAGGTCGTATATATTAGTGTTCTAAATTAAAATACCAAAATACCATCGATCAAAAATGTCCGGCTTTGCCGGCCCCCCTTAGATTCACAATGCGCACGCCACAACCTTCAGTAGCAAAAGAGAAACATTTTGACATGTTAGGAAAGCTTTTCAACTAGTGTCATTTTAGCGTTCAGACAAAAAGCATGGGTACAAAAAATGCAAGAATCACTCGTCCAAAGTGCTGAAAAAGGATGGAATTTCTTATTTTCAGTAAGTTTATATATATTTTTTACCCGTATATTGAGATGTGAGTCATATACTTGTGAAATCAGCATAAAATATTGTTGTTTGGTTTGCCTATGTTAAAATATTAATTTTGTTCTAAATTGATAAATGGAGAGGCTATTTCTTCTAAATTTTTTTTTTCATTTATAGTATGTATTAATATATTTTTCATAAAAATAAGTTTAATATTACTAGTTGATGATTTTTAAAATAATTAGTTGGCCCGCCCTAAAATTTCATTTGCGTAGACTCTCTAATAAAAGAAAGACTAGGTTCTTACCTACCTACCAGAAGTATGAATTTATAAAACGTTTATTTTTTTCCCGAAAAAAAAATCGTGCAAAGCCGCAGACAGGAACCAGTTCTTTTTAATCTAGAGTGCCTGCCTGAAATTGTATTGTAAGTTTAAATTATTGTATGTCTGAAATGACCCTTTTGTATAAATACCTACTGTTGAGACACCAATTTATAGTTTCATCAATAAATGATTCGTTATCTTTACCTGAATTCTGTTAATTAATCCTTATAGAAAATAAACTGAGTAGGTAGGTATATAATTCTCAGGTAGGTACCTACCTACTTACAAAATAAAATAAAATGAATTCGACTCCACCAATCTCTTGTTCCGTATGGAAAAAACTTGTCAGGCTCTGCGCAAACTGTCTGCGTCAAAACAAAACGAACCCAATTTTGAGTGACATTTTTGTAAGGCTCTAGGTATCTACGGGGGAGGCCGCGAACTCCTTATTTTTGATCGAAGCAAAATACTGATTAAAAATGCTTTTTACTCATTGTTTTGAGTTAATAAAATAAACTTTTTAGAGAAGGAATGATATAAGTAAAGTGCATTTTAGGATTAGTATGGGCAATTTGTTTACAAACATTCTAAAAACTAAATAGGCTGGATTAGCAAGCTGAAGTGGCAGTGGGCTGGCCATATCTCGAGAAGAACCGACAACCGGGGGGTAAACGTGTTCTTGAGTGGAGACCGCGACTCGGCAAACGTAGTTTAGGACACCCTCCGACCAGGTGGGATAATGATTTGCAAAAGACTGCTGGTAGATGCTGGATGCGTCAAGCTGAAGACAGGGCGCTAATGGCGCTCATTAGGGGAGGCCTATGTCCAGCAGTGGACTTCTATAGGCTGATGATGATGATAAGATCTACGATGAGATCGTGCTATTCGAACCACGTTCAAGCTGTACTGTGACTAAATAAAGTGTATTAATAATAATAATAATAATCATTTATTTCAGACTATAGAACAGTTACAGATCTTATTTTAACTTATTCTACGGTCCATAGTAATATATACCTTAAAACTAACATACATACAATATTAAAAACTAAAAACTGTTTTACCTGTGGCATCTCCATCGCGATGAAATGCCCTCCATCGTCCAAGGGAGTCACTCCCACCAAGCTAGGGTACTTGAGGCGGAGGATCCAAGGAGGCTGGTAGACGAGCTCGTGCTTCGCTTGGAGCGCCCAGGTCGGAACTGATGTGGGAATCCTGGGAAGCGGTGTTACTAATTTACTAACATAGGAAGAGAATTTACAAAATGTGGTATTCCGAGTCGAAAGTAGATGTTTTTTTTGTATCGAACTTGGGGCTCTTATACAAACCTAGCTGCTGTACTATAGGTACCTGTACTAGTATAGTATTATTACAGGGTGTCACGCAACATGTGTACTAAACCGAAAGGGGGTGAATCTGGACCCCGAGGAGATAAACTTCTATGATTATTTTGAATTTCGATATTTTTTTACTCTAAAAAAAGTTAGGCACTTTTTTACGTCATATTCGAATTGTTACATTATCAATTCTTGTTCTGAAATTTTAAGGATAACATAAGTTTTTGTAATCATTTCAAGACAAAACACTAATTTTGCTGAAAAAACAAGCAAAAAATATTTGTGAAATAAATGAAATCTGATATAAATAATGTTAAATAATGCAAAAGTGCGTGTAAAATAACACAAATAAATAATATAAAAAAAAAATAAGTAGTTTTATTTAAAAAAAAGATTGAAATTTAAAAAAATCGTTATTCCTAAGTCGGCGTCCTGATTCACCCCCTTTCGGCATAGTACTTGCCCAGCCCAGCCCAGCGCATGCCCACGCCCAGCTTAGGAATTATGGGCACTATGGGCACATGGGGGACATGAGATAAAAGCCAATAAGGCGATTATCAGAGGGAGGCCTGCGTCCAGCTGTGGACCATTATAGGCTGTTGGGGTATAATGGTCCAAGTTATCGGAACTTCCGATAACCATTGTAAAATTTGCAGCAAATAGAAAGACCTCACTCACTCTTCAATCTTAGCACCAAAATGCCTGCTGTTAAACGTCTCAGAATACAGCCTCATCGACGTAGTAATACACCGCCCCGTCCAATAAACCATGATATTGTCAATGAGGTTGTCCTTCGAGAAGCGGGTGAGACCACCGTCTGCTTTGTCACGGTTACTCTTGTCTGTCCAGGTGGAGAATTTCTCGAGGATGTAGGCGAGAAGACCAGCGTGGGAGTCGGTTAAGGCCACTCCTGGAAAAAGGATATGGAACCATTTTAAAGTGATTATGTAGCATCGGAACCTTAGGAGTTGATACGTACCCTGACCTCTTAGAAAAATATTGAAAGGCAGATAGAAAGTCATTATCATCATCATCATCAGCCTATAATAATCCACTGTTGGACATAGGCCTCCCCTAATAAGCACCATAGCGCCCTGTCTTCAGCTTGCCGCATCAAGCATCTGCCAGCAGTCTTTCGCAAATCGTCCTCCCACCTAGCAGGAGGGTCTCCTACACTACGTTTGCCGAGTCGCGGTCTCCACTCAAGAACACGTTTACCCCAGCGGTTGTCGGTTCTTCTCGTGTTATGGCCAGCCCACTGCCACTTCAGCTTGCTAATCCTTTGAGCTATTTCGATAACCTTGGTATAATCCTAGGCAGAAAGTAACTTTAGGGAACTTTGAAAATCTATTGGGCTACCACACGGGCGCAATTTCTTCAGTTGTCGACTTTCACACAATCTGTACCTGACTGACGCATTTCTCGCTCCCGTCACCCCCAGGAACACAATTCGGTTGGGATAATGAGTGTGAGTCAGTAGATAACTCATTTTACGTCTCCGTGTGAATCAAACAGGACTTTTCTATGAAATTAATGCAACAGAAATTACGCGACTGAAATTACGTGACCGACAACTAAAAAATATACGCTTGTTTGGCCTCACACCTAACCGCACCGAACTAACAAAAAAGATGGACCAAAGTTTTAAGACGGGGTTTAGCTTTGATCTGCATTGCATTGCATTGTTTTATTAAAATAATAAAAACAAAATGATCATTAGACGGGTTTTTTTTTTTTTAATATTTTGTCCATGTTCTGTTATCGAAGCTGAACCCGTTTGCTCTTCAAATATCAAATAAGTTTGTTTATTTTGGCTTCCAAAATAAGCACTTAGACAAGTCTAATTTTATGCTATAAATAGGTTTATAAAAATAGTAATTATTATCAAATACGAAACAAGGTGTTATTGATTATGTCCACTTCAATTTTTTGTCCACAATGGAAGAGTCAAGTTCGGACCTTAACTTTTGTTACACCCTGTATAAAAAACTAAAACTTAATCTACTATAAGAAGGGAATCAGTATAATATGGGAATCTAAAACATACCTATAGTATCAGGCTTCGTAGATTGAATATGGAAGTACCCAGTTTCCTCTAAGATATGCTCAAAGCGGGCCGACAACGGGTACATCCGGTCAGCAAGACTTGAGTCGACCACGAGTGATGGCAAGAGAGAGCCAACGAGCTCTAGGAGAGTGGCCCGGGAGGAAAAGAAGAATGCTGTGTTTGTATGGAAGCCGAGAACCTCCTGGAAAATATTAAAAGAGTTTCAACATTGTCCACAGTGAGAGTTTGATTACGCCAAAGAACTACAATTTGAGAATTTAAACAAATTACTTCTAGTATAACCATTTCGTTAGTATTTTCGAACGAACGAGAGCCCGAGCACACCATTTACACAATCGTTCTCGGCCTGTCTCGTGGTTGCGCGACGAGTGTGTGATTCCACAAAGTCACACACTCGTCGAGACGTCTCATCTAAAGATAGTAAAACCATTTTGTTAGTATTTTCGACCGAACGAGAGCACGAGCGCACCATTTACACACTCTTGCTCGGCCTGTCTCGTGGTTGCGTGACGAGTAGGTGATTCCGCCAAAACACACACTAGTTGAGACGTCTCGTCTAAAAACAATAAAACAATTTCGTTATCGATTTAAATCTTTGATTTCGTTAGTATTGTCGACCGAACGAGAGCCCGAGCTCACCATTTACACACTCGTGCTTGGCCTGGCTCGTGGTTGCGCGAAAAATGTGTGATTTCTCCAATGAATTATGCATGAGAACTTGAACTATACTAAATCAAATTGTCGATGAATTGTCGAGATCTTCAGGGACCTTAACTTATCATTTTACGCTCTGATTTTACGAATAAAACAACTTAAAGTGGAGTGCGTACTACTTGGGCTGATTTATAATGTAAGTTTTTGTCCTGTATTTTTGGGGCTGCCATACTCATAGTTTTAAATTTGTCGCACTTTTTCAGTAAGTATCATCCAAAGTCTGACTCTTTGTTGTCTCCGTACAATGTGTTGTCCAGTGGGTGAGACAACGACCTAAGAGTCCGTGTGTTGAGTCGAAAACCTAATACTACATTGTATTTTACTATAAAAATATCGCAGTTTGACGAATTCATTACGGATGTAAGCGGGTCAACGACGAACCTTATTTGTGTTGAAAAAACACTCCCTTTATATTCCTTATCAAGAGACTTCTTCAGAGTGAGTTGGTGTTCTTCCAACACAAACAAAGTTCGTAGCTAACCCACTTACATCCGTAATGGACTACATTTAGGTCACACACTGTGATAAGTTAACTTTGATAGGTACTTTGAAGTTTTCTGTAATGTACAATAATACTTACGCGAGGAAACAATGTAGCCATGGCGCTGCCGATGATGGCACCAAAATCTCCTCCCTGAATATAGAACTGCTCGAAGCCGAGTCTATGCATCAGGTTCCTGAAGACTACAGCCACTTCGTTGGCACCTAAGCCTGGGCGAGCGGCAGGCTGAAATGTCATATTTTTTTGGATTTATTCAAACATCAAAGTGCTATATTTCCTTAAGACCTTACGCAGGACTCTTGGACACGTCACAAAATTCAAATTACACGTAAAACACAAGTAAAACTAGGGAATAATAATAAACAAGAATACTGTCAAGGCTAAAGCTCTGCACAAATTAATCCAACACCGCTGCCATACAGCACAAAAATTTAACTAGTTTCGTTCTATATTTGAATAAGTACAATTTACAATTAAAAAATGTCTTCCCATAGTTCTCTCAAGCTTCAAACGAGTGGCTCATGAACTGTCTATCGTCATAATAAGTGTGGGTTCCTTCCAAACTCATGTTTGCTTTAGGAATTTGAAGTCTGTTTATAATTTTTAAAAGACGCCAAATGATTACGCTAATAATAAGAATTTTTGAAAATCCATTGGCAGTTTGTAATACCTATAATTATAAGTTGTTTTTAATGCCTCTGGTAATAGTTGTATTTTGTATAATTTAGGCAGAGATGTGAAGTTGCTCTTGGTGGCCACCAATCTCTGCCGGTGGGTGTGGAGAAGAACCGGGAGAAAATCATATCATGAAACTTACAGAAGAATATCCAAACCCAGGTATACTAGGTACAATCAGCTCCAGAACAAAGTCTCTGTTCTTGCTATTGGCTGTCAGGTATGGAATGGCCTCGAAGAACTCTCGGTGAGAGCCTGGCCAGCCGTGGAGAAGCAGGATCGGCACCGTCGCTACGCCTGGCTGTGCCTGGAAACCAACGACGATGTGTGTCTATTAGTTAGTCTAAAAAAATATGTTCTAGCTAGACTGTGTAAGTGATTAAAGGGGTTTTCTCTCGAATTCAGATTTGAGCAATAAAACTTTTGAAACTATCATGGTTAAAAACATTTAGAACGGGATATTTACCTACCATGATTCAATTTTTGAGTTTTCCAATATTTCGGCACAGTTTCATGCGCATTGATTACGGAAGAACTAAAGTCACTGCGAGTTGGTTTTTATTGGCAGACATACCGATCTACCCTCATTCTTTGTCTTTTGCTACGAACATTACCACTACCAAATAAAACAAACTAAATTGAATCATGGTAAATATCCCGTTCTAAATGATTTCCAGATTTGAGCAAGTCTCAAACGAAATTTTTTGGCAGTTTTTATTTATTTATCTTAGACCAACAGTTAGAATACTTCAAACGTACACAAATTTCTTTGAAGCAATTAAAAAAATCTTTGAGACGTGTTTAAATCAGTAATAGCATAGTAATAGAGTTGTGTTTAAGAATACGGGGGCTTGTCTCCAAAACAAAAGATTGTGCTCTCGTAGTAAATTAAAGAATCTTGTCGATAGCATTTGATTTTGCGTCATTATGGGTTCTAAGGTTTTTAGGACTCTATCTTGGTATTGCGAAAAAATCAAAATTTCCATGATCTTTGAGATCCTACTGCTGCTCGAATATTAAATATAGGATTCTTATATTCCTACACCTAATATTCCATTTCATTCTGTACAAAAGCGCCAAGATAGTTTTTTGATTAATTGCATAGGTTTGAGGGAAAAAAATATCTAAAACATCTCAATTTTGATACATAAATATTTGCCTTCTTCTCCGAACCAATATGACTTACTGACTTAATTTTTACATTGAAAAATAAAGCAAAGGCAGGGTAGTTGTTGTTTAAGGCTCTATCTCATTAGAAAACCATGGTGGCGCAACCGGTCGCACCACCGTGGTGTCTTGAGCTACCAAGCGAGAAACACCAACATAAACACCACCAACTGGTGGTGAGTAAGTGAGGCGTAAGACTTCATGGCCATTTGCCATCAAGCCAAAAATCAAGCACAGAAAAAAGAGATGTGTGACAAGCAGTTTCATATGGACTGATAAAAGTTGACAAAGTTGAAGAGAACCCCCTCCACTCACCTCCTTACACATACAAACTACCATTTTTTTACCATTTACAAATAATTAACTCAAAAAAAGTCTAAAATTGAACAGTTACATACACTCCCCATGTTATGGACTCAAATGAGATCAAGCGGACATTGGGATGATGTCTTATTGATTGGTAAATCCACTGTAGGTACATTGAGCGTTACTCACTATACCAAAGATTTAATGTTACTATACCTTCAATTTATAAGACCGTATCATGCCAGTTTCTATTATCGCCTTATCAATTTGCTTTAGCAATTTCCTTACCTTAGGCGTAACTCTAACAAAATGAATATCCAATCCCTGGATTTGAGTCTTGAACTGCGGGTACTGGTTCAAGAACTTCTCTCTCTTGTCAAAGTTGTATTCTTTAGCCCAGTACTGCAAGAACTCTTGTAGTACATTGCTGTTGAATCCGTAGTTGAAAGTTGTGCCGTCTAGTGGTGCTGGGAAGTGTCGGGGTTTCTTCAGGCGTTCTTTTAAGTTTACTATTGACTGAAAAAGTATAGTAAATTGTTGGTTGACGCTATAGGTTATACCTACTGGTTCTAAGCAAATGTGAATCCAGCCCGGTTCACATATTTTGGTTAGAACCAGTAGGCAAATATTTAGCTTTGAACATAGGAAACATCATGACAATCACGTTTATATAAAGCTGAGCCGTCAAAATGTTATAGAACAAAACTGAACACTCTGTGGCGTCCAATTACACAAGGCAGGAACGCAGCGCACCGAGCCTGACAAAGGAGCTTTACGGACAACTGATAGTAATGACTGTAAACACGTGCTTGAGAGAAACAGTGGTAATTTGGACCTGGACAGCCATGAAAACCCAGCCATGAAAATGTTAATTCAGAAAATATCCAATATTTATTCAGAAATTCTCCTGCATAATACTCACTTCCTGACGGAAAGAAACCTTAAAAGGTTCTATAACTGACTCCGTAACTCCCTCTACTTCCTGTGGCCCCCACCACGCGTCCAGCTCTATATCCGGTAGAGGAGGAGGGCTTTGGAGGAAGATGTAGTAAATAGGATACAAGAAGATGATTAGCAGGATAGCTAGAAATACGAGCTTTGCCATCTGAAAAATTATCACATGCATAAGTAAAATAGTTATTTGTGAGACAAGAGTGCAAAGTTGCTTTTTAACCACGTGCTTAATTTTGATGACCGAGCAAGCGAAGAATTCTAAAATTAGAATCTTGAGCGTTAGCGAGGGAATCAAATGAGTACGACGTAAAAAATCTTTGCACTCGAGTACAACACGTAACTTTTCATCCCACCTCAGCGAGGAAAGAGTATTTTTGCTCTTCGATATCTGAGTTGTCTTTTCTTTTCTGAAATGTCTAGGTGTATTACATTTCAGAAAAGAAAAGACAATTTCCACTGTACTGACAGAAAAAGGACAACTGATCCGTATTCTAGTTTTTTAACGGTACAGATGTATTCAATATTTTTCAGTATTTTATTTATTGTATTCATACAGTCATCAGGTCTTGTTGAGTGTTCATAAAATGTTCACAGTATGTACCCATTTAGGGTGTTGCAAAGGAAGACAGGCCAGCTTTCATGCCTTTCTGCTTATGATGAACTTACTTATTGTTAATGCATTCAATACCTATTACAAAAATTACGAGTCGCTAAAATTATGTCCCCTATGATTTGGTACCCATTTAGGGTGTTGCAATGGAAGACTGGCCAGGTTTCATGCCTTTCTACTTAATGATGAACTTACTTATTATCAATGCATTCAATACATATTACAAAAAATTACGAGTCGCTAAAATTATGTCCCCTATGATTTGGTACCCATTTAGGGTGTTGCAATGGAAGACAGGCCAGGTTTCATGCCTTTCTACTTACGATGAACTTACTTATTATTAATGCATTCAATACCTATTGCAAAAATTACGAGTCGCTAAAATTATGTCCCCTATGATTTGGTTTTCTTTAACCATTTTAAGATAAAACATCTGATTTCTCAAATTATCCGCAGGCTTTCCGCAGGCACAATCAGTGCCATTGGCTCTAACCATTGACTCTAACAATGGCACTGATTGTGCCTGCTGGTAATGGACTTAGTAGCTAATAAGTCCATTATAGAGTTCTATGTTAGTGTACACTGGGTACACTAACATAGAACTCTTCAATAGGTTATTTGACTACTAGGTACTGGGAAATAATCCTAACGTAGGTATTGTCTGATAAAAATAATGCAATGTGCAGATATTATTTCTTCAAGGCCAGTCGTATTAGTTATAAAGATCTTAAAGTTTGAATAAAATTGTGGCGCGCCAAAACAATAATCTCTGTCATGGCTACATGACATGACATGACATGACGTCACACCACACTTAACAAGAAAGGATAGGTGTGACGTGTACAAAATTTCAGTCTGATCCATTCGATTGTTTTGGCGTGAAGATAAAACGAACATCCAAACCTTCGCATACAAAAATAGTAACTTTTCCATAGAAACAACGCATGCGAAACCGGGGGTAGAAACTAGTACCTATTGAATTATATACCAAACAAATACGACGCGACGACTGGTATTGATATGGATCAGATGAGCCACCTGTAGATTGTTTGCAACAGTCTGCAGTTAGCTCAATTGTTTCAAGTGTCAATACTAGTTTTAATTTAATTCTATTATTTGATTGTAATTTTCTGTATTAAACAAATACTACTTTCGCAATTAACTAAAACCTAATTTAAAAATATATAACGAACTAAATCAAATTATATATGAAATCAAAATAACTTTACATAACATACCTTCGGTCCCAAAAACCTATAAACAGCTATACAGATTAAACTGATAATCATTTACTATCAACTCATTAGCTGATATCAATATCAACCACGCAGGTAGACTATCAGAACCACACTGCTGCAGTTGTACATTATTACCACATACGAACGTTAAACTATTTAATCTATCAGATTTGGTACGCGTCGCGATGATGTGCTCGTGTAGGATAGGTCATATTTATTGAAAGATTCAACAAGGATGGTCGAATGGTGCTGTTTTTGTGTATCTTGTTTTTTTTTGGACCGAGAGCGCAAGATTGTTGTGGCGCAAATGTCTATCGCGTAAGATAATGTTGTTGATATTGTGTTGGCCATGTCAACTGACTATGTGATTACGCTGGCTACACTGATCGGAAAAATATTGTATAGTGTATAGCGCCAAAATTTCCCATTTCTCTACATGAAAACCAGCGTAGCATTGGGCTTAGCCAAATGCTACACATGCTGAGGTGGGGAACCTTTTTTACTCTACTTTATTAATATTATTTTTATTAGTTTTTCTTGTTTTTTGTATAGTTTTAACTTTAATAATTAGTACCTACCTACCTAGTATGTAAGTCTGTTTGTATTTTAGGATAAAAATATATGTTATTCTTCTTCTTCATTTCCATTGAATGGGCCATCCGGGGAGATTGGTC
This sequence comes from Eupithecia exiguata, assembly GCA_947086465.1. Taxonomy (NCBI): domain Eukaryota; kingdom Metazoa; phylum Arthropoda; class Insecta; order Lepidoptera; family Geometridae; genus Eupithecia; species Eupithecia exiguata. Next base: position 1,521,683 of record OX352250.1, on the reverse strand, counting down.
ATAAACGATTCCGGTTGCCATTATGGTACAAAAAAATACAAACAACTTTCTGGCGGGACGGAGCCGATCCACGACAAATTTTTTAGCGTCAGCAGCGTCAAGATAAATAACCCATGTCAAATACAATTGTCAGATTAGGAATTCACTTTTGACCTTTTATTGCTCGATTACAGCAATTTTGATTCAAAGTTACAAACAGTAAATAAATTGTAATAATGAAACGTGCTTAACAAGGTCAAGTGTGAGTAACATAAGATATAACATTAGGTACAATTGAGTTTGACATAATATGTGATATTTTGACGTTGACAGGTTCGTCGAAAACCGAAACCGCTTATACCGATTCTCCTCGATGGCTATTGAATAGAATATTTTTCTATGATAGCACAGAAGGTGGAACTCAAAGTGATAAAAAAAAGATAAATGGTTATTTACACTGTCTTTTTCTACATCTATAGGTACTTTTGACGACGAATAGACGGAGTACGGAGGGAGGACTAACAACAGAGCGCTGCATGGTAGAATAGACCAAATTGATAGGAAAATACCATCGAATCTTCATCAAATGCGTTAAATAATTTCTTTTCTTTAATTTCAACAATTAACGCAATGTTTAACATTTTCTCTTATGTATCCTATAAAAAATTGGTGTATTAGGGGGCTGGTGGAAACTTTTTAATTCATACGCAGCCTGATTGGGTTGCAATCAATAAGCTAAGCTGGGGTAAAATGCTAAGGGATGCTAGCTAGCTGAGGGTGGTAAAAACTCCGAAGAGATTAAAATAACAGAACCCGTTGAGTGATGGTAGAACACTGAATTTATTGTTTCCACAGTAATTGCTAATTGCGGCAATTGCTAATCAAAGCAAGCTAAGCTAAATTTACATGAAATGTTCGACTTAAAAAAAACAAAATAAATAAATAATTAAAATGTACCTACTGCATGTACTTATGCGATAGCTTGTACACAGTTCTAGTTTCTGCCTGCGGCTCCGCTCGCGTTGTTTCGATGGAAACGTTTAGGGGTTATTTTTATCCCAAACTAACTGGGATAAAAAGTAGCCTATGTGTTATTCCAGTACCTGCATGCAACATTTCAGCCCGATCTGTTCAGTAGTTTTAGCGTGAAGAAGTAACAAACATCCATCGAAACGTCCAAACTTTCGCATTTATAACATAAGTGTGATTATCTGTGTGAAAACCAACATAATATAATAACAATCCATAAAACCTGGGCAAGGTTTTATCTCCACATTAATCTATAGAACCAGAAGTAATTTTTTTTGCGATGATCCTCGGTTGTCGTGGCGCTTTTTTAATGGCAAGTTTAGCAAATAATCCGGTTGCTATCCTGCCTATCCTTAATTTCAGAATAACGATTTGCGTGCCCAGGTTTACCACCTCTCCTTTGTCTTTAATCATACGATAACATTACGGCAGAATCACAAACTCGTCGCGCAACCACGAGACAGGCCGAGCACAAGTGTGTAAATGGTGTGTGATTCTGGGATTAAAACTAAACTAATCGAATCATAAAACTACATAAGGGATTTCAAATTTTTATTCACAACCCAACGCTTCGTCCTCATAACTCAGTCTTTACCCTTCCCAACCTTCTGAAGCCATCAACAGCCTTGATCACATCGTCAGCAAAGACCTGGGGCATCTCCATCGCGATGAAATGTCCTCCCTCATCCAAAACCGTCACATCCACCAGGTTAGGGTACTTCAGACGGAGGATGAATGGAGGCTGGTAGAAGATCTCGTGTTTTGCTTGGAGTACCCACGTTGGAACTGGTGTAGGGATACTGGAAAGGTTAGAATACGTTAAGTGTTTGCGTTAAACTAGAGACAGACTGATCCCACGCGACGTGCATTATTAGATCTGGACGCTTGAATTTGTATGAAAACAGATGGCCCTCCGTCTCTCGCAGTGTCTTGTCGGGGAATCTCGTTGCGAAGTGAGTGCAGGTGCGAGTGAATGGGCGCTCCGTGAAGTCCGCAGCAAGACCCACTTATCGCACGCTACGCCACGCCATTCTACGTTTCCTACTTTACGTCACGTACGGTGCATGACGTGGGCTCAGTCATTAACTTCAATTTAACGTTGAAATCTAAATGCTTTGTATGGCATATCATTCAAACCGAACACACTGATAGATAGCCGAAGGAATCGAATTGAAACAAATGAATTCAGATTCTTAGTAGGAATATTTGTAGTGTGGGTGAGGTTTTAAAATTAACAAAAAAAAAATTGAATGATACAACCTACTTATTCTAAAATTTAATGCCTTCAGCTCACTATGGCGCTGGTGGACTAATATAGGCTGATAATGACGATGAAGTTTGCACCTGGAGAGAAAGTGACAGCAGTTTCATCCAAATGCATTCATTAATCTTCAAAACACATGGAATGTCGGTTTTGTAATGGACTGTGTGCTGGCTTATAGATTCACATTGAACTATGTACTAACCCAACTCTCCCCGCGGGCGTCGTAAGAGGCGGCAAAAGCCAGCAGATGCTACGAGAGGAAATGGCGGTTTCGACTAGGTGCACGAAAACACCTATGGGCAGAAGTGGGGAATTCTTCAACCCCGCATCCGGTGGGGTCGGTTTTTGATCGGGTGTGTAGTGTGCGAAAGCGAATTCGGGCTTGTTGCCGTCAATTCCGGGTTAGCGACGGTGGTCGCCGAGAACGTGTCTTGGTCTACGGAGGAGAGTTGGTCACTGTCGCAAACTTTAGGGGAGGCCTATGTCCAGCAGTAGAGGCTGTTCGGCTGATAATTGGATAATATCAGTTATAATTTAGATTTCCACATAAACAGCCACCAGACTAAACAAAATGAAATTCAAGCAACCAACAACTAAATAAATAAATAAATAATGCTGGACGATTCACACAGCATTATATAGCCCCAAGCTAAGCAGAGCTTGTGTTATGGGTAGGTACTACTTACTTTTCTACCCGCGCACTAAATCCAAACCCTTTATTAAACGTCTCGGCATACATCCTTATTGCTGTGGTCATACATTTCCCAGTCCAGTAGACCATGACATTGTCAATGAGGTGTTCTTTCGAGAAGACGGAAAGACCGCCGTCTTCCCTGTCACGGTAGCTCTTGTCCGTTCCAGTGGAGAACTTCTCGAGGATGTAGGCGAGAAGACCGGCGGGGGAGTCTGTCAGAGCTATTCCTGGAACGAAGAAAGGGCTCTGATTAAAGTGAGGTACATGAGATAGAATAAAATGTATTAAATACAGAAGTTGAGATCTTGAGAATAAGCATGGTAATTGAAGTATCTACTTAACAAAATATAAAATATACGCGATCAATCCGGTTAAAACAGTGTTTTATTACGAGTTCTCGCGAAAATAACCTTAGAATATACTGTATCTACTTAAGTATAAAGAACATTTTAAATATTTCGTTTTTTTTTCAATTAATGTCCTAACTAATAGATAATAAGCTAAAAACGACGGAAGATCAGCGTTGTAGTAGCTCCTGTAGCTATGACAACATAATGCTGAGTCGACGCCATTTTGTAGCTTTAAGGTATTTTATAAGTGTGTATTACGATAAAGTTATATGGTGTTGGTAAGTTAATTTAATTTTAGTACATATCATTGTAATGGTTTTCAGCTACAAATAAAGTATTTCTTATCTTATCTTATCTAAAAATTGATTTTTGGGCTTACGTGGCTATGCCCTGTCCCGCTTCTATGAACGCAAAATCCTATGCCTATCCTTTTCACAAAATGGCGTCTTAGTATAGGCTCTTAAACGAAAGAAGTTGAAGTTGAAGCTTGTGGGAGCCATTTTGTCACTGTAAAATGTATCTAAAGATAACGAGATAACGCATAATTAGTATGCATATTTTTTTGCTGTATGGTATGGTAGCTCTATGGGATTACAATACCTACAATACAAAAATACTTTATTGTACACCATAAAATAACATTAAAAAAAGACATCTCCTAAGTTGTACAGTGGGCGGCTTTATCGCTAAGAAGCGATATCTTCCTGGCAACCTTTGGATGGAAAGAATTGTGAATTTAAGAAAGGCAGGGGGTGTACCAAAGATAATCTAAAACACTACAAAAACCAATGGATACCTACATTAATATAATAAAGACTGATCCAAAAAAAAAAAAAACTAAAAGTATACTTAAATAAATAACATATTAATATACGAACTACTTAAATAAATAGTCAAAGTAAAGTACCATTATTCACTTTGGTGATTGATCAGCTCAGAGCTTCAAGCTGCAATCGCCACGGTCATTCATTACTCACACAACTATTCATTTTCAATTTAAATTGAGAAAACTTTACCATTAATTACCTATTGTATCAGGTTTAGTAGCCTGGATATGGAAGTACCCGCTCTCCTCCAAATAATCTGCAAGGTGGGTAGACAGCGGATACATTCTATCCGCAAGTCTTGGTTCCACGACCAGGGAGGGGAAGAAAGAGCCAGCGAGCTCCAGGAGTTTGGCACGGGGGGACGTCAGCAGGTATGCGAAGTTGTTGTGGAAGCCCAGGACCTCCTGGAATTATATGGGGACTTTTTAAATCTAAGCATTATTTGTTGTGTGTCGCAATGCTGCCAGTATTCTGGAGCTGGTCACTCTGTCTTCAGTGACACATAAAACTTCAAAAGGCAAATTAAGAAAAATGTTTGTGCATCTGATATAACTCGAACATTTCTGATATCCACTAAAACGCCAAATATAATAAATGATCACATAAATGACGCGCAACGTGCATGACTTGACCCGCAATCACCCTGATGAAGTGAAACGTTGGTGTTCTTCCAATACAAACTAGGTTCGTAGTTAACCCGCTTACTAAGCGGGGTAACTGACTACACACTTAGTTACTAAAGAATAGAATGCGGCTCATAGGATGAAAAATTTGGAAGTTATCAAGAAGTTTATTTCCTTTTGCATACACTTTACCCCAAACAGAACTGCATAAAAATATGTGGCATACTCATATCATGTGATTTAGTTTCGTTTTCTTATTGGACTGCTAGTAAACGGAACAATATTGTCAAAAACTCGATCTCTCCTACCGTTCACTTAAAATGTATCATGTGACTTACACGAGGAAACAGAGTAGCCATGGCACTGCCGATGATAGCTCCAAGATCGCCACCCTGGATATAGAACTGCTGGAAGCCAAGCTTGTGCATCAGGTTCCTGAGTACCACAGCCACTTCGTTGGCGCCCAAGCCAGGGCGAACCGATGCCTGGAAAGCCAAATGGTCCAAAATTACTAAACAGTGAGTGAACTGAATTAAATGTGGAAAAGAGATAATAAAAGATACATGAAAGTGACTTCCAAAAAGCTGATTATTTTTTGTATTCTCTATTGACAGAAATATATCTGCATATATTACCTATTTGTATTTTTTTATGTTTTACTGTGAAATTTAATAATTGAAAAGTAGATATATTAAGACTATCGCAAAATTTGTAAACTTGACGTCACCATTCACCATTACATTATTTATATTGTCATGAATCATGAAGCTTTAGCGGGATATTTTTTTGGAAAGAAAGAAAGAAAATTCTTTACTAGACACAAAACACAAACTAAATGATGGTTTTTATCAGTTATTTGTTTCAAAATTTATTTTGAACCGCAGCTTTTTTTGCACACGAGATTGAGTACAGTTATATTTTTCGTTTTTTTTTTCGGGTATGATACTAATAAATGATTTTAAAAAATTAAAATTCCGTGCACACCCTATTGGTCTTTTCGTGTGTATTGAAGTGAATAAAATCAATAACACCTTACTGCTTGTATAACATTATCTACTATTAAAAATCTGTAGTAGTAGTGCTTATTTTGTAAGCCAAGAAATAAATTATTGAGTTGAGTTTGTTGTATGTGGTTAACAAATAGAATGCTTTGTTTATGTGTAAATTTATTAGGACGGAGTTTTTGTCAGGGGAAAGCCCAGTATAGGCTGTAGAAGGTAAAAGACTTACAGAAGAGTACCCAAATCCAGGCAAACTAGGAATAATCAGCTCCAGAACAAAGTCCCTGTCTTTGTTACAGGATGTCAGGTAGGGAACAGCTTCGAAGAACTCTCGGTGAGATCCTGGCCAGCCGTGGAGGAGGAGGATCGGCAGGGATTCCACTCCTTGTGGTGACTGAAGTCAAGCAAAACGAGAATAGACAAGAAAATTGTATTATAAGTACAAGCTTTTATTTAATACTTGTTTCTGCCTGCGGCTTCGCGCTTTGTTTCTAAATCTCATGGGAACTTATGGTATAAAAAGTTTTTTCAAACCACATGCTCGACAATGCCGAATTATAGGTCATGTAAACCCTACCGAAAGCAAGACATTAAATCCCTTGGTATTAGCCGGGTTATAATGTTGTACTGAATTTCATTATAACCCGCTGGTTAATAATATGATTTCACTTTTCATAATTCTTATTACTATATGCATAAAGTTTAATTTTGCTAAACACAATTTGTCCTAGGCCATGGCCTACTTGATTTGACAAAATAAATGAAGTTTGCCTCCGTGTGAACCCCGGTCCGGAGGAGCGCGGTGTTCGAAATTCGAATTTCGAATCTAGGACCACGGCTTGTGCTTTCGAATTTGGAACGTCGCGCGCCTTCATTTGTTCACGCGTGACGAACAAATCGAGTTCTTGTAGGTGCCTATAGAAGATTTAATTTCAAAAATAATATTGAAAATGTCGAGTGATGAAAGTGTTTTGACTCCTGAGTTTATCAAATTAGATGCCATAGGCATTGTCAACAATCTGCTGCCAGAGAAGTCAAAGGAAAACATTATTTATCTACTGAGCCTGTTTTTTTGTCTCGCATAAGGTGTGAAAAGTAGAGTATACACCTCGGGGATAAGACTGTTTTAGTCTTGGGCGGTTGAACCCCTCACTGCACTCAGGACTCAGTCTTAATTCCCTCGCTTCGCTCAGGAATTAACTTATAACTCCCTCGCTACGCTCAGGAGTTAAATTATGAGTCCTTCGTTACGTTCGGGATTCAATTCGCTCCCGTGACATAAAACAGTGCTTTATCCCCTTAGTGTATAATCTACTATTGTCTAATTCCATGTTTTCACGCATATCTATTGCAAATTTGAGCCCGATCCGTTCTGTAGTTTTTGCGTGATGCATTAACAAACATCCATCTATCCAAACTTTTTACACAACTTTTACTTTTTTTTTTACTTTTTTAAGTTAAACTTTTTTTTTTAGTTTACATTAATATTATAATTGTGAAAGTTTGGATGTTTAGATTAATGAATGGATGGTGAAATGATGTTTGTTATTGTTACTTCTTAAAACAAAAACGACTTCCGAACGAATCGGGCTGATTGGTTCAGTAAATTTCAAACAGGTGGTTCTAGTCTTGGGATAAAACACAGGCTACTTTTTATCCCATTTAAATCAGTTCCCATGGGGTAGAAATAACCATAAAACGTTTCCATAGAAACAGCGTGCGAAGCCGCGAGCAGAGTTTATCATCATCATAATAATCAGTCTATATTAGTCCACAGCTGGACATAGGCCTCCCCTAATGAGTTACGTAGAGTTATTGATATTTGTGTAGTACTTGATTGATTTTTCATTGCTTGACATTCAAATTTTCGCATTCATTATTGTTAGTCTGATAGTGTACCTACTTATTTCCGCCCAAGGCTTCGCTAGCGTTTTTCGAACGCAAAAAGTACACTACTTTTTTTGGTGTAACTCTTACCTTAGGCGTGACTCTAACAAAATGAATATCCAACCCTTGGACATTGGTCCTATACTGCGGGTATTGGTTGAAGAACTTCTCTCTCTCCTCAAAGTCGTATTCGGTAGCCCAGTGGTTTAAGAACTTCACAAGTTCTTTGCTGTTGAATCCGTACGTAAAAGCGGAGCCTTCGAGTGGAGGAGCGAAGCTTCGGTGGTTTTTGAGACGTTCCTTTAGGTTTGATACTGTCTGAAACATCATGTTAGGTATTAGATACAGGAAGAACAATGACTCACCGCATCCGATCTGAATCCTTGAAATACGGATGTAGAAACTCTGATTAACATGACAATTGCTGCGATTGTTAATAGCTCCATGATTCAAACAATAAAAAAGAACTGTATAATTCTTCGATAAAAGTAAAAAAGGATAATTACTATTTATTTACAGAAAATTACAATATACAATACAATAATAATTATAACTATATTATTATAAGAATAAGAAAATTTTATTGGTTCACTATACACAAGAAAATACAGTGATATGAGAGAATTAATCATAAAAACAATGTGAGACTAAAAGGCTACCACTCAGCGTGTGCTGCAGGAGCTCGGGAAGCACTGCAGTGCTGGTCTTCCGTAGCACCTTAGCGTAGAGCGCGTCACTGGCTATGGACACACTCTTTACAATATATAGGTTGGTTATTCCTTACTTATTAAATTACATTTTATAAAAGTAATATATATGTATATATATTATAACTGTATAATTAAATTTAAGATAAAATAGAATAAATTTATTGGAAAGGTAATCATTTTAGTTGCATAACAAACTAATTAGTCCGACTATGACGTAAGTTAAGTACCTACTTATTGAAATTCCTGATCAAACCATTTTGTGGCCACTGTTGCCAAAACTGGCTTTAAAAATCAGTCTAATAAGCACCTGCGCTTCCCGTACTATGTTACAAAAATAGTTCGAGAAGATAAGGTCATCTTCTAGCCTGGTGTCCCAGGTCCCACAACTGGGCCAAGATCTTTGCCCAGATCTTTCCGTCTTTATAGTTAATAATATATAAAAATATAAATAGCAAATAAATATTATAGCTCCGTCTGTTGTGGGCCTATGCCTACAACAGACGGAGCTATATATACATGATACAAATCATAGCAAGGTATATTACGGTATATTTGTGTTAGGCTTAAATATATAATATATCAGCATAGTCACCGTCTGTGGCAGCTTGCTATACCGTAATATTATTACTTTAATTACATATAATAAATATACTATAATCTATATATATATGTATAAGCTATATATTATAAAGCTTGTTTATTTACGTGCATTCGGGAGTGTATCACGCAAAGTTATAAGCACTGTTCGCTTTTTTATTTTTATTTTGGCGGGACTCGAACCCGCTCCCCACCCTCAGTACGGGTACTAAGCCACGAAACTCTAGTCAGCTCAACCGAAAATCTTTGGGACCTCTTACGGACTACAGCGCCGGTGGCTCCACCTACAAGGGTAACATTACAGTTTATTTCATTTCTTGGAGATACCCAAAGTGCGGGTAAGCACAATACCAAAAAAAAACTTCGCCTTTCATTGACTGAACAGAAAAATGTGTAATACTCACCTCATTAGAAAAAGAAACCTTATATGGCACTATTTCTGACTGTACACCTCCCCTCTTTCCTCTCTCTTTCGGTCCCCACCACGCGTCCAACTTCACTTCCGGTAGGGGAGGAGTGCTTAGGAAGATGATGTAGTAAATGGAGTATAAGAAGATGACTAGGAGAATACTTAGGATAACAAATTTGGCCATCTGTAAAGAAGAACGGAACACTTAGGTCATAGGTTTAGTCAAGACAAAATAATAACTTGCGTTGTATACTGACGACCTCTGTGGCGTGGTGGGCGAAGGTCTGCCTGCGACGCAGGAGCTTGCGGGTTCCATTCCCGCCCTGGGACCAATATTTGTACGATCTGCAGTTATTTGTTCTGGGTATTCTGGTCGTTTTCTGTATAGTAAAAAATATCTATCCATGTAGTGTATTATGTAATGTATATTATGTATATCAGTTGTCTAGTACCCACAACCAAGCTCTGCTTAGCTTGGGGCTAGATAATGCTGCGTGAATTGTCCAGCATTATTATTATTATATGGATTGACCTTTAGTGGCGTTCGAGGTAGCTAGGTATTGTTTTGTTTTGACTACCTAAGTGTTCTGTTCTTCTTTACAGATGCCAAATTTGTTACAACTTTTTACTTAAAAAGCACGATAAATAATTATATAGAATTTGAAAAAAAAATTAGACCGTCACGGCTGCCAGATAGCAAATACAGGCAGGACTATGAAAGGGGGCTTGAGATCGGGGTGGCCTTTGCCCAGAACTGGGACAGTTAATAGGCTTATAGCAAAAAAACACATTTTGATGTAAAAATTATCGCCTTCAAAAGGTTTCAAATGAATAATTATTATAAAGTACTTACGTTTGAAAATTTCAATTTATGGAATAATTTTTCATTCAATTGCGAACCGACCGCCTACAATGGCGACATACAAACGTATCTTAATTAAATACAGTACTTGTGTAGCTAATTCTGTATGCATCGTACATCTGTCTGGGGTGCGTTTGTAGCGAGAAGCTGAAGCGGAAGCGAATTGACATTAAAATAACAGGACCAATTAAATCTAGCAAAATTCCATTTTGGCCCCAACTTACCTTCAACGTGCCGTCTTATAAACATTAATTTGTTCTAAGAACTGCACAGTCTGACTGTGCATTTACGAAGGAAAGGAAAACAAAGGAAATTAAGAAGGAGGAATAATAATTGTAAGTTTTAGGGCACGTTTCCATTATGTCGTGACGTCGCGAACGCCGCCGACACAGGCAGTGGTGGATTGGATGTTGGCGGCTTGATTGGCGACGGGTTGGCAGCTCAACCACCGGGTTGTGTAGCCGCGCCGCCTTTGATAGAGTGTCGTGTAAATACCGCGGACATTTGTCAAGGGCATGTCGCAAGAAGTTGAAATGCACTGGCGCCACATACCATGAAGCCACTGTCCCACCGCTGGGCTACACCACGCGGCATTTTTAGCTGCGTGGGTTGCACGTGGGCTCGTTTGTTAGACAACGTGGGTCTACGTCTACGTTTCCACTATAACAGACACTATATAGGCGTCGCTTCCCCGCCCGTCAAACATCCTGCAGTGAAGCTTCGCTCGTGTACCGCGTGCATAGCGTTGACAGCGTTGGGCAAGGTTGGCGCCATATTCGAGCAAGCCACGCCACGCCAAGCCAATGTAGCAATGACGTCATTAATCTCGCATTGGTACGGAGCGTGTTCGTGGGTTGCAGTGGACGTTATCACATACATTTTCTTGCAAAGCAATGCAACACGTGCGTAGTCTTTCCTTGCGTGGCGGTGGGGCAGCGCGGATTGATTGTATAAAATAAAATTGGCGACATTTACTCACCGGGCTGTGTTGGCTGCGTTGCTCGTTGGCGGCGTTGGTGTGTAGACTCCATTAGCGAGCAATAGGTATGTTGCATCTCGCGTGTCACAGAAGTCATCTAGGAAATCCTTTCTTAATGATGTAGGTATACCTACATCATTAAAGGTCTTGTTTAGCTGCGTGAGTCAAGGTCAGTTTGATCGTTTCAAGTACCTACTTACTTTGAATTAGATGTCAGGTCAGGACAACGTCGGATTGAACGCGTATAACGGCCTTAATAGTTTTTTTAATAGTGTTGTTTTTTTATAGTTTTTTGGTACCTGTTCCCCATAGAGTTATTATAGTACTAACGGCTAGTACTCTATTAACTCTATGCTGTGTAAGGTTTTTTTCTATTCCATTCTATTTTTCCAGTAGATTTGGTCCGCGGCTTTGCACTCCATGTTTCTATGGAACCGTTTCGATGATCACAAACAGTTGTGTAGATAGAAACAAATTTCCATCCAGATAACTGGTTGTCCCCGCGGAAAATTCCTTCCACGTACACAACATTGTTGTAGCTATTAGTGTAGTTGTCTGGGCGAAACAAACCATTTTAATTATATCCCATGGGAACTGATTTCTGCCCCCGTAATTGAAAAGGGCGCATGTACGTGTTACATGAAATCGAGAAAAAAAATCTTAAAGTTAAAAAATAAACAAATGCATGCTGTCTCTAAACTACGATATATTCAAATTTTTTATAAATGCAGGTAGATGTTGTAGTGTTGTAAGATCAAGATGTATATATTTTTTATTTTTATTATTGTTATTTTAATAGTTATTTCTTAATTTCCTTTTTTTCTTAGCACAAAAAATCCAGAAAAATACTTAATCCTTGGTTCAAAAGACGCATATACACAGATACGTCTTTCCAACTATGTAATGATATCATACTACTATTTTTTTTTGTATTGAGTGGATTTTACTTCTCATCATTGATGAAAAAAAAATTATAATATGGCACATCGGCATTCTTCACACATAGTACAGGCACCGTTCTTATTACTTATTACGAAAAAGTTTGTGATTTATTTATAATATTCAGTCTGAAGACTGAGTTATCATTTACTCTTATGTCAAAATAATTATAATATGACAAAATAATTATAATTATAATATCACACTAATATTATAAATGCGAAAGTTTAGATGGATGTATGTTTGGTACTTCTTCGCGCCAAAATTCTGAATGGATCGGGCTGAAATTTTGCATATAGGTAGTCCTAGGCCTGGAATCAAACATATTAATTCCTTTGGCATATAAATAACCTTTAACAACGCGTGCGAAGCCACGGGCAGAATCTAGTATTAAATACTAATGTCTTTAAATAAACTTTAAATCTACCTAAAGTAAATGCCGAATAAGACAATATGTCCAGTGAAATAACTATTTGAAAATCAAAATTATTCTTTCAAATTAATTAACTAATGAATTCAAAAGTGAAAACAAGATCCATTGATCATGTTTGGCTATGCTGCGTTCTCTGCATTTAGGTGCTTCCGAGCCTGAAAAAAAGAGTTTCTCTATTTTCAACTCTTTTTACAGGATTCAATAGTAATACAAATAAAATAGAGAATCTCTTTTTTCGCATCTACTCCTAAACTATACAAAATAAAACTATAACAGAGGCATTAAAAAAATAGCTTATGAAATAGGTATCACGGACCCCTATTGAATTTTGAAATTTCCTTTGTTCAACTGAATAATAAGATAAAATAGGTGACGGCGCTAGGGGTGGGCCTTTGGCTATATAAAAACTATATCGCGCGTACCTAGCCTAGGGGATACCTACACCTTAACGCTTTATATTATACGAAATCAATAGTATTCAAAATAGAAAAAAGTTAGTTTGAACGTGATGAAACACGCTTTAAAAATAACTCTGCTGGACTAACTGTTATTTACCTACTTACAAAAATACGTAAACAACTACTCACCGGAATTGGCCCACACATTACACGTACGCACCGACCACTCTCGACTCGGGCGCAACTAAATGATTTACTAGAGAACCCTGCCCCGCGCATCCCGCTATGAGCCAGACATTTTGGACAAAAGGACGCTTGTGCGCACAAACGTCTTTTCTTCTATGTATGACCGTATCCGTTAAATTCTATAAATGTAAAGAAAAAAAACGCATCTACCAGATGCGCCCTATTAAATATGCTTCATAGAAAAATGATACGAATGCGTCTTTTCTTTTATTTAACTGACCGAATTTAAAATAGCTCAGGAGGCGCTTATACACAAATAAGTCTTTTTGTCTTTGTACATCGAAAATACGTCCTATCATACTAGTACCAAGATAAAAATACAAATAAATGCGCCCTTTTGCTTAACGTTAACTATTTGTAGGAAAGTGCTAGGAAAAAATGCGATTTACCATCAGATGCGCGTTTTTTCGCTGATCACGGTGGTATATATAACTCAATTTTGCAAAAAATGTTAGAGGCGTCCTTTTCGATTATGGCGGCAGATTATGGGATAAAAGTTAGCTAAAAGCAGCCTTTGTATTCCAGACATATTTTACCTACAACTGTACAAAAAATTAAAATTTCAGCCTGATTTGAACGTGCCCCCCTAAATAAGGGAGGTTTGCTACAATCACCACGCTCTGGCAAACAGATTGGTGATCGCAGCTGGAAAAATGGGTACACGAAGGAAGCTGCTGCTCTTCCTCTGTTAGGTTCCCTGAGTCAGCTCTTACGAGATCCACGGGCTGTGTTGGAGACTCCAACACAGCCGTCAGGTGTCAGAATCGACCACTCCAACTTGGAGTGGTCGATTCTGACACCGCGACCGTCACGGCTACGCCACTGATACTCTACTTTCAAAGCTGTGCATCTACCGCATCGGAATCGGAATCTTATGCAGCTTACGCGGTAGAGCTTAGACCAGAAATTTTCGGCCGTTATGAAAATAGGTTTAACAATAATCTATATATAGGTACATGGTAGGTAGTCGGGTGAAAATGAACCCCTACTTCTCCTGATCACGCTATATCTATCTATATCCTGGTCGTACTTGAGAACGGCTTTACCGATTTCATTCATCATTTTTTAAAATATATTCTAATACTTCGTAGAAGGTTCTTACATTAAAACTAAAACGTCAAGTGCGAATTGAACTCGCGCATCAAGGGTTCCGTACAAATCTGTACTCCTCTTAAACAAAGAAATCGACCCAGACGCATAGTTAACTTCAATTAATAATTCAATTGAAGTTAAGTTAACTTTAATTTTATCATTTATTGCTAACAAATTTACGGTTTTCGAATATTTTCCTTTACATGTGCTACAAAATTTTACTTCTTGTCAAATTTAATGATTGTGGGTCAACGGGAAGTACCCTATAGGTTTTCGGTCCTTAGCTAATAAAACATTTATGTAATTCGTCTGGTTTTACAAATAGCGTTGAATCTAGAAACGGCACGTCGTCGTTAAAAAGATGATTGTTTGTAAATGGTAAAAAAGACAGAAATTAATAAACAAAATTTAATAAAAAACGAAGTATATCAGTCTTACAATTCACTCTTCACACTCTTCGTATGCCATTCCTTAAACGCCTTCACTGCTTTGAAGACATCGTCAACAAAAGCAGCCGGCAACTCGAACGCTAAGAAATGACCGCCGTCTTCTAACGCTGTAGCGTTGAGAAGATTCTTGAACTTCGTACGAAGGATGCTTGGAGATTGGTACAGGATCTCGTGCCTGGCTTGGAGCGCCCAGACGGGAACCTCTGTTGAGTAGCTGAGGAATAGAAAAATGTTATTTGAAAAAGGTTATAACTTTGGTTTTTACTTCCTTTCCCCATCCTTCCATCGTTCAAAGCAATTTCTATACATTTTATACCCATTTTCCCCCAGATCGTAGTTTTCTTATGAACTTTGATGTATAATTTTAATTTTATTTGTAACGTAACCAGTGTTATTAAAATATCAAATAAATATACACACCTGTCCAAATTCAGGCCTCGGTTCTTGCTTGTCATGGACTCAGCGTAGAACCTCATGGACGTAGTGATAGAGTTGGGGATCCAGTACATCATCAGGTTATCTATCAGCTGATCCTTGGTAAACCTGCAAAAATCAATTCTTTTAACCATCATGCATGAACTAAGCCGGTTTAATGTTTATTTACATCTATTAACTTTTACAATAAAATAATAAAAACAAATTAGAACTAGTATTTACAATTGAGCTAACTGCAGACTGTTGCATACAATCTACAGGTAGCTCATCTAATCCATATTAATACCAGACGGAAGCGTGCCCAGACCTTAGAGTATAGGTATATAGAGACGGCGTATTGTTCTATAGGAACTTTCGGTTATACAAATATGATCTAAATCGATATTGAACTCATAAACTTATAGCTATCTCGTTTTATCTTACCTACAATAACCAATGTAAAAAGAGACATCAATATAATGTGCGAAACCTATTTTTGGCAGCATTGAAACGTGACGTCATAGAAAAGCATGATTGAGGCCGGTTTGCCATTTTACTTTCAGGTATGTAAACTGTCAACGAGAGTTGCATTTACAGTAAAAATGCTAAAATTATTTGAGTTCGGGACTTTTTCATGTGAATACTTATATAGTAAGCGAAAGAAAGCTAATAGGAAGATGCCAAACAGCAGTTTGGTAGGTTGCGGCTTAAAAACAAGTGAAAATCGTCCAAACATAACATTACACCGGTACGTATTCTTATTTTGCTAAATTACCAAATAATACAATAAATACCTTATGTGTTGGCTTTCATAGGAATAGTTTACATAAAATTCATACCGAATGTAGCTTATTTTTGTAAGTTTTAAGTGTAATTAAAGAAAACATGAAACTGTTTGTTTGGCGATAGTGTTGTACTTCAAGGCATTTTTCATAGGTATCGATGTTTTCAAGTGTAAATTGTAGTGTATTAATTTTCAACTGGTTTTTTACGTTCTAGGTTACCCGAAAATTACGGTAAAAGAAAAAGTGGCTGGACTCAATTGGAGTAGAAAATTTGAAGTTTGGTACGAAAGATATTTTCGTTCGTTCTCTTCATTTTGAAGAAACTTGCTTCAATCGAACTTTAAATAACAAGACTGCGAGAGGATGCCGTACCGTCACGAATCTTTTTAGTAAGTATTTTACTTGACCTTACTCCCACAAACTTCTATTGCAAAGTAATGCATATATGCATTAACAAACTTGACTACCTTTATTTTTCTAAAGGGCTTAAATTTTGATATTAATGAATATTAAGTTTTAAGTAAATAAATCTGACCCAAAGTAATATTAAAGCCTACCATACTTCAAATCCCCTCTAAAATGTACATTTCCATAAATCCTCCCTTAGCAAATTATTTCCATGCAAAATAAAGTTATTTCGCAAACGATGTGGCACGGTGGGCGAAGGTCTGCCTGCAACGCAGGCAGACCTTCGCCCACCTTTTTTTTTAGAATTTCTTTAAGATTTTAGATTTTTTTTCAAAGTTGAACTACTCAGTACCTTTCTAGAGTCTATAATTGTAGGCTGACAAATAATGTTGCATTATAAATTTATTCTTCATGTTTGTTTCAGCCACTAGTGCCAGCGCGATCCAGTACTTTAATAGAAATAATGTAAATTTGAGATTTATACTGTAAATGAATGAGACTGATTACATTAGGTACTTGTAAAATTGAAAATTTAGGTGTAGTATTAGTTGAATTTTTGAATTAGGTAGGTATATTGCAAATGTGTAAATGAATGAGACTGTTGCATTGCTTCTACAATCGAAAATACAGGTGGCGTCTGTGTTAAATTTTTGATTTATACTGTAAATGAATAAGACGGATTACATTGCTTGTTTAATTAAAAATGTAGGAGTCTGTGTTAAATTTGTGATATAATATAATAAATGAATGAGACTTGTTGAATTGCTTATAAAATGTGGTGTCTATCTTTTTGTGATTTATATTATAATAATAAATAATACTAGCTGTTCCCCGCGGTTTCATCCTCGTTAAATTCGAATTTCATATAATATCTAGGGGGATATTCCTGTAACTCTACCATGGGAGTTTGTTATTTTACTAAGACAAAAAGTAGCCTATGTTACTCTCCATCCTTTCTTAGTTAGGTTCCGGTTTCTTAGTTAAGCCGTGACTGAATGACAAACAAATACACTTTCGCATTTATAATAGAAGCATAGATAGCGTCTACGCTAAAGATACAGATTACACATTGTTATACCCATATTGTTATACAAATATAAATATACTATCTCACAAATCACTGTTGCATACAAACAATATATTTTGCAATTAAGTAGCTTGTTGTTTCATTTCAGTAGGTACCTTTTTTTCTTAAATGAACACAACGTTTATTAACAAAGAAAATTTGAATCAAATAGTATAAACAAATTAGAACTAGTATTTACCTACAATTGAAACAAATGAGCTAACTGCAGACTGTTCAATAAACTGGTTTGGTGAACTTTGATCTTTAATTCTAAGGAGGTCTGGCACGTGTCTAAACGCATGAGTCTTGACTCGGAAAATACATGAAAAAATTACCATTGTTATAATAGCTCATTTTCTTAACTTCTCAGTGGTTGCGTCTCATGAGCGCGGTCGAGCCATAGTTGGGTACGTGCATTCACATACTTTGTATCTCTAATTAAAGCATTCTATGACTATATGATTATAGAATTCTGTTTCATAATCGTGGTGAAAACAATAAAATCACTACGAAACTGCTAAAATATCGTCACAAAAATACTTGTTTCGATAAAAATATCGAGGTACAAAAGGGCAGCACTACGGAAAGGAGCCATTTTAGTTTATAGGTAAGTTTAGGCATACACGTTTTTTTCGTAGGTATGCCGTCTCTAGGTATACTCTAAGGCCCAAACGCTGTCTGCATTGCCTCGCTGTATGGCAATACCGATGCACTGGCCAGATACTCATCAGCTTGGTACCCCACGGACCTGCGGCCCGCTCTCGCTTGATATATTTACTAAAGTTAACATTAAAATTTAAAACATCAAATACACAGTATAAAAATTAGTCATTCATTAAATAACCCGCCCCTGACCATTCCCGGTGCAGAGGTGCCCATAATACTTGCAGCATTGCCTCGCTGAATAGCGATGGCAATCCTTTGCACCAAGAATGACCATGAAGCACCCAGCATATAAGAACATTAAATTATATTTCTGATTGTAATTCTGAACTTCTAACTACTCAAAAATTTCTGTTAGTATTCCTTAAAAATAAATAAAAAATTACCTGTAGCTAAGACCGCCATCAGGCTTGTTCTTGAGATCCTTGCGAGTCCAGGTGGAGAACTTCTCCAAGATGTAAGCTAGCAGGCCGGTGGGAGAGTCCGTCAGAGCCACTCCTGGTAAAAATATCAATATGAACAATATAAACAATTTAGAACTAATATTTACAATTGAAACAGTTGAGCTAACAACAGATTGTTGCAGACAATCAAGAGGTAACTCTACTGATCCATATCAATGCTGCATTGCCCTGCTGTATAGCAACACTGATGTGCAACGCTGATGTGCTGATGCTGTGCCAGATACTGACCAGCTCTCGCTCTCGTGTTTTGCGTCGTTTCAATCAGACAAATGACATTTTTGAAAACCTGGAGAGCCTCGGTACCCCGCGGACCTAAACCCTAGGGTCTCAAAGGGAGCAAATATGTAGAAAGGAGTCATCTAAGAAGATGATTCCATTCTCTTGTCTACCTACAACTATGTCTTTCAAGTGAACACGTCACATTTCAATAACATTTAAATATTATAACGGCTTGTGTTCTTTTCAGTAGATATTTTGATTTAGATATTGTTTAAATTGTCTTTTAAAGACACAGTATTGTTTATTTATTTATTTAAAATATTGTACACCTATCCTTACAGGCACCCCTAATGCGATAGTGTACATAGCTTAATAATTATATTGAAAAGGAGAGTCACAATTACAATTTAAAAATAATAATTAATTCATTATAAACCTACTTTAACCTAGCATTATAGTATCAAAACAGAAAAAACAAAAATGATCATGAAGAAAAAGATGATGATAAGAAAAAACAAAAAAAAATTGAAGATTGAAGACTAATAAATAATTAAGTATGTCAAAATCAATGAAATAATAATAAATAATGATGTCAAACCACATTATAACATAAAATAAAAAATAAAGCCTTTGCCAACTCGTTCAGGGAGCCGTCAAACAAGTCTACCTTCTCCGCCAGTATATTGAGCGTGCGGATGCAGCGCGTCAAGGGAGCTTTGTTAATGAGGTTGGTTCTTCCTCGAGGCAGAGCAAGTAGGGTGGGCCGTAGGTGTTAATTATTAAGAGAAGCGTTGGGTTCTGTTATATTCAAATTCTTAATCATTTGGGCCCTGGAATACAGCTTAGGTTATATCGGGATCCTGCGGACTCACTATACCAATGCATATTGTAAAAATTTTATGGTGTCAGAAATAAACGATAAATTATTATTATATTATTGAACATCTTACCAACAGTATCAGGCTTTGTTGACTGAAGATGGAAATATCCTGACTCCTCCAACAGGTGAGAGAAGTGGTCAGCATACGGGTACATGCGATCAGCAAGGTGCTCCTCGACTATGAAGGAGGGAATCCAAGCTCCGATCATAGTTTTGAGCATTGAACAGCCACTCTGAAAGTAAAGTTGTTATAACAACTGAGAGAAACCAAAAAGTAGGTCAACATAAACTATTACACAACAGGGGAAAAATCATTAAAATCTATTTTAAAAATTGCGAAGATATCACCAAAATAGTTGCAGTTAGTCGTGCTTCATCTATAAATAATTGTTGTTTTTTAAACCTGACGGGATAAATACGAATCTCTCGGGAATATTTTTTTTTGAACCAATCGGGGTTATTTCCTATACAATAACGACCAGCAGCTTGATTTGAGCGTTCTTATTATTTTAATCTTTTTTATTTCATTAGCCCTTGAATGGATCAAGAGACATAGCAAGAGACTAACGTAACGACGACGCTGCCAATGGATTGGCACGGAAAAGTTCGGACAATAGGCCCATCTCCGTTGCTTCCCATACCATTCTCCCATCTCCGAAAATAGATAATGCACAAAACCAGACGATGGACACACCTACAAGAGTGCCGCCAGGAAAGAGCAGCGCTTCCGGCTGCATCACCAAGGCTAACCAAGCGCTTGCAGCAAAAGCGTCTATTGATCAAATGACAAAGATTCATTTACATTTACCTCGTACGGCACACTATGAGTACGCACTACGGTGCAATACAATACAACTCGTCAACCTGATACACTAAGCCACATGTTTCTGTATTTGCACCGAAAACCAAGCCCTTCAAATCAGAAATCAGCAATACTGCAAAGCATCAGAAAAGTTTAAAATTATCATCGTAACTTACTTGAACGGCAGGCATGTTAGTATGGAGTCCCAGTACATCCTCAGGGTATAATGTAGTCATGATACTACCGACGACGGCGCCCCAGTCACCACCTTGTACGTAGAACTTCTTGTGTCCAAGGCGGTGCATCAGGTTCCTGAAGATGACGCCGGCTTGGGCCGGTCCCAGGCCTGGGCGGACCGCTGCCTGAAATTGAAGGTGAAAGATTTATTCCTGACTCAATTGAAGCAGTTTAATAGTGGTTTTACTCTGATAGCACGGCAAATACCTTTCTGGGCTCAGAAATAAACAGTTTAGGTTCTAAATGCAACGTAAAATAGTTTTATTTCAATTTAAATCTAAAATTAAATTGAGTTGCTTCTAGAATTATGGAAATGTATTTCAAAGAGTAGGTATACAATAAACGTAATGTATTTTTTCTAGGCTCCAAAAGATATCTGTCACAGGTCACAGCTCACGACCATAAATAAAGCTATGAATCTTTTTGCGTACGTGCCTTTATGTGACGTCAGAGTGCAGAAATATGGATTGTGGTCACAGACAGTATACTAGCTGCGCGCGGCGACCTTTAAATCTCTGTGATTGTGGTGGTATTTAATGTTCGAACTCTGGACAGGACAAGTCTAAATTTTCGGTGCACCACGGATTCCGTTTGCGCGATGCTGCATCACTCAGGTACGACGAGACCGTCTGTGATATCATCTTTGGCCCAGTTACAGGTGGAAAAGTTATGAAAGTGGAGAAGACCGTTATCTCAAGTTAACGGTCTTCGCACGCATTGGACTGAAGCCAGAAACAATCTTGTGTCGCAGGTTACCTTCACTTCGAGGCTTAAGAATTCTTCATCTTATAATTGCTAGATATTGCTAGATTACAGCTGTACTAACCTCAGAGAAACCATATCCCGGCAGACTGGGAGCAATGACTTCAAACACGAAGTCATACCCAGGTCTCTGCTTAGTCAGAAGCGGTATCGCCTCGTAGAACTCTCGAACAGACCCTGGCCAGCCGTGGATAAGAAGCAGAGGCACCACTTTTACTCCTGCTGGCACCTGAAAAAGTTGCAATTATATTTGATTATTGGTTCTTCTTTGCTTGGAAGTACTTTAGGGACGAGTTATTAAGTGTAGACTGCGAATTGCTAACCGTTGTGTATAATAACTTCGAGCTAGGTGGAATAATGATCTAGGCACAAATTACTGCATGATGGGGCAAGCTGGAGTCAGGGTGATATGGCGCGTGTTAGAGAAGACTTTTGTCCAGCAGTAGACTTTGTATTGGTCATAATGATGATGATGATGTCCTCCAAGCCGAATTTCCTGGCCACGGTGCAGCGGCCAGTGTCAACGGAGACTAGCCATGTGCACAGGACGTTCTTTTAGTGCACAAATGTGTAGGTGTAACACAAACTCTGAAGTTTTTACTATTATAGTGCGTAGCTTGCACTGGGGTAATTTTCTACGAAATTTAAGTGTCCCAAAAATTTGCGAAATTTTTGGGACTTAATTTAGATTAAATTTTCATACAAATTTTGAAGTTCCTCGCTGTCATAAAAATGTTTAGAAGTCTTGAGCGGGGAGAGGCGCAGGATGATGATCAGGACATTATTAGACCAGCAGTTATTAAATAGATTGCGAAATAATAAATTCCTACTTACTAATACCTCGGGAATAATTTTTTAAGGGATCTTTCACCCGGGAATTCGAAATAGGGCAAACGCGGAATCAAATTATAATAATATGTATAACAATATTTTCGGGGCAGACAAGTAATATAATGTGCGACGAACGTGGATTTTCACATGTGGAGCATAGCTCTGCGGGGTGAAAGTGGAACAAATGTAATAAAACTTTGTAGGACCTTGGGATCATTCGTTATACAATATCAAAGAATCATCCAAATTGTTCTACAATTGATGATCGACGAACACCCATAGAATCATTTAGAATCATTTATTCACTTGTTACATGTTGTTCTGTGCAAGGATCTTATGACAATTTCTAGTATCAAACATGTACCCCGTTGGGGCGCTACAAAATAACTTAAAACTAGATATATCTAATTTAAAGAGTTAACTTATACTATAAAGAAACATTCGGCCGAACTTCCATTTCCTCCGTTGTTTGAGGTCGTTTAAAGAACTGTCCATTCTTACCTGAGGCTTAA
This sequence comes from Eupithecia exiguata, assembly GCA_947086465.1. Lineage (NCBI taxonomy): Eukaryota > Metazoa > Arthropoda > Insecta > Lepidoptera > Geometridae > Eupithecia > Eupithecia exiguata. Next base: position 1,498,872 of record OX352250.1, on the reverse strand, counting down.
CCCTTATGAAATGTATATCAATTCCTTGAATATAAGTCTTGAATTGCGGGAACTGATTCAGGAACTTCTCACGTTCAGCGAAGGGGTACTGATCAGCCCAGTAGTTCGTCCAGGTCTTCAGCTGGGCGGTGTTAAAGCCGTATTCAAAGGCAACTCCTTCCAGTGGAGGGACGAAGGAGCGAGGGTGTTTGAGCCGGGATCTTAGATCATTAATGGCCTGGGAAAAACGAGAACGTATAGATTAGAAGGTCGCACGAGAAATTCAAATATGTTGTTTTTTTTTTTAATTTTCTGCCTTCAAGTTTTTTTGTAGTATCATTGTAGTCTATTCTACCCGTAGCTTACCCGGTAGTTTTGCGACAATTCTAAACCATTTTAGCATACTGTGAACCAAAAAAACTCGTAATTGTAGTTTTGGAGTCACTTAACAAAAGATTTTTTACTATTTCAATCAAAGAATCGAAACTCTCGTAGTTATTGTATACTCTTTGATCGAAACAAATTAGAACTAGTTACAATTGAAACAGTTGAGTTAACTGCAGACTGTTGCAAACAAACTAGAGGTTGAATCCCACATTTGGATGGATGGATGTTTGTTACCCAATCATGCCAAAATTTTAGGATTATTTATGTTATTATTTTTAAGTGCAATAAAGAATTCATTCATTCATTCACGCCAGAGCGGCTTACCTAACGGATCTGGATGAAATTTGGCACGGGGATAGATTATAGTCTGGAATAGCACATAGGCTACTTTTTATCCCTGCTCGCGGGAACGGGAACTACGGGAGGCGCTGCTAGTATTAAGTAAATAACAAACAAGTTTTTTCTGCAAGTCATGATGAGTTTTAAAAGACACCTCGCGAGCGCAAAGTTCAAAATAACAGATATGAAACTCACATTTCTTTTTTGTGTTGCAATCGAATTATTTTCATATTCTTAGGTAGCTTCCTTATCTACAGAAAAAAGTAGCGAATAGTGACTACCTAGCGTCTTAGCATTATATCACTAAGGGTGGATTCTACCAAAGTAGTATAAATGTTATCCTGAGTGTGATATTATTGTTATTATTAAAATCGCATATTGCTCTAGCTAGAGTTTTAAACGTTGCATTTTAGCAAATCTTAGTCGAAGAATAACTTTCTCCGAGAGTAATTCTTAAACCGCCAAAATACACGGAGTAAACATGATATGAGAGAGTATTTTTAAGAGGGTGAATAATGCCAAAATCAATCACAATGTGTATTTTAACTAGGTAGTTAGGCTTAGTTTTATGGTAACGAACGGTTTCATTAGAAAAAAAATACAAATTTCACATAAAAACGGTTTTATTTGAAATACTCCAAATTATCAGCGTCAACACCACATTATGTTTTACGAATTATATAGCCAAACTAATGTTTTATTGGATCAATTGTTTAGTTTTGCTATTTTATGCTCAAATTTTGAATCATTCAATAAAATCCCACCTAAAATTTATAGCCCAGAGTTGAAAGCCATCATTTTCTTCTATTTTTTTTTTCCGGCATTAGACGCATTCTTAATAGCATTCGCTAGCTAAAACTACGGCTAAAATTATTCGACATTGACTCCTATAACCCTGCAAAATTAAGTACCTACTATGTTGCTCCGCGCTGTTACAACAATTATTATATTTCGAATTTAGCTGGCTAAAATAATTGTTCACCATCTTGCTCGAGTAACAATAGGTAATTAGTATTGGCCACTCGACGCTTGCGATGGAAAAACGCAGGTAACGCTATCTACGAGTAAGTCCGAAGAGTAAAATTATATCAACGTTAATTACTCTCGTATTTCGTCGAATCCATCCTAAGCAAAATCCAAACAATTTTTTTTGAACATTATCAGTTTTCAAATTACCGTAGACAAAGAAACCTAGTAGAAGTTGCATTGCATGCAGGGTCCTATCTATACCCAGGCTCCCCTATACTGTATCTATACTAAATGTAGAACTTACCGCCTCCTCAAATTTGATCTCAAACGGCCTGACCGTATGGTCTAGTTTGCCTTTCAGCTCGTTCAGACCCCACCACTCGTGGGGGTTCAACACAGGGGGCGGTGGCTGGTTCATGCATTGGTACGTGAAGTAGGCTCCAGCTCCGATGGCTATGAGGCCGACGAACTTGATGAAGAGCATTCCCATTATCTGTAAATAATTCAAATGCGTCTTTAAGAATAATGAGAAAAAGTATGTTTTATTTGTATCTCAAAGAATGAAGAATACTTTACGATTTTTTTTAGTTTTTTCGTTTTTGGTAGGATTCAAATTTTTTTTGGGATAGTATTTAATTTTCGTAGAAATTTGTCTCAGTGCGAGCTACGCACTATTAACAAAAACCTAGGTACTTTATATTTTAGAGTAAAATTATTTTTAAAAGTTTAGCTTATACAAAAACCGACCTAAGTATCGTTTTTTGCATTGACTATGAGTCATTTATTTAGCCACAGATCTGACAAAATATTCAAATGAATTGCATCTACTAACACAATATAATATATTCTTAATTGACTATTACTTACTTTAAAATTTTACATATATAAGCTTATAAAAATTATTTTCATTTCGGTTGTTCGTTTGTATCTTCGACGCTTGAGACCGGTTTGTTCCGACTAATGTGCGGAAGAGGTAAAAAATATTCTGTTACATATTATCATGCAACGCACCAGACCGAGGTGGACAAACGGGAATTTCGACTTGAGGAATACTTGAATATCATATCTTACTTTCCAAGTGCTTCACTTTTTTACCGATTTCAAGAGGTTATGTCTTCGGCTGCGATGTATTTTATGACTGTTTGTTTAATTCTCCGTCGAACTTAAACCTCCTCTTGAAAGCGCTAACAGCGTATACATAGATCATTCTTACAGTTGTAGTCAAAAGTCAATAACTTTACTTACTTAGGCTTACAAAAAAGCACTTAGACAAGTCAAATTTTATACATAAACAGCTTTACAAATAGTAATTATCAAACCAGAAACAAAATGTTATTGATTTTATTCGCTTCAGTTTTTTGTCCACAAGTGGAAGAAGCGAAAAATAGTAAAAAATAGTAAAAGGTTACTTAATATACCTAATAGTTAATTGCCATTGCGTTGGGAACCTTAATATTATTAATCACTAAGGAAATGATTGTCCATTACTATTAGAATAACAAACAACAATTAAAATTTCTTATTTAACTTAATTTGCTGCCCGCGGTTTCTCTCAAACAATTTATTTGTTTGCTTGTTCGAATTGAATAGGCTTCGAAACTACTGGACCGATTTGAATAATTCTTAGGGATAATAGGATTCTTATTATCCCTGATGAACATAGGCGATAGAATATACCCGTGCAAAGCCGGGGTGGACCGCTAGTTTACTATAAATTATAATATATATGCTTGCAATTTCAATCCCCTATTAAGTATTGAAAAGACCACGAGGCCGATCACCAAGCCGCTGGTCTGACATTGTGAAAGAGATTACGGGACTCCCAGTGACCACTGCTCTAAAGATAAAGATACATTTATTTGACTCCACAAGAACTACACAGACACACACAAATAAGATAATTAATTACAAAATTGAGGAGATGTTACATAGGTACGTAGATAGATATAAATCTACCACAAACATACACAAAAATAGATGAGTACCTGCAACATTCCAAAGGTCTACCCATCGTGCACAGTGCACCTTTCCTATCTGTGATCGTCCGCGCAGCCCACGTATGGGCCAAAAAGGGTCAAACTCAGCTATTTGTTGAACCGCACTGGTGCAGATCAACGCTGGTTTTCAGTTTGATCCTATTTCTCAGACAAGCCGAAGATAAGGTGGCGTGGAACGTGGAAGCAACTGGTCAACTCCTCAACTAAGGCTTTCCAAAGTGGGCACAACCTTCAGTAATGAATGAAGAACACGATGAAGAAGATTAAGTATTTTCATCATAATAATCAAGTCTTGGTTGACACAATAAATATACCTACGTGATAAGCACCTGATAAACCTACTTTTACTCAAACGAAGCGCTCACGTTTAAAAACAAATATGTATCTACATATTGTTATAAACAGATTATGATAACCCAGTATCAAATTTTTTTGTCTCAATAAAGTTCCACCTATTTTATTTTCGTTTAAGTTAGCTGGTGCTTTTCAAAGTACCCAAGTTGCATAGTAAAATATTCACGACGAAATAATTATAATGTAAGTAAACACCTACTTCCGATAATCAAAGCTACTTCCCTACGTTTGTCATGAATAGCCTCAGACTCGAAACCGAAACTACCTACACCCAAGAGTAATAAATAAAAATAAATAAATAAAATTCCTTTATTTCGGACTACATTGATCCATAATTTGTTAGTAAGTTCAGTTCGTATGCTAAAATGACCTTATATTAGTGTTAGTATTCCTTAGGTACTAAAATTAAATTAAAATGAAATAGATTAAAATGAAATGAAATAAATAATAAGTAATGGAATTTTTATTTGTTTTATTGTTAAAAGGCCCTAATGGGTTCTCTCGAAAAAAGCAGGTAGATTTCTCGCATTTTAAGAAATAAATCAGTAGGTCAGTAGACTGTTCAAAATCAGAAAGATCTTACTGCTAAATCAGTAGATCTGGCAAAACTGCTCAGAGTGCCTATAAAAAGATGTTACACTTTACAGGGTTTTGATTGTCTACCCTTTGGTGGCATCAGGCGTGCATCTTGCATACCTACACAAGTTTATTGCACGAGCGCACTTCAGCTGTTTAATTTCAAAATCTACATAGTACGGGACCACTTTAAAAAAATAAGTTTTTTTGCATTTCTCGACTTACTAGGTGTCATCAACATCATCCTCAGCCCATAAACGTCCACTGCTGGACATAGGCCTCCCTTAGACGACGCTAAGAACAGCGGTCCTGGAGCCGGCTCCATCTATCGACTCCCTGCGACCGCTACAACTTCAATATAGTGCGTTCATCAAATGGGAGGTCTTCCCACACTCCGTTTCGTTACTAAGCGTTTCTCCACATAACTTCATTCACAGAACTTCAAATAAACGATATGCCCGAAGTCCATGCCCAATTAACCACGTGCCCAAAGTCGTTGGGTATGTCTAAATGCCACAGACGCGCGACGTAGTTGTAATAATTAGCCATTTGACCACAGATGGGCGGAATACAGACCTGTAGCTATTTTATAAAATTGTATAATAAACTCACCGGTCAAGAATGAAAGACGTCCGTATTGTTATACACACAAACTCAGACTGAAGCTAACGTCAGGCTGGTTGGTACACAAACACTAGTCAACGACGAAATGGTCGGTGTCGGTAGGTTATTTAGATTATGCTTTGGTTGGGTACAATCAACACCGTAAGTTCTTGATCGTTAAAGATTTGGGTGCTGAGGTATATAAGTACGTAGTCTTTAATGATTTGTTAATAAGAATCTTATTTTAATGGTTTTAGATGAATATTCTATCTATCTATACCATAACCTACCTACATTTGTTTTTGAAAAGTGACTCAAACAGGTTCTAAAGTGCTAAAAAAAGTAAAAGTATACAAAAAAATTTAAATCGATAAGAGCCCTGAGAATGTGTTTAAAATTTAAAAAAAAATACATTTTCAAGTTGCGCGCGTAAGTTGACGAAAACGCTGGACGCAGTGGATGTCATATTGCTCTTTGCGATTTGAAAAAAAAATGATGCTACATTGTCTCCAAAAATCTATAAACCCCTTCATTGAACTGTGTCACCATTCAAAAAGGTCCGCGTAGTTTTTTTTGTACAAAATAATATTTTTAAGTTCGAATGCCACAACTATCATTCATCTTTGATGACTTCTGTGGCCCGGTGGTCGAAGATCCGCCTGCGACGCAGAAGGTTGCAGGTTCGATTCTGGCCTCGGGACAAATGTTTATACGATCTGTAAATATTTGTTCCGGGTGTCCTGGTCGTTTTCTCTGTATAGTAAAAAATATCTATTTGTGTATTGCATTATGTATATCAGTCATCTAGTACCTACCCATAACACAAGCTCTGCTTAACTTGTGGCTAGATAATGCTGTGTAAATTGTCCAGCGTTATTTATTTATTTATCTAACTGACTGTACTGTACCACTCGTATCACGCCATTATCTACTTATCTATCATACATAATACATAACATAACAAGTCGGTGGGTACAACAGTTTATTGTTGAGCATATTTTGAACTGACAATATATGATGCATGTTACTAACCACCATTTTGTGAACGAGTTTCGACACGCAGGCTTTTTTGTCTCATCAGTCATCAGCACGGTGATAATCATTGTGGTAATTTGTTCATTCGTCATCATCATCATCAGCTTAGACGGAGGCATGTCCAACACTGGACTAGTCTATAATACCATCCAGACCAGAAAATTACTTTAATGATATGTCACGTCTAATAAAAATCAAAATGAAAAAAAATCTATTTTAGAATTCTTTGCTAGCTCAGTCATCAAAATTGAGCACGCGGTTAAAAAGCAACCAAAAAGTTTGTAGACCAATTTCACTCGTTTAGTTTGTATTAATACAGCATTCACTATTAACTCTGTCCACGCATTTTTTTATTTACTGAAAGAATAAAATTTTTGATACACACGTTTTGTCAGTTCGATAAATACTTGTCAAAGCTTTCTTTACACCCAAAGTTTTTAATTTCACATCACTTTTCTTAGGAGAGTTTTTAGCAGATTCTATGATATTGCATTTTTCCATTCTATCATATAAAATAAATGCTTGAACGGAGCATAAGGCCAATGACAATACCTAATTATTTTATTAATACTATTTAACGTGTATTTATCACGTTTATTTACCTATTTTTCGACGTTTCGACAGGTTTACACACTGTCGTGGTCAGAGGACGACGAGTAAATAAACGCGATATATATTTCGCGTTTATTATCGCGGTTATTGTTATATTTAACGCGTTCAGTCAGATCGCGTAAGCTTAAAAATATGACATTACCTAACTCAATATCATTATTATTTCCTACTTATGATAGGTAGTATGCTCGGAGTTTCTCTGAAGGATAGAATTCGCAACGAATACATCCGACAGAGAACCAAGGTTGTCGACATAGCTCAAAGGATTAACAAGCTGAAGTGGCAGTGAGCCGGCCATATCTCACGAAGAACGGATAACGCTGGGGTAAACGAGTTCTTGGGTGGAGATCGCGACTCGGCAAACGTAGTGTAGGACGCCCTCCAACCAGGTGGGATGACGATTTGCGAAAGACTTCTGGTCGATGCTGGATGCGGCAAGCTCAAGACAGGGCGCTATGGCGCTCATTAGGGGAGGCCTATGTCCAGCAGTGGACTAATATCCTCCGGACAGGCGGCGCGCGCATAAGCGACTATGGAGGCTGATGATGATGATGATAGGTAATCTGTCTCTCTGTCCATAAGTCACGTTTATCTCAATTCGTAAATTAATCAGCGCACGCACAGTAAACACATCAACACGTGGCATAATCAAATACATCACTTGACTTACCTCCCCTTATTTAGGGTGAGAAGGGCCAATAATACCCACGGGAAAGCCCTAATACGATCGTAGGGATAAAAAATGGCAAATCGTTTATTAAATTTTAATTTATAGTGTTTGTGGTTCACTGGTGTGGTTTTATTCAATTTCGATATATTTTATTTCGAAAATAGTATTTCGGGAATTCGTTATAAAAAGACGCTGGCAAATGCTAGTTCCACACTTAAAATTGAAACCTTTGCCCATGCTTGTACTTACTTAAAAAATCAAAATCCACTACTAATCCGTTTTGTTGTAATTACGCCCGTTAACCCGCTAAGAAAACAAAAACTCCAAGTGAGTTCCAAAAATTTACACTAAATAAATTCAAACAAATTGTTAAACATTATCCTTTGTAAAAAGGCCTACTATAAATATCAGATTATCTAGAGTATAAAAAAGCTTGGGACGAGTTTTTCTCCAACTCGAAAACTAACATTCTAACAAGGTAAAGGTTTCTTGTTTGCTTCTTTACTTTACCGTAAAAAGATTGAAGTGGACAAAAAATCAAAGTGATCACTTTATTTCCTAGTTTTGCTTGTAATCTGAGTTTTGTGACGTGTCCAAGAGGCCTGTAAGGTCTAAAGGAAATAAAGCACTGAGTTTTGAGTTTTATGATGATTTTGGTCCGGTACTGATCTCAGCTTCTTGCTTGTAGCCCCGTTCAGCTGGTCCCTCACAAACTTCATGTCAGTTTTTTCAATCTGTGATTCCTGGTAAGGTCTGTTTTGAATAAGTTCAGTGACCAACATTCTTTAGCAGCTCGTCTGACAACGCTTCGAGGTGCGGGTTGCTGCCGAGATGCGCCATCTCCATCCTGGATTCCTCGTCCAGACTGATAAGTCTGGCGGCAAGTGCGGCAACCCACACCTCGAAGCGTTGCTAGGAGAGCTACTAAATATGTAAATCAATCTGCATAGATAAGTCAGATAAAATACCTACTAGTAGCGCCATCTGGATATCATGTTGTAAAACATTTAGCGTCACATGGTTCTGCTGAATGTACTTCTCATCGAATGGGAAAGTTCTTTGTAGTTCAAAAGTCCTTTCAAAGAGGTCGCTGTTAGCAATCACATAATTATGCGTTTTGATGTTAGAGGGCGCTACTAGTTATCATTAGTATGGTTCATTTACCTTTTGGGGACTTTTAATATACTTAAAATATCAATAAATAAAAATAAGTAACAAACAAATCTATTTATTGAGGCAATATATTTCAGCGTAAAATAAAAAATATCTAGAAGTGGTAAATTACTTACGCTACTAGCTTTTCAAATCATTTTTATTGTCATTTCACAAAATTCGCTTATTCCATAAGTCAGTTATACAAAATGATTGAAACTATTTGCATAATTTTAACCAAAATGCCTAATTTTAATTCGTTTATGTGATTTGTTTATGTAGCTTATATAGTTTGTAAAAATAGTACTCAATCTTTACATAAAATAGGCATTTGAATGTTATGAAAATATTACCGATCTATATCGCTATACTAATAATTACTAATGTATGTTAAAATATTTTATAATAAATTATATATAAAAAAAGATGTAAAATCTAGAAAATTAGACATTTTGGAATATTATGTAAAATTATTGTCAATGCACTCCTTCTAAATACATTTTCGTTGCAATAATCTAATGTATAGAATTATGTATGTTACGAACTTCATTTTGTACAATCTATAGTCTTTTGAAACTAAGCTAGTTAAAGCCTTTCTATCTTACATCTACACGAAATTTAGTAGTAATGCAGTATTCTACTACATTTACTAGAAAAAATTGTTAATTAATTGACCAGCAGTGCTAAATACATCGTTTTAGTACTCACTAATATTATTTAGAAACATTATTTTGAAGGGATATAATGTTCAAGAGTAATTTTTCGATATGAAGAATTTTCTCTTTGTTTTATTCGTTATTTTTACACAAAACAAAACATGGTACCGAATAGCTTAGAGTAGAAATGTTTTGGTTGGTGCGAGTTTAAACTCGAAAGTTCTCTTCCTACAAACCTTTTTAGAGAAAGAGACAAACAGGAAAAAAGTACTTTGAGAAATTGAAAATCTTTTGAAAATGATATTGGTCAGTGACGAAGTTAAAAGAAATTCAACAAAAGTCGAAATTTAGCAGGCTGAGCTTCCATTGAATATTATCGAAGCCTAGAGAGAGAGTTTCTTACTTTAGTAATTGAAATTGTACTAAATCTATAAAAAAAACTACCAGGCACACGTCTACCACATTACGTCACTAAGGCCAAGGCATAGCTCTTGACCTAAACTAAAAACATAAATTTTTCAACTCGCTTATTAATATTATTAAAATTAAATTATATTATTAATATTTTCAATCAGAATAACGTGTAAATGTTTTGCATATTAGTCAAAGACACATGGCAAAATGATAATATGGAATTCTTGACAGGAATGTTTTATTTCATCGGTTTGAAATAAATGAAGAAAACATAGTTATTAATCTTGCTTATTTTTAATAACATTCACACTAACTAGTCTAATTTGCAAGCAAGCATTTAGGGAGCTTACTTATAATTACAAAGCGATTTTTTTTTCATTTTATTCATTATAATTATTATAAAAATCTAGAAAATGTATAAATTCACAACCTATCAATTTGTCTATTCATATTCCTGAGTATATTCTTTTGTATTTATTGTCAATTATGTTCTATGTCTGGCAAATTATTTCTCTAAATATACTTACTTTTTATGCTGCAGATGAGATACGGGGGTTTAGGCCTTCTATTCTAGTTTTATTTGATCTAAAATACAATATTTCTAAATGATTAGGTATATTATTTTATATTTATTAGGTACGGAAAAAATGTTCTAATTGATTAAATTTTGGTCGTCATTTTATATTTAAAAAATAAAGGCTTTTCGGCAGGTTTTACGCTAAAAGGCAATAATTTAGTATTGGACAAAGACGAAAATTTTAAATATACATACAAGGTACTTAATTTTTCTAATCCCTAAGATTTAATTCCAAATTCATTAAAATAAAATTAATTTATAATTTACATAACCATTTAGTTGACGCAAATATCGTTTTGATAATTTTTATTAAATTTAAGATGCCTAAAAGCAGCATCACTTATGATGTAAATTTACCATAAGTAAAGTATTTGTATTGTAAATATTATTATCTATAAAACATAACATATACTATTATTACTCGCCTAACACACAACATTTTCATAAGGTTGGTAATTCGTGAAAATGTTCCCAAAACATTTAATTTAATTTATTTCATATCATATTAATTACTACAAAAAGATAAAAGAAAATCTTTTACTTTGGAAAATATGAAACTTCAATGAGATGTTAACAAAATTATGAGGTAGGTATTTAGTACCTTAAATATTATCTTATAGTATGTATAACAGTTTCTAAATAAAATATTCAACTTTGTTAAATGAGTAAATAGAATTTTAAATAAGCAACAAGTTAGATTTACTACACTATCTACTTGAATCAGTGTTCTTAACTTAGTAATAAAATACCATGTTGGAGAAAAAACTAGAGAAAAGAAAGAAATAAAATGTGAATGCTGTCTGTTTAAAAAAAAACAACAACAATTCAAAATCACAAATATTACTAGAAACCATTGTACATATTGATTTAAACTAAAAAAAAACACTGATTCAAATTAGATATTTTATAAACTCTTCTAATAGGTAATATAAAGTTTAACTAACATTAAACATCATTTTACACAATAATTATTGTCTTATTTTTATTGTCGTAGTAATATAGGAAAGCTCGTTAAGATTAACCAGTGACATTGCCTTCGTATTCAAAATAATACATTTTTCTAACGAAATTTTAATGCTGGTAAATACACAACATTATAAAATAAAATGTATTAAAATACCTATTAAAGGTGCCTACAATTAAATATTTTTTTTACTATAAATTTTAAATTAAAGTTGATCTTTTTATGTTTATGTTATATCATCTATAAATCACTATAATTTCATCCATTTTTTGTAACACTACTAAATTATTAACGAACACAGGCCGTTTTTATGACATTTTTTTATAAAAGCATGTAAATATTTTGAATACGTTCGCTTAACTATATTAATTCGCTAGGGATTAAGATATTTCGTAAGAAACTAGAAGATTTACTAGAAGAAGTTAACATCGTAACCAAAATAGGTTAGATAGAAGGTATAGAATTTTGATAGGATATGGAAGTTACAAGATATTTCAGGATATGCGAAGAATGAAGATATTTTTATTCTAAAGGCCACCTTAATGTGGGCATCAAGGTTAAAAGCACAGCCAAAACTTTGCAGTGGACTTGGTATTATTGGTTGTCTTTCACTTAACTACAATTTTAAAGAACCTAGGAACTTGGAAACTTTATTAACAATGTAGTCTTTGCATATATCTCACTGTCTTTGAATCACTCTATTTATTCTGGTTTGAGTAGGTACCAAATAAGTGATCTATTAATAATAATTGCATCAGGTTTATATGATGTTACCACTACTACAACGCTTTGAAAGATTTCACAATATCGTTAGTTGTAAATCTAGCCAAAAAGTATTCAAAGTTTCCAAGTAAGTACCATAAAACCATTAAATAATCTATCTTTTTGGCGACAGACTTTGAACATAATTCGGATCCATCTCATCCAAATCCTTCCCTTTTGTCTCTGGTACACAGCACACCACAAAACATAACCCCCCAACACTTACACAAGCGTACAACCAGAACGCACCGTGCAAACCCAATGTCTGCTGAAAATCCACGAAGGTCTTCACCCCCACAAAAGCGCAGAGGTAGCTAAACGCAGTAGCCATTGCACTTCCAAACGCTCTGTACTCTAGTGGGAACAATTCACCAATCAGAAGCCAGGAAATCGGACTCATACCCAGGGAGAAAGCTATAGTAAACACCAGAACACACAGCAAGGGTATCCAATCATTCTGCCCTGCCGACTGATGGAACATTACGTTCTGAATCCTTTGATTCCTATGCACTTCTTCATAGTACGCGTAACTCCCAAACCCAGCTAAGGCCATCGACATAAGAACTGAGCTGACTATCAATAACGGAAGACGACCAACCGTGTCTATCAACAAACCAGACAAACACGACGCTAACAGTTGAACGAAAGACACCGCTATAGCAGCACCGTGGGGATTCATCCCCCCAAATGTCTTCCTAAAAATCGGAACGGCATAGAACGAAAACGCGTGAGCACCGGAAAATCTCTGGAACATCATCATGCCGCAAGTTACCAGAATCGGACCGAGCAAGCGGTTCATTGTTCTTGCATCAATAGAGGTTATATGACCGGACTTACTCTGCCTTTGACTGAAATTCTTGCTGGCTAAGACATTGGTACGTATTGTCGCTAACTCTTGAGCAACATCGGCGTCCGGTCCACGAAGCCAAAGAAGACTCTTGTAAGCCTCATCATCTTTCCCGATTAAGACCAAGTAGCTTGGTGTTTCTGGTATGTAGAGGATGGTGCAGAAAAGAAGTAATGGGGCGGCAGAGATGCAAAGGGCTAGTTGTTGCCAGTCGAGGTAGGCGCCGATGGTGAAGCTGAAGAGGACTCCAAGATGGCCGACGACTTTGAGGACAGCGCTCAGGCAGCCGCGGATGTCGGGCTTGGAGATTTCGCTGATGTAGACCTGAAATAAGAAAAGGTAGTTAAAACTTACACAATGTAGTTGAAAATAAGGGACGCTTCTGGACCTAGCACATCTCCCCAGAAACTTCAGTTTAGACAAAAGAGTCACTAGTTGTGATGATTTTCTGAGTGTTAGGCGAGTCATCACACACGTTATTTGTTTTTGATTTGACATGTTGGGTGAGTCACGGCTCCATAACTATAAAATTACGTCTAAGTGCTATTTAAAGCAAAGGAAAGCATATATCCAAAATAACTGTTTATTTAAACGTGAATTTTTCAAATTAAAAAATAAAAGAGACCAAAAATATACTTTTCCTCAAGCAAATCTCTTAATTCAACTTTCAAACAGCTTCACCAGATGGGTCCAATTTTCGCAAAGAATTTCACTGCACCAACTTGAGCCATAAAATAAAATTAAGCCAATTGTCTGAAACCACTAAACTGCTCTATCAAATTCAGACGCGTTTATGCAAAGCCTTATTAGCTTTAATGCTTATTTCCTTTGCGAAACTGCTATTGGTTTTCAAGAAACGAAAAACTAATTATACCTACTCTTTTACCATATATGTATGTTTTCAGCATTAAAATATCTCTGTAATGTATTGTATTAGGTACTTAATACTTGTCAGTTATTATCAGAATTTACTGAGATATTTATTAAGAAAATTACAAGAACATAATAAAGTAATTACAACTCATTTAAATCTATTTTATAAAAGTAATTAATCATAATTAATTCATAATATTTAATTAAATTTAGATGGCGCTCATTAGGGGAGGCCTATGTCCAGCAGTGGACTGATATAGGTTGATGATGATGATTTAATTTACCTCTATAATAAATATAGGTATAATTATTCAATATAAATTTTTAATATTTTTTTCGTTATTATCAGTTAAGTAGGATGCTTTGAAAAACTACCAGGTGTTCTTCATAACCTTACAATTTGATCGGGACGTCCCACGGATACTATTTACCTCCATGCCAAATTTCATTAGGTCCGTTCAGCCGTTTAGGTGTAAAAAAGGCCGGGAGTAACAGACAGCCAGATAGACAGACAGAGGTACTTTCGTACTTATATGTTAGTAAAGTTAATATAGATTTCAGTGGTACCGAAGTCAGCCGTCAAAAATGAATTTGTGGTAAGAACCTGTGGTGCGAAACAGCGCTACACCGCCAAAACGGAGCAGTTTCAGGTTTATACGTACTGTTTTGCACTGGTACAAAACAGCGCTAGTTTTCAGACTGACCCAGTCTTGGTGACGCCAGGAGTAAATTGGATGTTCATGTAAATGTTAAGCATAATCTGACATGAATAATGCTTTCTCTCGGCATAGCGGTGCTAACCGCTGGTAATTTTTACAGTCAGACTTTTTATCTGACTGTAAAAATTACCAGCGGCTTGCACAGAAAACCCAAACTGCCTATAGAAGTCTACATAATAAATATTGATATTTAAGCAGAGAAAGTTTCCCTTTGAGAGCGAGTTTTCTAAATTGGAGAATGCTAGGGGACGCAGCTTACGGATCTTGAAACTTATACGAAGTTTAAGGCTTTATCAATTTGGAGTAGGGTGTTCTTGTTTCAATGATTATTAGAATCTGTCTCTAGGTTTTGCCGGCGGCTTTATTTGAGTTTTATGACGAAGTTGGTGCCGGAAAATTAATTTCTGAGGAACATGTCACAGCTTTATTATGGAGTACAGACGCCGACCCAACAACGCTGTGCACGGCCACGCGGCGCAATTTAGCTGCAAGCAAGGGTTCATTATTTGTTTGACAACGTGGGTCTATGTTTCCACCGCAGCACACACAAAAAAAAGTACCCTACGACTGTGTGTGTGTGTGTGTACAATAGGCTAGTTTCCTAAAAATCTAATTAGTCCGTTAGTTAGATTATCAATAGATATTTGACAAGTATTTTTTCTTTTCCATTTGAAACAAAAACATATGCAGATACAGCCAGTTAAATGTCCACGTGACGTCACGTCGAGCGACACTTTTTAGCGACTGTGTGACGTCACTTTGACGCGCTGTATGTTAGTAATTTTTTGTTTGATTGTTAAAAGAGCCAATTTTTTCTGATAATCTAACTGGCGAACTATTTTTTTTTTAATGAAACTAGCTTATTGTAGTGCAGCACAACTGTGTGAAAATAATTGTAAATTATAATTATATGAGTAATCAAATTTGAAGTTTGTTTGATATTTTCACCAGAGCCTAGTTCGCTATCTAGCAGGGTGCACCACGTGCAGGTTAGGAAGGCTTGGGAGACCCTTACACCCAAAATATTGTGAACGTAAAATAAAAATCGTTGTTAAGACACAAATTAATATACAAAGATAAAAATAAAGATCATTTTATTGTCAATAGGCACACAAATAATAAATTTACAAATGATACTTATTAATTAATTAATTATAATTCAATAACTTTATCTTTAGGCTTACAAAATAAGCACTTAGACAAGTCAAATTTTATACATAAACAGCTTAATAATAGTAATTATTATCAAATGAGAAACAAAATGTTATTGATTTTGTTCGCTTCAATTTTTTTGTCCACTTGTGGAAGAAGCGAAAAATAATAAGCTATGACTTGTCGAAAAAATACAATTTTGCTGTAGAGGGGCAATAGTCGAGAGATAAATTAAAAATAACAATAATATGATCCGTAAATAATATTTGAATCCAAGTTAGGTGACTTTACGATGGTGTCAGGTAACATCGTGGGGAAATTTATGTCCAGGTGACTGGTGAATAATCTAAATGAATTAATAATTTTTATTTTCATATAAATAATCTAGTTAACCTTGTCTTGTTTCAAATTTAGCCCTAAACCGATCAAACTTCTGTCTCCTTTACTAAATATCCTCAGATGTAAAACCCATGGATACAACAAATGTCCATGTTAGCGCTGAATAAGGCTCACCCTACACGCGACAACGCCATGCGGGCTCTGAAATTAGTTTCTTTATCCTTAAAAGGCTTCAATACAAGCCAATTTGATCCCTTTCCCCCGATAATAAAGCCCTTTTTCCCTGATTCACGATAAGGCTTTGTAGGAGCAGTTTGTTTGAGTGGCTTCTAATGAACGGTTTTGTTAATCTTCAGTTTTTGGATGTTTTATTCATGGAATACGGGGAACACGGATCTTACGAAACGAACAAGGGATTTTTACTCAATTAAAGCGGATAATGGCGGAAGGTGTTGATTGAATGGTGGCAATTTATTTAGACTTTGTTTAATAAAGGTGAGAGATAAATTATAAAACATTAATTCAACTTTGTCAAGAATCATTCCGGATACGTGCTGCTAATTTTAATAAAGCTTTGAAACCGTGACAGTAAAATGATTAGATTCCTGTGTTGTTGAAATTTTTTAGAAGCCATAGCAAAAGCAATAACTGTAACGACACAGTTTATCGTCTAACACCACTAGTTTTATTGAAAAGCTTATTGAAGCTACTTCATCAGACAAGCATAACTAGTCAAGCTAACTTTTTAACTGAAAACAAAACATATTCACCGATTAAGGGTGTTGTTGTTAACGCGTTGCACAAGGCGGCATTCTAGGTCCGTTCTTCTTTAACTTCTGTGTTAGATTCTATTTTAGAAGCTTCGAATATTACCATCCGTTCAACCGCCAATTATCGCTTAGTTTTAAAGTTGTTATTTGTTTCTATTTACCTATTTAAATGTGCTCTAAAGTATTTTCAATTCTGACGACTACTGTGGCACGGCGGGCGAAGGTCAGCCTGAGGCGTAGGAGCTTGCGGATTCGATTCCATCCTCACAACAAATATTTGTATGATGTGCAGATATTTGTTCAGGGTGTTCTGGGTGTTTTCAAAGTATAATTCAAAACATCTATGTATTGAATGTATTGTTTTAAGTATATCAGTTATCTAGTACCCATACACAAGCTCTGCTTACTCTGCTTAGCTCGGAGCTAGGTTATGTTGAGTGCTCTGTCCAGAATGATTTATCAATTTACTTATTACATTATTACCTGAGACAGCATAGTAAGTATCGAACAGCAGAACCCCCCGAGAAAGGCAGTGATGCACATAACCTTGACGGAAGTTGCCAGCACCGTCAGGAGCCATGATAGCGAGCATGGTGCTGCTGCTAGCGACAGCACGCGACGTCGCCCGTGGCGCATCGCGGCTCCACCTGCCATGCCGCCGAAGAGAGCTCCTGAAAAACAAAGGTCTTGTTAAACTCTACTTCAGAATTTCATCTAGAAATAACTCTGAATCATCAACGTGTACGGGCATGCTTTCTAAAATAATTCTCACACCATCTGACTGCACCACCTTTTGCTCTCTCTGTTTTTATGTATTATCCTTTGATAATATTGTAAAATATTTATTATTTTATTTAAGTGTCATTATCGATTACGCCACCGTCAGCTTTATACGTACCGATTCTGTCCATCCAAAGGTTGCCTGGAAGAAATCGCTGTCAGCGATAAGGTCGCCGATTGTGCCATTAGATATAGTTAGTATTAAGTTTATGTTTAATTGTTTTTTGTATATGTTGATGGTGCAATAAAGTTATAATCTATCTATCTATCTGACTCCATCTAAGACAATATTATCGGGTAAGATTGTCTCCAACCTTCCTATTTATGAATAAAGGGGCATGAAATAACTTTTGACAGAAGTCAAAGATAGACTGAGATAAATGTTCATAAATTGAATCAAAAATTCAAGGTAATTTTCTTCATTTTTAGACCCCTACACTCTGGGCCTGGGATTGAAGCGAACCCTAATAAACGAATTCATAATTCATAATCTTTTTGCATGACTGTATGTACCTACAACAGTTCTTAATTTGAAATATATCCAAATATAAACTACCTTTTAAGGTGTGCGAAATCTTAGTAACTTACAAAGAGAAAATAATAATAATATGATAAATAATAAAGAGAGAGTAATCTTATAGGTATTATTTATTTTATGATATTTTTTTTAATGTTATGTAGGTATGTATGTATAAATATATCTATTTCTTCGAATACTACCTATCTAAACAGTATTTTATTTACACGCCACCGTCTACACTTTTTCGATCACTTCTTGTCCATCCTAAGGTTGCTTGGAAGAGATCGCTCTTAGCGATAAGGCCGCCTATTGTACATTATCTCTACTTGTCTTTGTGTTCTATGATATATTAATAATTTGGTGTGCAATAAAGTATATTGGTATTGTATTGTATTATAAAGAGAACTTTTGTTCCGTTCGCTTCAAACCTGTGCTCATGAAGCGAACTCTGGACGTAAATTAATTTGAGTATTTGAATGCAGGATCCAAACCCAATACAGTCGAATCTAAGCTCTTCATTCCACTAAGCCTACACAAGAGCAGCCCAAATATTTGCTTATAATTAACCGTGTTGACTCAAGCTAACGAGATGTTTTCCACGGATACAAAGTCAATACTAAGACAAAACAATTCTATTTCAATTTGTTTTAACCGTCTGTTTATTTTGTTGATGACATTGTAGAATCCAATCAACTTTACAATACAATCATCATCATCATCATCAGCCTATAGTAGCCCACTGTTGAACATAGGCCTCCCCTAATGAGCGCCATAGCGCCCTGTCTTCAGCTTGCCGCATCCAGCATCTGCCAGCAGTCTTTCGCAAATCGTCATCCCACCTGGTCGGAGTACAATACAATACCTATTCATTATACACCAGAAAATAACATTACAAAGAGACATTACTTAAGATAAGTACAATGGGTGGCCTGATCGCTTAGAAGCTATCTCTTCCAGGCAACCTTTGGATGGAAAGGACTTTGTACTGTTTCTATTTCTTTGAAAAAACGGTTGTATGGTCTACCTACAAGAAGATCGTATCATAGCCACGATAGACAGATTTTGGTATGCTACGTGGCGATTTTGAGGCGATATCCTCACGTTAGTTGGTTGATTGACGGATGAATTAAAATCTGTATGCAGCTTGGATTTTAAGCTGTTACTTAGGGCTTACTGCTTCTGTATAGTCTGGGGTACATACTTTATTTTTTCTTTTATTTAGTAATATGATTTGTCTAATGTTATTTTTATTTTTGTATGGTCTATTAAGTAAAATTTACCTACCTAAGTTTACTAATAGTACCGTACCGTCACTCCGCAAGGGCCCTAACTGAAAACCAGCGCAGGGGTTCGAGTCCCGCCGAAACCGGAAAGTTTTGGGAACATATTTCATTTCTTAGAGATACCCAAAGTGCGGGTAAGCATATAGTGCTTACCCGCACTTTGGGTATCTCTCTCTCAAAAAAAAACCTTACCTAGGAAAGACAGCGAAGCGAGCCAGCTAGCCTGCTGGTCAGTCAGCTGGAAGTCCCTGCGAGTGGCGTTAGCCCCCGGACCTTGGAGGGACGCGATGGCGGGAGACGAGTAGCCCTTGCCGAGGCCCGCTGAGAACGGTGCCAGGGATACTGCTAGTGCTGCTAGGACCTGTAAAATGAAAATGAATACTAGTACTACTACAGCAGGTCTGTACATGAAAAACGAAAATCGAAGTTTCCGATTCTTGTAGTACAATACAAGGAGTAGGCCCGGTCTGGATTGACCAGTTGTTCGGTTCTCGGTTTTAGGTAGGCTTAACATAACCAGCGTACACCGAATGGAAATGAAGAATGACGTTATCTCCTGTTTAGTTCGAAACCGGTCTGAGCGGGACAGCACGAGCGATGACGTCATTCTCAATCCCATTCTCTAAGGGCGCATGTTATACAAATACAAACCACTCGCACCGAAAACCCAGAAATTTCTATAACTGAGTACGCAAACCTTTTAACCGGAGCTTGTGCCCAGAAAGCTTATGAATTTCAGGCCGTTATGGTGGTTCGATGCGGGTTGGCGCGATATTAATTTTTTTTGTGGATTTTATTTTTTTCTGCTCTCCACAAGCAATAAAATTAACTGAAGTCATTTGCCGCAAATCGTAAACCATTTTCTATGATCTCATGTTAAAACCAACTTTGATTCACTGGTATTTTTGGAGCATTCATTTATTAAAAACCAAAACTAATATTGAAACTCGCGCCAACCCGCGTCGAACTACCTTAAGTACAAAACAGAGAACAACAACCAATATTTACGTCTCTTGGGGCCTGACCTGACCCATTTCCCCAGCACTTGCAAAACAATGCATGGTGGAAGCTTCCTAGGGCTTTTGGGAATTTTCAATGAAATGTAATGGAACGAGATGTAATTGGAATTACCTTATTATTGGAACGACTCCAATGAGTAGTCATCGAGAAGTCTAGATTCTCGGTCTACGGCTCGTGCATAGATTGACATGACATCCCAAAAACCACTGCCATCCTTCCGCGAAGTCATCTAATGTGTCTTAAGCCTTCTATTTGGCTTTTTGTTTCTTCGAAAACGTCTCAAATATAGCAACGTTTTCCGAATACTCTCTACCAATCTACTAAACCCCTAGATGAAAGTAAAAAAAGGGAGATTAGGTACTAGTTTCTCGCAAGCGGAAGGCTCAAATTAGGTCCGATGAGGTCCACCCACCTCTATCAGTCATAGTCGGACCGGCGATGCTAGCATTCGTATTTCACGTGCTTGCTACGATTATTTCGCCATTTGCCGATAAGAATAGAAATATACGATACATTTGTGCATAAAAAGAGTTAGCATATTGTGAGAGTCGCTGTGCATAGGCAGCGTATTGGTGTCTTGGTTGCACTTTGGTCAGGATATGTTTTTCCATATTTGTTGTTTATTTTGTAGATATAGTGCACAAGATTAGAAATAGCATGTGTCTTTGAGATTGGTTATAACACATGCCATTTATTGAGTTGTGTTGAATTGAGCGCGGAAGCACTAAGTCCCCACGTTCCCTAGCACAAGTGCCCGGAGGCCCCCGTGAGGTTTTAGTCAGTAGGAGTCTGACATAATCTTTCACATCTGGGGACGGAAGACTATCCGTGAAGGATTTCCTCACGCAAAAAAAGGGAGTACTATATCTCACCTTTTTTTACTTTCATCTAAGACTAAACTGCTATTAGTTTTTCGTGTGAACGTGTCCTAACACTCAGTTCGTGCTTGAGAATATCTCGATATATTTTTATCGGGAGCGTCCTGAGACGCGGTAAACATTGTAAAAACGTCTACGAAGCGAAGTTCATTGTTAAAACCAGCCTCTTTACATAATGGCTAAGGCTCTGTTTTTGGTGGAAAAGGAGGCTGGGTGCGGAAAAGGAGTTTTTTACTTTGAACTATGTCAAAATATAGCATTGGGTATTACATTAGTTTTTGAAAAGTGTCGCAGTTAAGTTTATAGTGCCAATGAATCACAAAAAAATTGAATTCTTTTATTTAATTGATAAGTGCCCTAAAAATGCATTCAAAGTTTATATTTTCAAGTTGCGCGCGTAACTTGATAAAAACTCTGGACGCAGTGGACGCCGCTGTATTGCTATGTGGTCATGACGTCAGTTGGATGTGAGACCTAAACGAATGCACTGATGTCGCTGATGACAGTTGATACCTTTTAGTTTGCCTACACCAATGAAAAAAGAGATCCCTATTGGCCTACACAACACAGCCGTATGACATAACAATATTGTGCCTAATCTCATCTCACTATCTCACTAATATCTCACTAATATTATAAACGTGAAAGTTTAGATGGATGGATAGATGGATGGATGTTTGTTCCTTTATCACGCCAGAACGGCAAAACGGATCTGGATGAAATTTGGCTCAGAGATAGATTATAGTCTGGAATAGGACATAGGCTACTTTTTATCCCGAAATTCCTACGGGAACGGGAACTACGCGGGTGAAACCGCGAGGCGCTGCTAGTATTTCATAGTGTTTAAAACAGATAAAAATGCTGAATAGTTTGAATTTAATTTTCAAATTTATGTATTTATATTATGAACTAAAACGAACATTAACTGACTGCGTTTTTTAATTTTATGGGATGCGGAGTCAGTTTTTAGTTTTTCTAAAACGCACAAAATATTTAAAAAAAAACGACGCTTCATTGAATAATCCTTTCCCGCTTCTGCTTCTTCTTAAGCGCAGTCTAAAGGGTGAATCGGCAGAATACTTGATGGAATCGTGTGGTTGAGAGTAGGGTGAAACAGGGGCAAAACGGGCCTTACATCCCTGATTAGGGAATAACTTATGAACATTATGTCAATGTGCAGATTATGTGTGCGGTTTAAGAGCGTCGTTTAGCCTCTATCTCCTTTCTATGCCTACTTTTTAATTTATTTACCTATTTATTTTACTAGGTACAAAAAACACAGAACAAGTACTAAGTAATATAACACAAAATAAAAAGAAACGTCAGACCTTGTTTCTTGACAAATATCATGATTCTAGCTCAACGGAAAGTAGGTAGGTACCCAGGTTTTGGTCCATGGCGAGAAACAATAAATAGTTTTTTGTGATTAGACTACAATATTACAGTTTTCGGATATATCTAAAAATTTAGGGATAATCGGTCACGGTTGTCACTTTTGATTCCATTGACTTTGATTTGAAGTTTGATTTATATTGCGGCTTCAAGATGTGAATTTCAACTCGATACCTCCACGCGTTTCTGAGAAGGTGCAGCTTGCACTCTAGATTTTAAATAATACACAGAAAGAAGCTGCTGCCATTCCTCTGGCAGATTCCCTCGACTGTTACGACATCCACAGCTGATCTGACGGGGTCTATTCTAACACCGCGACCGCCAAGATTGCAATGGGATATTATGGGCTGTGAACAAATCCAGATCAAACATTCTTCAAAGCCAGCAGAGAGTTTGAGTAAACCTCAAATATGGGCTCGAAAATTCCATTTCCGCCCTAGGGCAGAGTTAAGTATTATATCATCTGTGGCAGGGGTCAAAAATGCCAAAACAAGAGGAATCCTTTCCGGGAGAAACCGAGTCACCGCAGGGGTTGGCTTTTTGCAGTTTGGTGACACAGTTTGGTGAGTCCAGTATGATGATTGGAAAATTATCTGCAGAGTTTGAACTTCATCAGTTTACCAGAGCTGCGTGATAATTGTCGAATATGACAGTTTTACAAAAAAAATACAGGAAAACGTTGTGTATTCAAAAAAACATAGGTAATCCTAAATACGTAGATTCGTTAACTAAAAACATCAAGTCATGTTTGCAGCTATTTATACGAAAATCATTTTGCTACGCCGTAACAGCGCTATAGCTACGACGTAGCAAAATCAAAATTTCTTTATTTGCATAAATACAAAAATGTACACTTAGAAAAGGTCAAATTCTTAAAACAAAACACTGACACGGAAATAAAGTGGTACTTTTGATTTCTGTCGCTCGGGTATGTAGACTAAAGTAAAGAAGCGACTAAGAAACCTTTAGCCTGTTAGTTGTTATTTTTCGTAGCGGCGCTACAGTTACGACATAGCAAAATGATCATCATCCATCTCCATCCATTTTATACCAACGACTACGTAGTAATATTTCACTATAGACAAATTTTATGTATGGTTTTACATGTGCTTCTGATTCACAACCACTGTGGCGCAGGGATCGTATGGAAATCGTTAACGTTAATGAGCACTTTACGTTTTTAACGGGACGCTGAGCTGAATCGGTTTTAACGTTATTTTTATACTGTTTTATACTTATCGATGTTTAAGTGCAAAAGGCCTTTTTCGCTGTTTGAAATGATTCACATATCTCTACATCTCTCATGAGTTCCAACAATAACAGTTTCGATTGTTTTGAGGATAAAGATTGTATTACCTACTACTCGTACTGAGGGTGGGGGCGCGGGTTCGAGTCCCGCTGAAACCGAATTTTTTTGGGAACTTATTTCATTTCTTAGAGATACCCTAAGTGCGGGTAAGCACTATAACAAAAAACTTTAAAGATTGTGTTGACTAAAATAAAGTCCATAATTATGTGGATTTCCACAAATCCACATAAAACACATCCATCCCTCCAATCTTGGCCAAATGGCCACATTAAAAAAAATCCAAATTGTTTTCGCCCTAGTCAGTAACAAAGCGTAATCAGGTGATTATTTTATTAAAAATATGCCTTTTTTATATAAAAAAGTGCAGATCGTTCAAACATTTGTCCCAAGGCGGGAATCGAACCCGCAACCTCCTGCATCGTCGTTCCGTTATCATTTTGACAAAAAATAACGGAATAACTGAAGTCACCGCAAAACCATCAAAAAATCATGATTTGTGGTTTACCATAGTATCTTTGTTTATCGATGGCGCTCATTAGGGGAGGCCTATGTCCAGCAGTGGACTGATATAGGCTGATGATGATGATGATGATAGTATCTTTAGCAGATATTTTACAAATGCAAAACTCATAAAGGGCATCTGACAGATTCCATATTATTTGACTACGTTACCCGACATACAGTTTTAGATCAATACCTATTCTCTTAGGCTAATGCTACACTACAAAGAGCCTTGTTTAGTGCTTAGAGCCAATCGACTCTCCTAGTGTTCGATCGTAGCGAACAGACGTACTGCATGCATACTACAGAACTGGCCTCATGCGAGCGACGTGCCTAGCTAGGTGCCTAGTTAATCTAGTCACCAAGCGAGTCGATACGATCGATACGCTTACGGCGCCTAGTATGTGACCACGATATATATACAACTGCAAAACATGTGACAGATTCCATAATATGGAATCTGTCACATCTGATAAATCGGGTAACGGAGTCAAATAATATTATTATTTGACTACGTTACCCGATTTATCAGGTTTATATCAATACTTATAATTATTCTATAGTCTAAATATCAAATAATAATTAATCTATATATTAATCTAAAGACTAAAGCAACACTTTGAAGAGCCTCGCTTAGTGGTTAGAGACAAGCAACTCGCCTAGTGAACGATGATCGTAGCAAAGAGGCACGTTACGTGCATACGTACAGTACTGGCCACACATCGAGCGACGCACCTAGCTAGGTGCCTGGTTAGTCACCAAGCTAGTTGCTGCCTGAACGAAAACGTACGGCGGCGCCTAGTATGTGACCACATTGTGTTCTTTTAGGTACACAAGCGTAGCTCTGAGCTTGGCACTTATAGTGTGGCATTAGCCTTAGGAAATCCAATATTCGATGAAATATATACCGTAGACAACAGGCCTACTCGCACAAGATAATATGTCTGGCGCCCGCCCAGATTCCGAACTAGGTTACGGACTTACGGCGAAGCCTGCTAAATATTGTTACAATGGTATTTTCTTTAGCTAGAAGACCTACGTCTTTAAGAATGATGTTTAAAATATACCTACGTTCATACCTGCATAAGGCAGAGTACAAATAACGTACAATTCATTTAATTCAATTTATTTATTTGTAAGTAAGTTTAAAACACACATTTTTACAAAAACTAAAATCTTCAAATCATTTTTTTAGCATTGCATAGCATTCTACGGAAATCATTTTGCTACGCCGTAACGGCACTGTTGCTACGTCGTAGCAGTAGCGCCGCTACGTCGTAGCAATAGTGCCGTTACGGCGTAGCAAAATGAATGTTCAGCGATCCAAAGTTTATTTTGACCTCAAACTTCTCCAGGCATTTTGATTCTGAGCTGTCTCTTGCCAACTAGCATAGGTAGGTAGTTGTCTGGACACTTCAAGATCGTTGTTTTTAGGGTTCCGTAGTGAACGGTGAAAACGGGTCCCTAACATCACAGAAAAAAGGCAGTGTTTTTATCACTCTCATACAAACTGAAGTGATTTTCTTTCTTTTAAAAAAAACAGTTTTTTTCGGTAATGTAACATAAATAATCGATAAAAAAAAACTATGCATATACCCTATTGTCGTAATACAAGAGTATGTCTGTTGTGCGGCTTTATTTAGTAATGCGATCGCTCACCAATCAGGATAACGCCTTATGCCCGAATCCTTCAGCTCAGGGACCCATTAGTACGGTTACTTAGACCCTGCTATTAGCCAGATAGTCATAATAAAGGCAATTATTTCTCTATTATGTACATAGCTTTGTCAAAGGGAATGGCATTGGGTTTATAGTAGGGTTGATAGAGATAATGTTTCTATCGAGTTAGGGACAACATAAACGCACGTATAACGACAATATGATTTTTTTAAAAGACCATTGTAACTACAATCTTACCTGATGGAAAATGTCGTAACCGCAATCTCACCTGATGGTAAGTGTCGATGTGCCGACGATGTATTACAAAAGTGTAAAAGACACCTACTCGTTCTTGTCATAAAGAGACTCAGATTGGAGCTGTTTGAATAGAAAATGAAATAAAAATACTTGATTTCTAGGCAACCGCATTACAATATTTTATACAAGTCGGTGGCGTATATGAAGACAAAAACACGAAAATTAGGTGTTTTTGAACCGTTTTCTGACAAAAATATTGATTGTGGAGTTTTGAAAATTATATATCCTGTAACACATATCTTGAAGAAGTGCTTGGCGGTCCCAAATGTTTGCCGTTAATTATAGTTTAGTTGTTATAGTGTGTGTTTAGTTGCTTCGAACTCACTTTTTATCGGTGTCTCAAATTCGATCAGTACCAAATTCAGTATAGTGTGAGAGTTCATACCTATTTCTTGGCGGTCCATTATCATATTTATCATCGAAAAGCAGTCAAAATAACGATATTAAACGTAAAAACGTATTTTTGCCTACAAAATCTGTGATACAAACCTGACCAGTTACTCGTCACCTAACCGCAGAGGATCGTATTATTTGGTTGATTAGGGCACTACATGGTATGCTGAATCGAAAACAAGCACTCATTGCTGCATACAGTCGCGCGGACATGCCCAAGGTCATTTGCCTTACTATTCGCCTTAAGTGATCAAGAGGACAATAATTTGGACAGTATGGTCTCTATATTGGTTCTCCCTCCAACCCAACCCGCGATTCGCAAAACCTGCGATTCGCTGATGACATTGTTTTAACGGAGTCGCTAGAACGCTGAACCGAATGCTGGTCGACCTAGCTTCAGCCTCGCGACGCATCAGTCTTGCCATTTGAATTTTTTAGAATTTGGACAAAATCAAAGTCATGATCAGTGGCCATATTGATCGACCGGTATTGACCGATTGTCGTACACGGT
The DNA here is from genome assembly GCA_947086465.1 of Eupithecia exiguata. Lineage (NCBI taxonomy): Eukaryota > Metazoa > Arthropoda > Insecta > Lepidoptera > Geometridae > Eupithecia > Eupithecia exiguata. The sequence continues at coordinate 1,471,562 of OX352250.1, read as the reverse complement.
CACCTTCTGGAATCGTTACCGAAAGAAATTCGATTAAAAAAATATTTATTTCCATAAATACAAAAATGTAGGTACACTTGAACAAACACTTACCGCAAAAAATATACTTAAGTAGGAGGAAAAGGTAACAGACAGACAGACAGAGTTTCTTTCGAATTTATAATATTATTATGGATATCTCATACAGTTTCCGGTACAAATGTATTATCTCAAACATACTGGTGGTTTATAGCAAATCTCTGCAAAAGGAAGCCAACTGCCTCAGATCTCACACAAACACACACACACACACACACACTCTAACAGCTGTACTTAATTAATATTATGTCGATATCAGGCAGCCGATATTAATCAAAAGTACCCGAGACATAGTAGATTTATCAATTAGTAGCGCAATGTCAGATGTGGTTCATAAAATTTTTAGACTCATCGTGTTTTTTTCTGGGCTAAAACGTATTCTATAAGCTTAAATGAAAGTAAAAAAAGGGAGATTTAGGTACTAGCTTCTCGAAAGTGGAAGGCTCAAATTCGGTACAATTAGGTCGCGTATTGTTGTCTTGGTCGCACTTCGGTCTAGGTACGTCTTCCCCTATTTGTTGTTTATTAGGTAGGTACCTATATTATTCCACAAGATTTCAGCGATTGGTTGTAACACAACACATGCCATTTATATTGAGTTAGCGCTGGGAGAACGTTCCGTATCTCCTCTTTCTTACTTTTATAACAACACAAAAACCGATTGTAGAAAGCAGTATTACGTACCTAGGCATCATTTCCTTGCACAACACTCACATATTAATCACTTTAATACACACAAAAATACTAAATACTCGAGAGCGATTACGCGTCGAAAGAGCGAATGACGCAAATGACAAGGTCCGACTTTGACATTATTTTTCGTAAAAATCTTCTTCTAACCTAGCTTGGCTTATAGCCATGGCATGGCGACACGGCTTCATTCTACCCCTTAGAGCAGCGTTTAGGTAGAATAGACAAAAAAGAAGTTGACATTTTTAAAATTACCGACACTAGTCTGCGCACCCAGATCTCGGTGGCCAACCTTTCACTTTTTTGACAGCCCGAATTTCGGTCGCGCGCTGGTCCAGAAGCGTCCTAACCATTCTACAAAAGGGTTGTTTCTACATTCCGGCATTCACAAACACAACATTTCATAGTTTTTTTATGTTTGTAGTTTAGTATCTTAAGTTGTGTTTGTATCGTAAGTTTCTACCAGAATTTATTAGTTTTCTACTGTGTGCCATAAATAACGCATTGGGTTATATAATCTGTAATGTTATTATTGTGATTAATTAATTAAGAAAAATAAAAAATCCTTGTGTTGTTATCAGTCATTTAGTACCTACTCATAACACAAGCTCTGCTTAGCTTGGGGCTAGATATTGTGTGAATAATTTTCTTGCATAATATTGTGTAGGTTTGCAAACTCCGTTCTTATAAGAACGGAGTTTAAGATTTTCAGTAATTCAAGTTATATATAACTTGAATTACTGAAAATCTTAGACAGTGCCACAACTTTGTTTATGGTTTCGAATCAGAGGTATAAATAACTAACTTGATTCATTAACAAATTATGTTTAGGATTAGCAGTAAAATTAATGGTTGTTTAGTTTAGGGTTAGATACAGTTTGGAATTATTGTTTTCTTGTTTGTTTGTGACATAACTTTTGAAGTATTCTTGGAATTACAGTAGGGTGTCCAAGAGGATACATATTTGTGGATAAGATATCCACAAATATGTATCCTCATCACCTCATCTTCTATATCTATACTTCCATACTAATATTAGAAATGCGAAAATGTGTTTGTTTGTTTAGTTGTCCTTCCTTCACGCCCTAACTAAGCAACCAATCGGCTTGATTTTTGTCATGGAGTTAGTTGAAAGGATGGAGAGTAACATAGGCTTTTTATCCCATAAAACAGTTGCCATGGTATAGAACTAACCTTAATCAAAGCGAGTGAAGCCGCGAGCAGCAATTAGTAATTCATAATTCTTTATTGCACATAAAAACAAATTAGTAAACCTTAAAACAAGAGAGGTATCGCAAAGGCGAGCTTAACCCTAAAAGAGTTTTCTTCCAGTAAACCTTATTGGGACCTCAACTTATTATTAGTTTGGCTACCTATATCTATCAGGGGCTATAATAGTGACCTATAAAGTCGAGTAGACGGCCGCCGACGGGAACCCTTTTCTCGAACCATCTCGAGGCACTTTTTAGGCATCGATATTTTTGTTACAATGAAATCTAGGAGCTGAAAATAATTTTAGGTACTCTTCCTAACGTAGTTAATTGACTCCTAAAATAACTAGTTTTTAATATATTTAGTTTAGGAAATATCTACCCCCAAATCATCGCTATTTTGTAGTAAATATCATTAAATCTTTATTTCAATAATAACATACTTTTGAGATGATTGTAGGGGTAAAATGTTTCGATTTCCGGTCTTTTAAATGACACTGACAATTTTGAAATACGCAACTGAAAAACATAGGGCGGCCTCAGATCAGGTCTTACGCGACTAGATGGTTTTTGGGTAACGCGAACCACCAGGCTAAAATCAATAGCTATATATTATATAGGTACCTACCTAGTGAATTCTAAGAAAAGTTATACTGAAACTCACCTGAGGCAGATGTCTTGCTCTTCTAATTGGCTGTTCCTTTTCATTCGCACTCGTCAAGCACTTCCCATTTGGCTCACTTTTAACTATCCCTTTCACTACTTCCTCTCCTTCCTCTTTATCAACGTTGCCAGCTCGCACCATAGGACGTATCGGAATATTGTGCTTTTCAAAATACCCGTTCTGTATCATTTGATCTAAAGAGACCTCGAGCTCTCGCACTGGAACCACTTTTCGTCCAAAAATCGGGTCATCAACCACCATTTTACGATTGCAGCCTGATACTTCAGAAAATTTCACGATTTTCTTCTCTTCGGGCTTCTTCGGGCGGGCTCGGGAACGCTCGGGTATATCCGACGTCCAATAGCGTGCGGTCTTTTCTGATATGCGTAGAGGTTTGCAAACTGCGACGTTCTTCGGTTTTGAATTTGGATCGACTTTGACAGTTCTGTCTTGTAATGGCTTGAGCTGAGTGGTTGGTTTCAAAGTTGGAACGGGTTTGAAGTGAGGGTTAGGTCGTTCTCTGCTTCTATATTCAAACTCGTCTCTTTTCCTCTCGTTCTCGATTCGAAAGTCGTAGTAATCTTTCTTTCTCCTTCTATGCCTATCGGTGTCTCGCTCGTAATTGTAATAGTTTCGAGGTAGCGAGTTGTATTTTACATCGTAGGTTGAGGGTAGATTTAGAAACTCTGGTCTTATCGGCCTAAAAAGAGACAGCTTTCCCTGTGCTTCGTCAAAATCCGAGTAGATATCTTCGTAGACGTACCCGTTTTTGCGTCTTGGTCTTTCTCTATGGGTTTCTCTTTCCCTCCTGTACCTTTGGGCGTCTAAGTAAGGTTCGTACCTTCTGTACTCTAGGTCGTAATCAGATCTCCTTTCGTAGAGCAACCTCTCTCTGGACCCCGCCATGATTTGATTTCCTGAGAAAGAAAGGTTAATTTAATTAAAGAGGTTTGGATGGAACTAATTTATTTTTTCTGGAATCTTATAAAAGAAAATCAAAATAAAGTAATATATATATACCCCGCGATACATAGTGTTTTTTTAGATGTATCTATGAGAGTTATGCCAAAATCCGCAACCATATGAAACCGGGCCAAGTACAAGTCAACTTGCACATGGAGGGTTCCGTACCATCGAACAAAACTGTCGCAAAAAAACCCTAAAATAATTTTAATAGGTATTGATTTCATTTTTAATTCCTACTTGCAATAGCGGCAACAAAATTTATGAAAATTTGAACTACTTCTTAGGGTTCTTGAGATACAGCCCGCCTGAAAGGCGGACAGAACGACGGACGGATAGACAGACAGCGAAGCGTTTGTAATAGGTTCCCATTTTTACTCTTCGCGTAAGTACGGTACCCTAAAAAGATGTATCAATGAATGAGAAAACCAAATGAAATACTTTTTTTTTGACTAAGTTTTTGTAGATTTTTCCTTTGTTTTCGGACAAGATATTATATGCTTAAGATATGCTTCATATCCTGGCTAGCAAATAAATACCTACCTACATTCACTGTCCAGTTGTTCGAAATTATTTTTAAAATTTTCACATACATAGATGCCTAGCTAGGAAGGAAAGATTTCTCCTACGAGGTTTTCAAAAAAGTCCCATTACATCGCATGATTAGGGTTTTTGAGTCTGACTTTAGTAAAAATTTACTATTTTTTTATAAAAGTGAGCTAAGACCTACATGCCTACTTATTAAATTATCTATCTAGGTTAGGGTAGAACCGGGCAAAATGAACCGTGATTCGTTTTCCAGGTTTTATTCAATTAAATTGCGGTGAAAGCTCGGTAGCGCAGAGCTTCTAATTTAAATGGAATAAAGGAATTCTTCGTATCGAAATTTTCTCGTTTATTTGCATTGGTTTCCGTTACTATCTTATTAGAAGATCTTTTTTATTAATTTAACATTTTTATATTACCGAAAGGAAGGACGGGAATAAAACTACATAAAAAATAATGTTGGATAATCCACGCAGCATAATCTGGCCCCAAAGTGAGAGCGTTGAGTTATGGGTACTAGATGACTAATATACTTAATAAAATATGTCACAAGTTATTTTAAAAAAATGCGTCTTGGTCACGCTTCCGACTGGTATTGATATGGATTAGTTGAGCTACCTGTAGATTGTGTATACAGATATTTTTAATTTACATAGAAAATACCCAGACTACCCGACAAATAATTGCAAATCGTACAAGCATTTGTCACAAGGTGGGAATCGAACCCGCAACCTCCTGCATCGCAGACGGACCATCGCCCACCGCGCCACATCGGTTGTCAATGTTATAATGAATATAAAATGTCCTTTTTTAAAACGTAAAATAACTTTTACAAAATCGTCTTAATAAGTGTATCGTACGTAACGTGTGTGTGTGCCCTGCGAGATAGATATATGCCTATGACAAACTCGATGGTTTGACATCAAATCTGTTAATCATCATCATCTTATCAACCTAGTCCACTGTTTGACATAGGTCTCCCCCAATGAGCGCCATAGCGTCCTGTTTCCAGCTTGCCGCTTACAGCATCTGCCGCAGTCTTTCGCAGATCGTCATCGCACCTAACTTGAGGGCGTCCTACGGAAACGATTCGAGAAGGTGACCTTCTACCAAAAACAAAAATCTTGAAATTGATAGTTTAGGAGAAAACGGTTTTAACTAAGAAAACAGATGGTACTTAGTAGAATTATTTCTGGTATTTATAACTGTTTTTTATTTTTATTTTTGAAACAAAGGGGAACTGTCCTGTATCCTATAGATTATTGTGTGTTTTCGAAGCTTTTCCGATAAGGATAACGGAAAAAATAGGTTTTAACGTGACCCAATTCACATCAATTCACAGGTAATATCCACGCCTTAAAGACGAACCCCAAAATAATAGAGCCCTCTTCTTTTTTCTAACGAAATTATTTTTGACCAAATACATTTTTATTTTTCATATCATTTTTTGACTCAATAATAGCTCCGTTGTCCTTCTTGTTTAAATAATCATAAGAAATATTTTTAAATACCTAATACCAAAATACAAACAAAACCGAAACGACAAAACATTTTCCATTTCCATACACAATCTAACACAAACACAAAACCACATGTTAAGCTCACATTTAATTAAACATAGGGTAAATCCGACCACACTTGGCACAGATGTCCGGAATGCCTATGTCTAATAAATTAATTTGGTTTTATTCAAAAGAGGAGAGGCGGGTGAAATCTTATCTGCGTAAAATAAATGAACATGGGCTGTAGGTTAAGAGTGTGAACTAAGTAAGCACTCTAATAACAAAAGAAAATGAACGTCAAAAAAATTCTGAATGATACTCATGCATAGATCAAAGCGCTGAAAAACACTGGGCGATATTGTCAGAAAAAGAAATAGCTATTTTCTGATTAGAATACCTTTGTTATGTGCAATTATACTATTTCGGAAACCAGCAATGCGTATTCACAATCCGAGCAAAGCGGAACTAGTGCATAGCGAAACTAACCGTACATCTGAATCTAGGTGTTCCGGGTTCGTCCCTCTTGCTTCGGCCCAAAGGGGTCCGAATACTGAAAATCCAGCAGGAGCAGGACAGAACAATAATACAAAAAACTGCCCAAACGGTCGGACATACCCCTGTCCTATTATAGGGTATTTTACTCTAAATGAGAAAAATCTAAAAAAAACATAGATAGCTTAGGCAACGAGCACTCAATAAATCTTATGTATATTTCATAAAATACGAAAATAAATTTTAAAATTGAATTCAAAGTGTTCAGTTTTTTATTGTTTTTAACACCGTTAAATAGTAGGCGCAATGTTATTACGTCATACGGCTAAAAAGAAATACAGAAATACAGATTATAATTATGATAAATGATAAAAAGAACTAAAAACAATCAACTTTCATCAGCAACATTAGCGCATTTATTTAGGTACCACAGCAAAATGACGTGATGACCACTGAGCATTAAGGCTTTCCACTGCGTCCACCGTTTTGTCAAATTACGCGTGAAACGTGAAAATGTAAATTCTAAATGCTTTTTCATGGCATACTTATCGATTGTTTTTTTTATCTCGGAATTCCCACGGGTACGGGAATTACGCGGGTGAAACCGCGAGGCGCTGCAAAGTCTTATTATTTACACCATTATAACTCAAAAACAACTGGACCGATTTTAATGATCTTTGATTTGTTAGATTCGTCTTCGTCCCGAATACCAGTATAACTAAAAATATGAAAATTCACGACGAAAAAACAGATGAAGAAAATGGTTTTCTCATACTTTATCCGTATAATATCCTCAACCTCAACCAAAACAGTCCACTGTTGGACGCAGGCCTCCCCTGATAATCGCCTTATTGGCTTTTAACTCATGGGGGTAATGCCCATAATCCTTAACTGGGCATGTGGGTTGGGAAACCTTGCCGGCTCTACCTTCTAGCACCACCCCAACTCTTCCCGTGGATGTCGTAAGAGGCGACTAAGGTACATACACCGGGGGGCGGGCAGCAGCGCCTCCTGCAGAATAGATCTACCACCGAACTGCGATCGTATGTAACGCCATCTCTGATTCTAAGACGGAACGATGTTTGTCCAGCCTGCTAGTTATGATTGATATGTAGTAGGTCCGCCGCGCACCGGCGCTCGCGGCGTAAGAATCAACCCCTTCAACTCAGATAGATATCGTAAGTGCCGACTAAAAGAACCTACCATATAAAGGCCAGCAGTTTACTTCTAAGTATTTTAGCACCTTCACTGCGATCAATCCGCCCATGTTTTGAGAAGGCGCGTTCAGCGGTGGGCTGATGACGCAGGGGAAGGTAGGTAAGAATGAACATTGTGACCTATGTTACAAGTGGTTACCAGATGAGACTTGTACCGCACTGCGCCAAATGTTCTGGTTTTAGGGATGGGAATGACATATCGATGGTTGGGGATGAAGTTATGAATAATAATAATAAAAATTGCTGGACAATTCACACAGCATCGTTTAGCCCCAAGCTAGTCAGAGCTTGTGTTATGGGTACTAGATGACTGATAAACTTAATACGATGCATAGATAAATTCTTTTTATTATACATAGAAAATACTCAGAACACCCGTAACGAATATTTGCAGATGGTACAAACATTTGACCTAAGACGGGAATTGAACCCGCAACCTCCTGCGTCGCAGGCGGACTTTCGCCCGCCGCGCCACATAGCTCATCAAAGTAATAATCAGCTTCGTCTAGTCTAGCCCCAAGAGCTTGTGTTTTGGGTACTTGATAACTGATAGGTACTTACAACATAAATTCTTCAGAAAAAAATATTATTTCATAAAACTAGGAATCCAACTCATGAAACAAATTACAAATTACTAACGAAATAAATCTATATTAACAAAGAAAATTACAATCAAATAATGGAACTAAATTAAAACTAGTTTTTACTATTGAATCAATTGAGCTAAATGCAGACTGTTGCAAACAATTTACAGGTAACTCAACTGATCTATATCAATACCAATCGGAAGCGTCCTGAAGACGCTGTGCTACATTATTACTATCAATACCAGTATATGTTAAATTATTTAGTATTGGTATCTCGAAAATTATCAAATTGGTTTTAATAAATGATAAAAATGTCAAAATAATGGTTTCAAACTCTCCTACTCTCTCTTTCTCGGTGTTAAATAAGGAAATGTTGATCAAACTTATAAAAAAAACAGTTTTTTATAAAGTTAAAAATTGCTCCATGCACTTCCATAAATATTAAGTTAAATGCTACGGCCTTTGTCCTGTTTCCGGGAAAATTGCGGAATCCGTATTCAATTCGTAACAATGTGTATCCGGAAAAAGATCCCCTACGGGAAGGATAAGTATATTACTTACGTTATTATAAGAATTGGTATTTGCATTATAATATATTTACGAGTACGTAAACGTAATGTATCGTAGAGTAATAAATAGTGAAATATATCCATTTAGAGCACTAATTCTAAGAGCACCACATCTGGAGCACCTATTTTAATCCCAGTAAAGAGGTTATTGTCACTAAACCCCATCACTAGAAACTACTTTTCTAGTGATGGGGCTTAGTGACAACACAACAAATGGCAAGTAATGGACGATTTCGTTAATAATTCTTCCTAGGTCTTCCGTGAGGGCTGGTGCGACGGCAGATTTCGCCGAAGATCTCAAGAGGCGCAAATAAGAAATTCGTTATCCCACCTGGCCGGAGGGTTACATACGTTTGCCGAGTCGCGGTTTCCACTCAAGAACACGTTCACCACAGTTCGGTTGTCGGTTCTTCGGAGATATGGCCGCCCACTGCCACTTCAGCTTGCTAATAATACTAAGAGCTGTTGACAACTTTAATACTAAACGAAAAAAAAAATCTTTTATCAATATTTATAAAAGAAAAGAGAAAACTGGGTGACATCTCCATAACCGTCGCAAAGAATTTTCTAAACCGGTTCATAATTGACAAAAAAATCGACAAACACATAAAACTAGGTATAGAAACAGCGAAATATAGTACCTCTTCCCCTTTTTTTTCGTTTCGTCTGTTAAAAAGGAAAAAGCTTCACCCTCTGAAGAAGCCACTGGCTCCTGAAACACAGTTTCTAACTAGTTCAGGAACCTATGGACTCAACTTTGTCTGTAAAAGTTCATATTATGTCAACAAAACAATTTTTACTTTTTTTTCTTATCTCTACAAATTTAAACAATTTTCATCTTTCAACACTACAGTATAAAGCCTTGGCGACAGTTTGGCAACAGCTCATCATCTCGACAACTTGGCACGTCCAGCCCTATTCCGTACCTAAGCACTACAGCCAAATGATTTTGAGGAATGCAGAGTGGCTGGAATTTTAATACAGTTTTAGGCAGTTATGCTGGAGTTTTCAGGTTTTTGGTGCTAGTGGGCTACAGTTTTTAATCTTACACTAACGAAATATTTTAATTAAAATCTTTACGGGACTTTAGCGCGTGTTAATATTGCCTGATAATCATACAGTCAATATTTTTATTTCTTTCGGCTTACAAAAAAGCACTTAGACAAGTCAAATTTTATACATAAACATAAAGCTGTTTATATATATAAATAGTAATTATCAAAAAAGAAACAAAATGTAATTGATTTTGTTCGCTTCACTAATATAATAATAACTTGCATGACTTATTTTGTAAAACAACTTTTAAATCTTCATTGACATTTACTGAATAACCAATAAATATTTCAGTAAAAATAATATTTCGAAGGAAAAATTTGGCTTCCAATCAACATCTGTAATATATTTCAGAAATATTTATCCTGAGATCGTCCCGGAATCTTCCTAATTATTTAATTCCTACGAAATCCAGACCGGGTTCTTGTATTATTAATAAATAAAATAAAAACACACCTGGGAATGCTCAAGCTAATTTGGCATTGGTCTTTCCCCATGAAAAATACCAAAATAATTCCCTCCTTAAATCATTTGATCAAATCTCTCATACATCCTACGAACTATTCCGGAATCACAGGGTTCTAAATCCTTTATTGGAAATTCCGGCTTTAAGAGCTCTATCGCGATATCGACAACGGAATTTGCATACGTTTCTCAAGGGAATATTGTATCAAAAGGTCCAATTTGGTCTGAAAGCTGAAAAACTATCAAAGGGAATAAGTACCTGAGAATTTTAAAAAGCTTGTGAGTCAACGAAAATGCTAGTTCATCCAGTATCTGCCACCAACCTTTCACAAATCGTCATCCCACCTGGTCGGAGGGCGTCCTACCCTACGTATGCCGAGTGCGGTCTCCACTCAAGAACACGTTTACCCTAGGGTAAACGTGAAGAACCGACAACCGCTAGCGGTTGCCGGTTCTTCTCGAGATATGGCCAACCCACTGCCACTTCAGCATGCTAATCCTCAGAGCTATGTCGATAACCTTGGTTCTCTGTCGGATGTATACGTTGCGAATCCTATCTTTCAGAGAAACTCCGAGCGTAGCTCTCTCCATAGCTCGCTGGGCGACCTCAAACTGGTGTATAAGCCCTTCCGTGAGTGACCACGTCTCAGCTCCGTAGGTCATGACGGGTAGGACGCACTGATTGAAAACTTTCGTTTTCAAGCATTGCGGTATGGATGACGAGAAGACTCGACGTAGTTTCCCAAACGCTGCCCAACCTAGCTGGATCCTCCTCCTGGCCTCCTTCTCGACATTGTTTTTACCAAACTGCAGAATCTGCCCTAGGTAAGTGTACTCGGGAACAATTTCGAGAAGGTGGCCATGTACGACGACCGGTCCCGGATGAATGTGGCCATTGATCATGACCTTGGTTTTATCCAAGTTCACGCCAAGACCGATGCGTCGCGAGGCTGAAGCTAGGCCATCCAGCATCTGGTTCAGCTCCTCCAGCGACTCCGCCATTAAGACTATGTCATCAGCGATTGTAAATACTAGTTCTAATTTGATTGTAGTTTTCATTTATTAGCTTGTTAAGGATACTAGATGACTGGTATACTTTATTTGTATTTAAATTACAAAGCGCTCAAAAATCGAGACCCTGACAAAAATTAATTCAGTTAGAAACAAGAATTGTTTCGCAATAAAACAATGGCGCAGTGCGGTTTGCTGAAAGCTTGCCAATTTTCAACATAATGTGTTTTATATAGACCTTGAGTCAGTTTGTGCTGGTCCAGTCTAGATATTATTAACGAATTTGGTAGAAAACATGTTTGGAAGAACATCTAAAGGCTTAGAATCATAGTATACATAAACGAGGTGTAGCCAAAAGATTAGTCTTATTTCCTATTCGTACTTTATTAAGAAATGAAATAAGTTTCCAAAAAATAACGATTTCGGCGGTACTCGAACCGGCGGCACCCTCAGTACGGGTGTGCTCTAACCAACCAAGCCACGAAACCCTTCAGTTCAACCGAAAATCTTTGGGACCTCTTACCGATAATAGCACCGGTCGCTTATTTCATTTCTTTGAGCTGGTCAAATATTGCTCTGTTTTTAAAAACTTCATTTTGAAGAACTTTTTTACACCAGCTTCTCAAACAAGTTTAATTCATATCGCAGTCTCACAAGCCGAAAAAATTATGAACCAAAAATGTCCGAAATTCAAAAGGAGTTTCGCACAACCCGGTTTTAATTTCCGCGGTTTTTATGTCAGATTTCTGCGTGAAATGAAACGGAATGAGAGTAGGTACTGGGATTTTTTATAACAGCAGAGTTTCATGCGGGATTGTTTTTATGTAGAGTCAACAACGGTCAGATGTTTTATTTTTATTATTATGAAGAATAACAATCACTCTGTTCCTAATACCTATTTAACCTATTCACCTATTTACATGTACCGACCGATGTGGCGCGGTGAACGAAGGTCTGCCTGCGACGCAGGAGGTTGCGGGTTCGATTGCCGCCTCGGGACAAATGTGTGTACGATCTGCAGACATTTGTTCAGGGTGTTCTGGTCGTTTTCTATCTATAATACAAAATATCTATCTATGTATTGTATTATATTATGTATATCAGTTATCTAGTACTCATAACACAAGCTCTGCTTAGCTTGGGGCTAGATAATGCTGTGTGAATTGTCCAACATTTTTTTTAAACAGTTGTAGGTGTTATTTGGGTCGGGGTAGCGCCTTAAGATAGCGTAACCAATAATTAGGTTATACAGGGTCACCAGTAAAAATACGAAAGTTTCCATCCTCGTTCTGAATGTAAACGAGGCTACGACGAGTTGATACAATATTTTATCTGTGCCGGTCACATTGTTAGTAACTCGCAAAAGTTTTTTACTGTGAGAAAATACTGTTAGTTTTTCTAGGGCTTGGATTGGCTGTAATGGCGGCCTTGTTGCCAGAAAATGGATGGTACAATTTTTATTTGTTAGGTTGCCCTGATTGCCTGTGCTGGTTCCATTTTACTATGAACTCAGTAACAAAGCGTAATCAGGTGGTTTTTATTAAAAATATGCCTTTTTTATGTAAAAAAATGGGATATTAAAATTACACATTTTTTGATACATGATCACGTGACCGAAAACGCTATGTGTTTGATTGGATCGCAAGTGACGTCACACATCCTCAGATTACAGTATCAATGAGCTCTTCTTGTTAGGTGTGGTATGGCGGGGTGACATCATAGCTTAGAACACGGTAGCCATGACAGAGATTATCGTTTTGGCGCGGCATTATTTTATTCAAACTTTGAAATTAGTTTTCATAACTAATACGACTGGCCTTGAAGAAATATTAATTACATTTTGCATTATTTTTATCAGACAATACGTTAGAATTATTTCCCAGTAGTAGTCAAGTAGCCTTTTCTAGAATGAACAAGAATTTTGTACATAAACGTAAACTTCTTTTATCTTAAAATGTACCTTATAACCCTCCCCTGTCGGTAGTCGGGTAAAGAGGTTTCATTTGCACGATAAAAAACTGATTTGATAAAAAGTATATTACCGATTAAAGCGGTCGCAGGTAGTCGATAGATGGAGGCGGTTCAGTGTCTCTATTTGTGTAGTAGTCGTATAGGAGGCCTATGTCCAGCAGTGGACATGTGTGGGCTGACATGATGATGATCCTGATTGATATAAATCACGTATTTTCGTGATAGCCTTTAGTCGGTCAAAAACAATTTATCTCTCCAATGAAATCCACATTCTTCATACCTGAATTTTGCGGTCAGTTTTTGTTACAGAGAATCATTTGTCAAGCGTCAACCCCAACCCAGGCATTTGATAGAATGTCTGAAAATATACAGGGTGTGCCGTGTATTTTGGAAAGTTTAACGGAAGCGGAGTCATAGGTAGGTTTAATCAATATGAAGACACCCTTTTTAGGGCTCCGCACCCAAAGGGTAAAAACGGGACCCTACTACTAAGGCTTCGCTGTCTGTCTGTCCGTCTGTCTGTCTGTCACCAGGCTGTATCTCATGAACCTGAACATTTAGTTAGACATTAGACTACCGACCGCCACCGGTGCCCGTAAGAGGTCCCAAAGATTTTCTGTTGAACCAACTAAGGGTTTCGTGGCTTAGTTGGTTAGAGCACACCCGTACTGAGGGTGGGGCGCGGGTTCGAGTCCCGCCGAAACCGAAAATTTTTGGGAACTTTCATTTCATAGAGATACCCAAAGTGCGGATAAGCACTATAACAAAAAAATCTCTGGAAGATTATCCCAGGAATAATTAAACTACTGTCAAATTCACATTAATTCTCAAAAGCTATTAAAGTTTTTATTATCTTTTCTTAACTAGCGGACTAAAATCAAATAGCAAGTCAATGCTAACTTATTGAATCCTCTTTCACCTCAAGTCGGGTAAAGACAAAGCAATTCTCACGATAGTGATAAGATGACACAAACACTTTGAGGCGTCCATAAAAATAGATGTTAATGAATAAGCTAAGAAAGAAAGCGATGTCGAGTGTCAAATGTAACTACTTGTCAAATGTAATGTGTGCTAAATACTTCCATGGAGGTTTGGTCACATTTTGACACTTTAAAATACAGTTAGATCTTAAAAGATGCATTAAGATCACTACACTAACATTCTAAAAGAGTCTCTTAACAGTTTCTTTTATAAATAATGTAATAAATATTTATTTTACTCGTAGTTCCGTTACAAAAAAAACCTATGTATATGATAGATAGATAGATAGAAAATGCTTTATTGCACACATAACTTAAAAATAACAGACAAAAATAAAATAAGTAAAAAAAATAATGATAAGTACTTACATATTTATTTTGTCTATGTAAATCGAAAAATAATGTGATTTTTAAACCTACATCTACTGTTTTTTATCTCTACAGCATCCTGTCTACTTTTATCATCTCCCTGTAATAATAAAAACAAAAGCTCATTTTATCCGTCAACGTAATCCCCATCAGCATTAACACGTGCCGGATCAAACCGGATTAATCCAGACCGAGCCGGTCATAACTGGATAATGCAATGACCGGCCGGATATTGCGATCCAGTTTGGTGGAATTCGATCAACACACGGATTTTGAATGAAAAGTGACTGAAATTTTAGGTGGTTTTATATGGGGCAGGTAATCGCATAAGAAATTGGTTTTGTCTATCCCGGGACCTCCCCGGGATCGACCATTTTTTATATTCCTATATACGCTACGGTATATTCAGGATATCGTTTCTGAGTACACTTACCTCGGGCAGATACTGCAGTAAGGTAAAAACAATAAAATATTTGAGAAGGAGCCTAGGTTAAGACGAGGATCCAGCTGGGCTGGGAAGCGGTAGGGCAACTAAGCCCAGTCTTCCCATTCGTAGGTAATCTATACCGCAATGCATAATTCATTCTTACACACTTCGATATAAGTAAAAAAAGGGAGATGAGGCATTACCATCTCGAAAGTGGATGGCTCAAGTTAGGTTCAACTATGTTACCTAACCTCAGTCATGCAGGGTCGGACCGGCGGCGCGGGCGGTGGCGTTTGTGTTTCGTGTGCTTGCTACGACGTATACTTTTCTGTGATATCGACTAAATCACCACGACAATGCTCTCGTGTTCGTTCACCAGGTGTACAAAGAGCTCCAAAACCAAAAACAAAGCATCACATATTTTCCCGCGTAAGTAGATATACCAAACTGTAAATTTTCTGATAATCCGATACCTTATCATTATTTCATCTGTGAAACGGTACAGTTTTTGAGTGAGCGCTGGTAACGTACCGTATTTTCCTTTTTTTACTTTTATCGAAGGTTTTACAGGTAAAGTTTCGAAATTCTGTTCCAATCTTTTATTTCCCCGTAAATACCTTCGTCCTAAAAACAAAAGCATAACTTTAACCATAAAGATTCCATAAGCTGTCAATTATTTATAGAATCCATTATTGACAGCACATTAGGCTTACCCATCGGAATTGTACTCGGGAAACGGGCAAACCAATTCACTGCACGATCTTGACAAATAAAATTTATGTTCCGCCCTATTATTGGATCCGTTTGATTTATTAGTATAGGTACAGTAATAAAATAACGTATTTTAACATACTACCTGAAGGTAGGTACTGAAGCCAAAATAAATAAATAATGCTGGACAATTCACACAGTATTATCTAGCCCCAAGGTAAGCAGAGCTTGTGATATGGGTCTAGATAACTGATATACATAATACAATACATTACAAAGATAGATATTTTTATCATACATAGAAATCGACCAGAACACCCTGAACAAATGTCTGCAGATCGTACAAACATTTGTTCCAAAGCGGGAATCGAACCCTCAACCTCCTACGTCGCTAGCAGACATTCGCCCTCCGCGCCACAGAGGTCGTCTTGCTAATTGTATTTAAGTAAACGTATTTAACTTTAATTACAATTTAATGGCGAAATATTATTTAATTCTTACGCAAGCTATTCTTAGTCGTTGATAGCAAACCCAGAAAAATTTAGTTCAAATTCAGAACACCGTAGTACCTACTTATTATAACTCGAGGTACGGGTGTGCTCTATCTAACCAACCAAGCCACGAAACCCTTAGTCGGTTCAACCGAAAATCTTTGGGACCTCTTACGGACTATAGCACCGGTGTCTCCACCTACAGGGGTAACATTACAGTTTAACCAAACCTGCTCAACGACCAAAGTTACATTTGATTCGTTTGACGAGAGGTGTTGCCTTTGCTCAATTAAAAGGTTATTTTAAAAAAAAATGCTTATAACTCGCTGGTTTAACGAAACTTCCCAGTTTGAAACTGCTTAGCGCACACGTCCATTTAGCTGGGTAATGTTAAGCTAGCCAGTTGGCGACGGATCAAGAAACTGGCCTGCTTAGCGCTGAAGTATAGATTAACTGAAATTCTCTTCTAAGTGGATAGTTTTCACGTTCTAGCGAAGTTTTCTCTTAGCCGACTTATCGGTCTGAGATAAATTTTGTCGTAAAACTACTGACGAGATAAAAGTTTCTCGCTTTCTTCATTAACCCTGTATTTTAACGGATTTCGAAAATGGGAGGTTCGGCTGTGGGTATGTATGTTTTTTTTATGAATGTTCAACGAAATTTCCGTTTGAAGATCGATTTTGATGATTCTTTTGGTTTTGGATAGAAAATGATCCCAGGTGGTCCCATAAAAATTATACTTACCCGAGATTTCCTATTGGTCTCTGAAAACAATGAAAAAACTGTGCAAATTGAAAGGATTGTTATACGGTTTTTAGTTTTTAAAAAAAAAAATACTTATTTGAACCGACTTCGGAAAAGGAGGATTTGTTTGGCTCTATGTATGTTTTCTATGTTAGTTAGTCAACTGCTCCGTCAAATTATGGACCGATTTTAAATAACTCTTCGATCTTAAAAAAAAACAATCTCCAGGGATAGTCTTTATTAACAAAGAAAATTAAAATCAAATAAAATAATTAAATTAAAACTAGTATTTACAATCGAAACAATTGAGCTAACTGCAGACTGTTGCAAAGAATCTACAGGTAAATCCCGAGGGATTATGGATTATGGATTCATCACGCAAAACTTAAAAAATGTAACATGTTTTGTAACAGGGATTCGAGGTCGGTTTTTCGTGTGGATTGTCCAACATTATTTATTTATAATTATATTAATTTATAATTTCAAAGTTGATTAGAAAGGTATTAGCACCTTTTTAGGTCAAACACGCAATTTTCTGGGCACCTTGTACTTATAGCCAGCCAGGCAGGTGTAGCTTTGAACGGTGTACAGCTGAGTTACGTAAACTGCACCAACTTACCCCGTATAAGTTGGCAAAGTTCAAATTATTTGGGACACGATAAATTTCATGCTGTAAAAGTTTCATTGTCTCGAAACTCTTGTAAAATTCCTGAACACACTTACTTAGCTTATCTACGTATTTAAAATGAAAATGTATCTTCCAAAACATGAATTTTGAAACATTCCGCGCGTTTACACGCACATTGACTAATACGCATAATGTCCGATGAAAAAAGCATCATGAATACGCAAAATGACCGATCGCAAAATTACCAATACGCATAATGTCCAATGAAAAAAGCATCATGAATACGCAAAATGACCAATATGTGAAATGACCAATAGAAATAACGACATGAATACGCAAAATGACCAATCGCAAAATGACCAATACGTGAAATGACCAATACGCCAAATGACCATTAAGTAAACCCGCATTCTGAAAGTTCTTAGAAAATAATTTGGCTCGTTTTAAAAAACTATAAACCTGCAATAGAGAGCTATTTACTACCTATACTCCAGCCAAATTCGTTGTAAAATGCTGGCTAGGTATTCCAAGCAGAGTTCAATTATCGTCGTATTTACAAACATGTCATATCGAAATTGACTGGAGTGTAGGTATCCAATTACAGGTCAAAGAATTCGTATTGAAATGTGTTTTTGTTGGTTACCTATTTTGAAAATCCAATTCATTTGAAAGCAATTAATCAACGAGCCCAAAGAATCGTAACAATAGAGAAAGGCCGAGCTCACAGATTGTGTAATTTGATTCATGCCTTTTCTATTGTCAGGTATTTCTATTGATTGGGTCAATGTTCGCTTTTAAAGAAAATACATTTTTTTTCTTTATAGAAATCTAGCTTTTTATTATTTCGCGTTTCACCGCATTGGTCGTGCGTGTAGTAACGACCGGCTTAGAATTTGCACCAACACAACTCTTTTTACAATAAGTGACAGGTACTGTCATTTATAACATAAAATTTCATTTTGACAGTTACATTCATGAGTGACCAAAAATATTTTTGACATGGAAATTGTAAAAAAATAATAGATTCAGCCGTTACTTTGCGGAAATCCATTGCATTGCATCCATTGCTTTATGTATATATATTTCTTGTGTGTACAATAAAGAATTTAAGAATTTAAGAAATAAAAAAATATCGTTAATATATTATGATATATGATATATTTTGGTATAGTAAGACATGACGGCCGCAGAGCTAATGAGTGCAAAAATATATATATTAGCATAGCCACCGTCTGTGGGAGCTTGCTACACCGTAATATATAACTTACTATATGGATTATGTTATAGCTCCGTATGTTGTAAGCTTTACGCGTCAAGGCCTTATTTATAGCGCAAAAGAAATGCCTACGTGCAATATTCCACCGACCCCCGTGGGAACCTTGTACTCCAATATTTAAAAAACATAAGATCCTGACTTTGCCGTGCTTGTATATTCTAGAAATGTGTAAATTTGTAAAATTGCATAAGGAATTATTTGAAACTTTTGAACAGGTATATAAATTTAGCTCTAGGCATAATGATAGATTAGCCATACCTGCACAAAAAACGCACTTGTATAGTCGTAACTGTTACAACATGGCTATCAAAATTTATAACAAATTGCCAAATAATATAAAAGAACTGAAGGGTCCCTTATTTCACAGAAAGTTATTTAATTTATTTATCGATCATTGTTTTTATTCTGTGGAAGATTACCTTAATTTTAAGTTTTGACCTAGTGAGTTCAACAGACAATTTATTAATATTTGCGCTTATCCAATGACATCTAATTTTAATGTTCGTAATTTCTATAACTAATTAAGTAAGGAATATTCACGTGCCTGTACTCGGGCGAGATATGCAGCTCTACTGTATTATTCCATCAATGTTTATTGTACCATGTCTTGTGTGAATAAATATACTGAATTACTGAATTACGAAAGACCAATATTTTATCAAGATCATTGACAGCATCTATGACTCCAGTAACGGATATAAGCCTCCCCTAATGTTCTCCTTTTTCCTCTGTCTCTGGTTTCACGGCTCTACTGTCTTTGGGTCTTCCTGATCTCCTGTTTCCTACGCGAGGTCTCCACTCCGTCAGTTTGCAGCTCCATCTATCATCTGAACATCGCTTGATTTTTCTTGATTGACCAATGTTTAGAACCGTGTTACCAACTCTGCCCGTACCTTTAACATTAATCTGGGTGTAGCTGTCAGGGTCACTCACACGTAGTTATGTAGGGTATACCCGTGGAAGGTCGAAGAGTCGTAATGAAGAGAGATGACCTACAAGGTCAACCAGTAGGGATGGGAAACGTATCTCGGGTAGATTTCGTACGCCACCAAGAAGACAGCTTGATCAGGACAAGCGTAAGGATCCTTAAACCTTCCTTATTAATGTTTATGTATTTGTTTTCCTTGGCGATATATCGTGAGGCAAGCGACACAGCCCCTACAACAAGACTCGTCATGACGACCACGACCTGCCAAGAACGCTACGAATGAGAAGAGATTTGCTTTCCTTGAGTGTTAACATAGTTTTTAAGACGTTAGAGTTAGGTCCATTTTTTGTTAGTGAGCTACTAACAAAACATGGAACTCTGGTGTTTGATTTAATAAATGAATTTATTTTAATTAAATTAAATATATTACACCCATTTTTATAATTTTTTTATTCAGTCGATATGTGCCAAAAAATGTATATAAATTTACATTTTCAGATTTTGCACGTACCTAATTTGACGAAAACGCTGAACGTAGTGGACGCCATAATGCTCACAAAGCAATATGGCGTCTACTAATGTTATGTATGACGTCAGTTGTCTGTGTACTTACCTAAGCAAATTCGCTGATGTTGCTGAGTGTATGCCGTTATAACATTGTGTCTGCTATTAGAAAATTGTAAGTCAAGATTCCTTCTCATTGGGCAGTCCCAATTGATACGAGAAGGAATTTTTGTTCAAAGCCGTTTATTATCCAGTGATAATGAGCGGTTTTACCACCCTCTAGAATGAATAGGGAAAAGGATGTGGTGGAAACCGCAAATCAGTAGATTGGATACCCTCAGCACCCACACTCACCCATGGGTTGATTGCTCTTCTTACACTCATTGGAGAGCGGTACTGAGATCTAGACCTAGTACTCAAGGGATCCCCATGGTCAAAAACTCGAATTAAATAAAATTCAACATTTGTTCTTTTGTTCCACGAACGCTAATAAAGGCTTGAGAAAACACATACATTCAAAAATCATGAAAGCGCACAGTTTTACACATAATTAGGTCGAGATATCAGGAACCCTGCGGTCTATTAGAATGACTTGGGTTTTGAGTCGTAGGTTCATTACTAATTATTTAGTTCCTTCAACCAGTTTCCTCGTAAGTTGTGAAGTTTTCTTGTAAATAAGCAAAAACTTGATTTTTGCGGTAACGCCACCGCGCCATTCCAAAACGTATGCTCTGTCCCGCTCCTATGAAAGCGGAATCCTATGCCTATCCTTTTTACAAAATGGCGCGCATTGCGCACTCTTAAATTAACATAATAATAATCAAAAGTGTTAAGGGAAATTACGTTTTACATAAAATACTAAAATGATTTGCCAATATTTTCTGATTTAGATGCTTATAAAAGTAAAATAAAAAAAGGGTTCCGTTTCCTATTTGTAAATACACTATCACACTCACACTTTCAAAATTATTTGTATTATTTTACTCCTGAATGTCCAACCAGGAAACACCATAAGACATTTCACCTCAAGTCCTATTTATAATAACAAACCCTACAGTTCCGCAAGATAACAAAACCCGCCGACATTTTCTGCAAATTCGAACAAAACCCAGCCTTGTATAAATTTTCCCCTCCCTACTGACAATGTGTCTAAAGGGAAAGGGAAAAATTTGTGGCGCCGGTTTTCAGGACCGACGGAACCTACATAATTATAACGTAGGGACTTTTTCTGCCGTATTTTCAGATGACATTTATTGGTGCCGTTTATTTTAAGCACGCAGGAACCCTAAAATGGAGATTCCAGGTAAAATTACTTATGCTTTTTATGTTCTGAATTTTTTAAATCTTTTGTCAGGGAAACTTATGCGTTTCTTTCATACGATTTGAACGTAGAAACATCTTAAACAGTAGAGGCCCTACTTAAGACACCGTAGTGGCGCCACCAGTCGCGCCACTAACAAAATGTCTACAGTTCTATGGAGAGTAGGTACATACCCCTCCTGGTATCAGCTTGGTCGTGCAACCAAATTTGTTGCCGGCAACCAAATTACCCTCTGCTGCGTAAGTATTAATACGTTTCGAGCTATTTGGCGTCTCACTCACTCCACCACTGTTGGTGGTTGTGTTTGTGGCGGTGGTGCGACCGGTGGCGCCATTGAGATAGGGCCCTAAGTCGACGTGTCAAATAGCCTAAGACCTAACAGCCAGAGTGAATAACGTAAGCAGTAACCTTTCGATTTTGTATTTTTTACGAACCAAATCTTGGTTAAAATACAAAATCGACCTTTACTCAGAGGGACTACACTCCTATACAAATCACTAAATATAGCATATATAGCACTTATCCTGATTAAGTTTTGTTCATTTGTTTTACCAACCAAGTCTTGGTTTCTCCACAAATAAGTAAACACACTAGAGGTTAACAAAAAGTTTAAACTATGGTCAAATTATAAGAAGCGCATGAAAAACGGGCTGCTATTCTTACGAATAAATACAGGATCACTTTTTTTATATAAAAGTAGGTATTTTTTTTTAAATAAAGATAAATGCTAATTTTTAAATTGGCCATAAGAAAATCTGATTCACCCTAACTTATTTTAGTTACTTTTAAATCTAAAATCAAAATCAAAATCAAAAATTCTTTATTTCCATAAATACAAAAATGTATACTTAGAAAAGGTCAAATTCTTAAAATAAAACACTGACACGGAAATAAAGTGGTACTTTTGATTTCTGTCGCTTCGGTATGTAGACTAAAGTAAAGAAGCGACTAAGAAACCTTTAGCCTGTTAGTCGTTACAATGGTGTCTCCAACTGCCCTAAAACTAGTGCACTGGTTATCTTTCCGAATCGTCAAAAACCAACTAGTATTTCCTTAAGCAAAGTCCTTTAAAAAACTCAGTCAATTGAATAGTCTTTTGTATTTCGCTACAGAATAACCCCTCGCTGTTTGTCAAACCAGGAGTTACTTTAGCCTGGGTTGCGACATCGAATGTCAAAACAATCACTCATTCCGTCTTTCAGAAACAGTCGCGAAATACCGAAAGTCGCTTTCTATTAGAGTGTTCTCTTTTACTTCCTTAGCTGAAATGACAGGCGCATTTTCCTTTGGGTTTTGTTCGAATCGGGAAATCTTTATTTAAGAGTGAACACTACCTCAAATTGCTTATTTTGAACTCCACTGGATGTTCATATTTTCCAAACTACTGAATATTTAACTTTGAAGGTTTGATGGGTCTCACAGACGCGGCCTGCGGTAGCGGTCAGTACAATTTGACAACACCTACTCGTCAAATTGTACTGACCGCCACCGCAGGCCGCGTCAATCAGTTAGACTCAATGGTAAAGTTTGAACTTTACCACATAAACCTGAACTTTACCATATATATGTGAATTTATAAATGGTAAAGTACAGGACTTACTCTATGAAAAGGTAACAGACAAACAGACAAAGTTATTTTCGAATTTATAATGCTAGTATGCATAAATATCTGCAAAAAGCTTTGTAAGGAATTATAAAACTCTTGGTTCTTACAATAAACATCCTAAGGTTAAGGTTTGATTTTATTATTCAGATGGTGTCTGCCTGATTTTCTTGGAACACTTCTTCTATATTTCTTTTTTTATACGAGCAATACTCAGTAGTTATTAAAAAAAATGCATATTTGAGGCATCTATTTTAAGACATTTCAATAATTAAGAGCATTTAAATTTTCTATTAACACAGAGTTTTCCTCTCATCACATAATAAATGTTTTTTTTGATAATTTATAAATCAAACATACAAGTTTTGTAGTCCTCCTTTAAGCAAAATTTACAAAATTACTTTCTTTCTTCTAGTGGTCCGTCCCGGCTTCGCACGGGTATATTCTATCGCCTATGTTCATCAAGGATAATGTAGGATTCTAATGTTGAAAGAATTTTTCAAATCGGTCTAGTAGTTTCGGAGCCTATTCAATTTAAACAAACAAACAAATCTTTTATCTATAAAATACTAGCAGCGCCTCGCGGTTTCACCCGCGTAGTTCCCGTTCCCGTAGGAATTTCGGGATAAAAAGTAGCCTATGTCCTATTCCAGACTAAAATCTATCTCTCTGCCAAATTTCATCCAGATTCGTTTAGCCGTTTTGGCGTGATTGAGTAACAAACATCCATCCATCTATCTATCCATCCATCCAAACTTTGACATTTATAGTATTAGTAGGAGTAGGATTATATTAGTGAATAGACGAATAAAAACAAAAGAAAATCAACCAACGCGCAGCAAAAGTTGTTCACGATAACATCTGAATCGAAAAACTGAAATTTTGCAGACATGTAAATTTAAAGATTTAGTTCGAACTTGGAATAATACGGACTAAGTATTAAACAGAAAAATGCTGAAAAATGTAATCCTTTCTAAAAAACAGAGGATTCTACCTATTTAAAAACAACCTGAAATTATAAACACTATCTAAAATCTACGAAAGAGTATTTGCAAGTAATCAATACGTACCCTCGTGCACTTAAAGCTTCATCTCAACCGACAACTTTCACACATATCGAAACTGTCAAATTAGAAAACGATCTGTCAAAACAAATGTCAATTTTGAATTTGGATTTAGGGTTTTGGGGTAGAAAAGATGGGGTGCAGGGGTGCGGCGTCCGCCCGGCGTCGCAACCCGGGAGGTACTGATAGGAACCCCCGATGCGGGGTCGCTATAGGTACTTATGTGTTTACATCTTAAATGGGGTGCGGTAGAGTAGTGTGGGACAGAGGATGTAGGTGTTGGTGGCGAAAATGTGAAAATTAATGAGTTTGTTCGATAAAATTTACAAAGATTATATTCGTTTTTCTTTAGTAGGTTTCTTTTTGTATCATATCACTATGGCAATTTGCGTGCGATTTCAAAGCGACAAGTCGTGCGAAGCGTTGCAATTGCGCAGTGAGCCCGCCGCGAGATTACAGCTGCGCAGCGCATTTTCCTCGCTTAGAAATCGCTCGCATATCGCCAGTGTGATAAGGCTCTAGGTTTCCCATACACATACATTATCCTACGAAAACTTTTAAAAGGCTCACTCTCCCAATGAAGTTTTCTGAAATATTAAGGTTAAGGTTTTTTATGGTCTTTTACGGTTCATTCATTCATACACCTTTGACATACCTTTTCTGATGCCTATGATTTATTTTAACAGACTTCGACTTATGATCAACGTACTTTTTGTACGTTGATCATAAGTCGAAGTCTGATCAAAGTGTGACTTTGCTGACTAGACCATACCCAAGTACTGTGCTGACCATGCATCACTTACACTAGAACATTTATTATTATAACCATACTGTTGAGTGAAAGAAAAATTACCTCACATTTCGATTAATTAACCTGATATTAACAAATCGATAAGACAATAAAACTTGAGTAGTGTACATAGTACACAGCTGTTTTTCAGTGACAAGTAGCAGTCACATGGTAGCCATTATTGTCTCTGTGGCAGATAAGAATATAAACAAAGGCGATGTCTGTTTTCAGATGTTGATGTCTGTTTTTAGACTCGCTGCGTGGCTTAACGTGGGTACCCACGTGGGTCCATCGAAGCAACCGACCAACATGGCCGCCTTACTACTGTTCTGCAGGGCAGCCTAGCCTGAGTGTAATAATATATGTGTAGGTTACCACACACTCAGTGCGTCCTACCCGTCATGACTTACGGAACTGAGACATGGACACTCACGGTATGCCTGGTCCACCAGTTTAAAGTCGCTATGGAAAGAGCTATGCTCGGAGTTTCTCTGAAGAATAGGATTCGTAACGTATACATCCGACAGAGAAACAAAGTCATCGACATAGCTCTAAGAATTAGCAAGCTGTAGTGGCAGTGGCCGGCCTTATCTCGCGAAGAACCGATAACTTTGGGGTAAACGTGTTCTTAAGTGGAGACCGCGACCCGGCAAACGTAGTGTAGAACGCCCTCCAACCAGGTGGGATGACGATTTCATTTATTTCCACCGTAGGTATTACATACACACTTGATGTCGTTATTTCTAGAAGTAATATTACAAAAGGAAACACCATAATGGGATTTTACAACACAGAAAAACAGAACGACATATATGTATACAGATACAGCGCGAGAAAAGCCGCGGGCTGAAGCAACTTCATCAATATCTCTGTTGTACAACTACTCTATGCGAAGAGACAGGGTGGTGCGTATACGTGAAATACAAACTCGGGCTCGGTCGGATGTTATTATAGTCGCAATTCATAGCAACAGAGATTATTATCCACCCTGTATAATGTCGTCATGACCTGTATTAAACACCCTGTACCTACAGCGTGTTCTAGAATTAGAAACGTGTATTTTTTTTCGGCTTGTGTAGGAATATGTTAATAGATAATTTCTAAGAAATGATGTAATGAAATAAGTTCCCGAAAATGTTCAATTTCGGCGGGTGCCGAACCCGAGGGTGGGGCGCGGGTTTGAGTCCCGTCGAAATCAAATTTTTTTGGGAACTTATTCAGTATCGAAATCATTTAGAACGGGATATTTACCATGATTCAATTTTTGAGCAGTGACTTTAGTTCTTCCGTGATCGTGGCGCATGAAACTGTGCCGAAATATTGGAAAACTCAAAAATTGAATCATGGTAAATATCCCGTTAGAAATTATTTCTATGTTAATAACCATGATAGTTTCAAAAGTTTTATTATTTAGTATCTTAGAGAGTAGATAAAGATAAAAAAATAAACATTCGTCTTTGGATTTCGAAACAAAAAAGTCATTTCGAGCGCGCACGTTATTCAAGGAAAATTATCGTATCGTCTCGTTTCCCATAAGTGCTGTGCAACCCTTTTGCATATTTGGACTAGGAGTGATTGATGCAGTGATCCAGGCTACTTCAGGACTCCACACGGCCACACCAAATGTTTCCAGAGAGCTTATATAAACACCTGTAAGAACTTAACATTACATAATTAAGACTTCAGTGGTGACAATTTTAGGTGGTTATGAAGGTTAACAATGACCGCCGCACTAGGCTAGGCCGGTTTCGCGGGGTATCGAAAACATAGTTTGTTTGCCATCTTAAACAGAAAAAAGGTAGTACACTTACAAATTAAGCGAGAACTATAAAGAGACAAAGAGAGAGAGATTACCCAGAGTGCGAGGTCTTACGTACTACATAATACATAACCTTAGAGTAGATAATTTAGTCAAACCCACGATATTATAATTTAGGGTACCACTAGGCCATAAGATCTCCGACCAGGTGGGATGGCAACCTGCGAAAGACTGCAGGCAGATGCTGGACGCGGCAAGCCGAAGACAGGTCGCGATGGCGCTCATTAGGGGAGGCCTATGTCCAGCTGTGGACTAAATATAGGCTGATGATGATGAGGCGAAAAGATCATTGACTTTAGTAACTTTTTGAAAACATTCAACTGGACTCTTTTCAAGCATTAATTTTATAGTTTAGCTCTGCTTACCTTGGGGTTAGATAATGCTGTGTAAATTGTCCAGCATTATTTATTTATTTATAATATTTCTTTTTAATCTCTTTCATCCCCTAAAGTAGTAACATTGAGTAACATCTTAATAAAAAAAATGTGTCTTTTATTTATACTTATATTGAGGTTCGTTTTAGTTTACAGCAGATATACAACAATTATCACGTATGCGTCGGTGGTGTAATGGTCAGCATAGTTGCCTTCCAAGCAGTTGATCCGGGTTTGATTCCCGGCCGACGCACTTTTTATTTCTTTGGTGTTAGTATTCATTATTAATCTACTCGTGGTTATTATGCTCTATTTTTATGCGTAATCATAATTTTTAAACTCAGTCATCGTTTTTTTGGAGAAATCGACGAAAAAAAAAATACATACAGCTGAACATAAATTTAAAGAACCATTTCTTTTTTTTATTTTTAAAGTCTCTTAAATGTCAGCAGCCCAAGGGCGGTGAAAATATATTTATATATGTATATGTATATAATAATGACCAACACTCCACAGATCTAAATTAACTAGCTGAAAAGATAGCGCTGAAATATCTACTTACTAGCTATATATACCTATTTTTAAACTATGAAAAACAAAAAGGAAGGAGTTTCTATGTTGTACTGTATAATGTATTTTTTATGTATGACCGATTTGGAAAATTCCGTCGCTGAAGTAGATGGAGAATGATCCCGAGGTGGTTACATAAAAAAATATTCCCCAGGGTATTTGTCTCGAAAAACGTAAAAAACACAGTGTAAATACCAAGGAATTTTAAGTAATTTTTTAGTTGTTTCAATTCAATCAAATTATCTATCACGCAAATCATGTGCAAAGCAGCAGGCGAAAGCTAGTTAACAACCCTGTCGAACATACGCAAAGCTCATCTGCGTCAATGAAAAACTGATTCAAAATTGGAACGGAGCAATCAAATCTTCAAAGTGATGTAACTCAAACACCTGACGTCTGTTTTGTTGCTATCTCGCTCAGCCTCATTGTATGTTGCATCTATCTGTTTCATAGTTTCAGTCGCAGTGCTGTAATCTATCGATTGACTCGTAACGAGGTGTAGGGGTTTTTGTTACGAGGATATATCTTGGGATATCGTTGAAATTAGTGGCAGGCCACATAATGAGAGGACCAGATAAATGGAGCAAAGAACTAACAACATGGTTTCTCCGAGAAGGGAAAAAGAATCAGGGCAGACCTTACACTCGATGGGCAGATGAACTTGTCAAAGGAGCAGGCAGGACGTGGACAAGGAAAACTTAGGACAGGGAGGAATGGAGGAGGCTGGGGGAGGCCTGTGCCAAGCGGCAAACAAACTAGGAGTGCAAAATAGCGACCGATGTGGCGCGGTGGGCGAAGGTCTGCCTGCGACACAGGAGGTTGCGGGTTCGATTCCCGCCTCGGGACAAATGTGTGTACGATCTGCAGATATTTGTTCAGGGTGTTCTGGTCGTTTTCTATGTATAATAAAAAATATCTATCTATGTATTGTATTATATTATATATATCAGTTATCTAGTACCCATAACACAAGCTCTGCTTAGCTTGGGGCTAGATAATGCTGTGTGAATTGTCCAGCATTATTTATTTTATTTATTTATTTATATAATATGTAGGTATGTGATAGTTTGAATAAAGGCTATATTATTATTATATCGTTGAAATTATTATGGCGAGTAATAGTAGTTTATGCAACTGTGCATAATGGAGGGCATTACAACACGAGTGTGGGTTTAAGAAACGAGCCGAAGGCGAGTTTCTTAATAGCATCACACGAGTGTTGTAATGCCTAATTATGTACAGTTGCATACACTACTTTATCTACCCAAATATCATAAGGGCTCTATGATGGGTTCAGGAACCATAGGGAAATGACCAGCATTGTTACCAGTGTAATGCAATAAAAAATTTATTGAACACATACAGAAGCAAATTATTTATTATAGTAATGGTAGTTAACATTGACAGTTGTTCTGAGTCACTATCACTCATTTTCGACAGAAATAAATAACTTATTCAACTTAACAGAAAATTTGTCTACTCGTAACTGGAAATAAAAAGCTA
Organism: Eupithecia exiguata; assembly: GCA_947086465.1. Lineage (NCBI taxonomy): Eukaryota > Metazoa > Arthropoda > Insecta > Lepidoptera > Geometridae > Eupithecia > Eupithecia exiguata. The sequence continues at coordinate 1,442,441 of OX352250.1, read as the reverse complement.
ACGAATAAATGACAGCTCGAAATGGCGGCGTTTCGAATATCTGTATTTTTTTTTAAATCATAGAAAAACAAACAAAGTCACTATTCTTGTGTCACTCGAGATCAAAATGTCGTGCGATTTATAGTTAGAATGTAGATACTAGTATAGCACACTCACTTGAATTTGACACCTATTCCAAATTTAAACTCTATAACCTACGGTTTTCAGTAGGTTATGAGTTCATTACAGTTCTGTTTATTTCTGTTGGTTGGTAATGCTGGTCATTGCCTATGGTTTTTGAACGCATTAGAGAGGGTTTATGATATTTGGGTAGATAAATATATTTCTGTAGACGAACTGGCATTACCTACAAGCAACTAGTTCCTGCCTGTGGCTTTGCTTGCGTTGCTTAAGGTTATTTATATCCCATGGGAACTGATTTATGAAATAAAAAGTATAATGTACAATGCAAAATTTCAGCTCGATCCGTTCAGTAGTTATGGCGTGAAGAGGTGACAAACATCGATCCAAACTTTCGCATTTATCATTTTAGTGTGATACTGCGTAAGCTCCAAATTTTCAGCTTTTTTAGTACCTACACAATTGCCCAAAATTAAATAGGAGTGTAATTTCTAAGGTTAATTTATTTACACGCGCTTAGCGGTTGTTTCGACTTTTTGAGTATTTTCGTAGTTTTTTGGTCACAGTAAGTACATGGAACGCGGTGTGCGAGTGTCCAACCGTTGATCAGATTTCTGTGAAATTTGTTTGCTGTATAGATTAGTAAGTGTGTTATTTGAAGCTGCTGAATAGATTAATTATCTGTAATTTCATACTTTCTCAAGATATCTTTATTTTATATCTCACCCAACTGAACCCCTGTGTATCACAGGTCACACTCTGCCCTGGGCACTACCGGGGCGCTAAAAGAATGCCTTTGTTCACTAGCTCTACCTAACGAGGGTTCGAATTTCGATTTTTAAATTTATTCTTTTTTAGCGCGCTAGTTTTTCCGATAGTTCGGTAACTATTCTAACCTTATTTCTAAAGGGAAAAGGTAGAGGTTATGTACTTACTGATGGGTATTTTTCTATTCAGTGGATTGTTTCAGTAATATTTTGCCAATCGCCTGCGATGCAGGAGGTTGCGGGTTCGATCCCTGCGGCAGGACAAATGTTTGTACGGTCTCTAAAAATGCATATTTTAAAATTTACATTTTTGTGGTCGCCATATTGTTATGTGGTCGTGGTAGGTGTACAAATTCAAGCATTATTATAAAAAGCAGTCGGAAAAAGTTAGTTTTAATTTGTAATTCATAAAATATAAAAAAACATGTTTTTTGTTTTATTTATCTGTTTTTAAACACCAGGAATAAAATATAGGCGCAATGTTGTTATTTCATACGGCTGTGTAGGCAAACTAAAAAGTATCAACGGTCATCAGCAACATTAGTACATTTGTTCAGGTCTCTATTTGACATCCAATTGACGTCATGACCACAGAGCAATATAACAAAACAATGTTTCGTTTGTGGCGTCCAGCGTCTTCGTTAAGTGCGCAACTTGAAAATATAATTTTAAGGGCAGTTCAGTTAGCGATTGTATAAAAATTCTGTATTTATTTTAGTTTTTATTAGCACTATGGAACCTTATTGAGACATGTTTCAAAAATGGGTAATAGATATTATCTCTACGTGATAGATAGATAGATAGATAGATAATTCTTTATTGTACCACACAAACACAGAAAACAGTACAGAAATAAAAGGTTACAAGATGAAGTACAAAGGCGGCCTTATCGCTATAAGCGATCTCTTCCAGGCAACCTTGGGATGGACTGGACAAGTTAGAACAAAAAAGACGGTGGCACTTGAAAAAAAAAAAAGAAATTATAAAATAATTATATAATACTTAATCTACTAAATATCAACATAACATACAAAAAACAATAAACTAATACGAACATAAAAATAATTTGCTTAACTCTGTAATGATAGGTAATGCTGATGAAGCAGTTTTTTAAAGATAGGGAGTGATTTGGCGCGTCTGATGTCAAGGGGCAGAGCATTCCATAGACGGGTCGCTTGTACAGTGAAAGATTTGTCATAGAAAGTGGTAGTGTGGGCAGGGACTTTTAAAGTGAGGGTTTCAGAGGAACGCAAAGAGAGAGAGTGAGAGTCAGAAAGGAATTCAAAGCGCTCCTTGAGATAGGAAGGGCTCGGAGGATAGAACAAGATACTGTACAAGAGACATAGTATGTGAGTATTCCTGCGAAGTCGGATGGGCAACCACTTGAGTTTAGCGCGATATTCGGAAACGTGGTCATATTTGCGAAGGCCAAATATGAACCTTATACTGAAATTTTGGAGGCGCTCAAGCTTGTTTAATTGATCGTGAGTACTAAAGTTAATAATTTCTTTGGAACCACTTGTGTTATTTATATTGAATGCTATCTAATAAGGTCTATTTTAGGTTCAAGCTCTCCTACGCCCTGTCAGATAGAAGTGAAGTGTAAAGCTGTGAGTCGACTGCGGTAGATGAACTTGGTAGGTATACCTAGCTTAATGAGAGGAGTTTTTGACAAAAATGTCAGTTAGGTACTGGTTCTTAAGGCGGTGGTAAGCGTCAAATTAGCGCCGCCACCTATTTTATCTTATTAATACGTTGAACAAAGGAAATTTCAAAAATCCATCGCACTGTTAGAGATACCTATTATAAGCTTTATTTAAATGCATCTGTCATAGTTTTATTCTATTAGGTTTAGGCAGAATAACGAAGTTGCTCTTGGTGGCCACCAATATATAGGTATTTTCGATTTTCTGGCTAAACTAAATAGGGAAAAACTATTACAGAGGTATTAAACAAAGCACAGAATAGGTATCACAAATTATACGATGGATTTTTGAAATTTCCTTTGTTCAAGATAATAATAAAATAAAATATGTGGCGGTGCTAGTATGCGCCGTAATATCGCGAAAAAAAGGTTCAATAGAACTTCGAATTAGATTAGATTTTCGACTAGTTGCGAACCTAACAACCTCCTACGGCAGTCGGGCCTGCGCCCGCTGCCCCATTAAGGTCGTCAATGTAAACAATATAGGTAGGTACTTACCTACCTACATATTCGTCGTCGAATATAGGTAGGTAAGTACCTACCTATATTGTTTACATTGACGACCTTAATGGGGTAGCGGGCACAGGCCCGACTGCCGTAGGAGGTTGTTACCTAGGTACGATACGAAAACTTGAATTCTTTTACTCTAAGCACGTACATAACGAAGGTAGATACAGGTGCTAGGTACGTGTGCGCGTGCAGCAGTGTACCCTCCCCTTTACCTTCATGAATGCAACTGAAGTGGCTACAATCAGTTCAAATTCATTATGATTTTCTTGATTTACGATTGACGCTAAAAATAATACAAATTTGAATCCATTAGAGAGAAATTTATGAGTAGTATCTTAGAAACACGTGGAAAAAACGTTAATGAACCGGCATGGTTTTTTTCTTAATAATTTCGTAGCAGATACATTAAAGTTTTTTTCTCAATGTACGTATGTATCTAGGTTCTATGGAAATTATAAAGAAAAACGTTATGGAACAGAAATTCTGGGTCTGGTCTGCTAACCAATGGCTTCACTCTGGTATTTTACCTATGTCGCAGAATCGCCTGGTAGAATCCTTGAATGAAATAAACTTCTAGATAGTGCGTGGGTTGCTATTTGCACGGAGAAATACCTCGACAATTTAGACGTGCGTCCCTCCATCAGTAGTTTATTTCAGCAACGGTAGAAAACCAAAACGCGAATGAAGCCTTGTTTAGCAAAATAAGGCCCCTGGATGAATCATGTGGTATTTGGAATGAAGAAACATTTTACAAAGACGATTGCTTTGCAAAACTTTCAGGCGTTAGCTGACTTCTTTGAAAAGTTTACGCAAAACGTCACGTGTACGGCGGCTCCATAAAAAAGAAGTTGAAATCACGTGATTTTATTGTGCAGAGACCCGTGACTATAAGGTTTCTTTGGAACAGACCACAGATGTGGTAATGTTACTTCGTAAGAAAGCTTTCTTTGAAAGATCAAAAAGCTTGGGACGAGTTTTACTGAAACTAACAATAAGTAAAAAGAAATCTTTACCTATCAAGGTAAAGGTTTCTTTTTCGCTTCTATTCTTTACATTAAAAAGATTGAAGAGAACAATAAAAGTGATTAGGTACTTCATTTCCTAGTTTTACTCATGTAATTTGAAATGACGTGGCCTAGAGTGAAGGTTTTCGGATGTTTCCTTTACTCTTGTTATAAAACCTTGCTTCTTGCCAAATTTCATGATTGACTCTAAGGAAAGTAAGAAGGGAATTAGGTACCTAGTACCTACCCTATAGGTTATGTGTGCATGTGATTCCCTTGGAAAATTAAAAAAGATTAGACATAAGCTGCTGTAACTTTTGATTGTGTTGACTTAGAAGTTTGATTTTTATCGAGGCTCTAAGAGGTTACGGACGGACGGACAGACAGACGGACAGACGGACACCTGTGATACAAAATTTGAAAAATAACTCGTTTGTCCGGAACCACCGGAATAAAGACTGATCTCCCACTTCTACAACCACTGTTAATTCAGAGCAGTTGCAATGCTAAATCAAAGCAACAGTTATCGAGTAAGTTAAGTAGCAAAGCGAAATAATGAATAAACCCATAAACATTTACGTAAACCCGGAACTTATAATTGACATAGTTAGTAACCAACCTATTCACTGCTCCATGGTACGGTGGGCATGATGTATAGTAACTGACGCTCTATGGATCCATAGAAATCGTAATGGTGGTTTTAATTTGACCTGTATTGATAAAAGCGACATTATGGTAGCTAGTGGTCTCGATTCTGTTGGTGTAAAACTAAAATAATTTTTTTTGACGGCGGCACTAAAAGGGTTCCTTACCGCTTCTTAGCGATTGAAGTAAGTAAGCAAGGATATCAATATTTGTAGTTCTTTATTATCAAGTTAGTAAAATTAATTATCAAGATCAGTTTTCGTGCCCACAGTCCCACTAGTGAGACGAAGCTGGTGAAACGGACGGCACATCAAGACAAAATCTTTTTCCTACTTCAATAGTGACTTATATTAATTTCTTACTTAAAAATAAGATATTTTGTTCCTAGTTGAAATTTATTCGCTTTTACGTTTAAGCTTAATGTGTGCTTATTTCTGAGTTTCTAAATATCGGGCAGGTAAAAATGATAGGCAAAAATAAATTCCACATTTTATTACAACACCTAAATTCAAAAATTAAGTACAAATAATAAAATTAATCTATAACATAGCTCTCGTGTATGGCAACATTTCTATAATAATATTTATTATAAATATCTAAAAAAATACTCATAAATACATTGTATTTACAAACTTAATAATACTGTTTCTATACAATTTACTAAAATACTATAATATGAGTAAAATACTAAATTTAATCGAAAGGCACCGGATATAGCACCATTTTTCTTGAACCAACAAACAATTCTTTTATAACAGTTTTATTTAAATTTTCTTCTATAAATTCATTCTAAAAAGTATCGTGTATTTTGTACAACAGCACCGACATGGATTAAGTATAACATAGCATTAAAATATTTATATATGTATGTATATTTTGCTTACATAGTATTCAATATTTTTATACGCTTAGTATAACTGCACTGGTTAATTTTATTTAACTATCAAAATATATTATTTCATATTTGAAATACCCGTACGTATAAAACGCTCAATATTATGGCAAAATAAATCTTATCTACGAAATGCAATTAAAATATAAAAGAGTATTTTTGACAAAATTATGACGCAAAAATATTATCTTGTGTAAATGAATTTACTGTTGAAAACCACTTCTTCTGTTTATTACAACAAGTTTCGTAAAAATTAAATATTAAAACACCAACATATTCATTAACTTCAATCCAAAGAGTATGTTTTTTTCAAAGCAGGTAATATTTACACAAAAGGTTACTTTACGGTTTTTTACCTTAAAATTATTTAAATGAATATCTACTATCCATAACTTTAAATACAAAATTTATTTGGACCAAGGCACTTTCGGTATTTTCGAAAGAACAACCAATTTGGTGAGTCGGTATTTTTAGTTTTCTTTCTAGGTATAATATATACATAGGTGTAGATTTAAGCTTCAGACAGAAGAATTACAAAATAAACGCTATTTCACAAAATGCTCTAAATTCGGATTCTGTAATTAATAAAATTATGCTTTTCAAACAACTACCTATCAACCATTTTAAAGTAAAACAATAAAAACAAAGCAATGAAGTGATCAAAGCGGGAAATATTTAAGTAACTTAAGACTGATTTGTTAAATATAATATTTAAGTAAGTTACCAGAGGGGTTAGAATAGAACCCATAATACTAATGCAGAATTCAGACTAGGTGACTTTCTGAGCGAGTGTAAGTCAGACCATTGAAAAAGATGACTTAGTACAATTTGTGACAGCTTGAAATCGGTCCACTAGTTGCTCTGTAAATTCCACTTAAAAAGTCTTGTGATGAAGGAACTTGAAGGAACTATTACTAAAAATACTGTCATTTATAGACCGGATTCTAAAACGGGGTCTTTTTAGTAGTGTCAATTCTGATAGACCATAAAACTGATTTCTCAGCGCTAAAATTGTTGACGTCTCGTTTTTCGCGTTTCTAATAAAAGGGTCATTTTTAGTGCCATCAAATTAGTTCATGTTCTTTCCAACACAATCGACACCAAAGTATGGATCGATGGATCAAGTCTTCTGTAGTAATCTATCTTGAACTCCGTTAATAACTCTCAAACGAAGCCAGTTTTAGAATGCGGTCCTAACAGATTAAGAAACGAAAATCTCAGACCAGCTTTGTCGTCTCACTATCGGTTGATACACAGCGACTCTACGTACTTAGGGTCCATTTCGTCGATCTCTCTTCCCTTCGTCTCAGGGACGAAGATTATCACAAATAGAAGACACAGGACCGAAAACCCGGCATATATCCAAAACAGTCCATACAACCCTATATGCTCTTGAATATCAGCCGCTGTTTTCACATTCACAAAGCCACAAAGATGGCTAAAACTTGTCGCTAAAGCGCTCCCCGTGCTCCTATATTCCAACGGAAATAACTCTCCAATCAAGAGTGATGATATGGGACTAATACCCAGAGAAAATGCGATCGTCAATACTAAAACACATAGCAGTGGTATCCAATCATAAGATCCAGGTTCGAAATTTAAATCAGACGTATTTCGTATGACTTCTTCGTAGTAAGCGTAAGATCCGAAACCAGCTAATGCTATGGACATCATGACTCCACTGATTAGCAGCAAGGGAAGTCTTCCAACGTGGTCGATAAGCATTCCCGATAAACAAGACGCCAGTAACTGCGCTACGCTCAAAGCTATAGCTCCTCCGTGAGGATTCATAGTCCTGAAGGTCTTTTTGAACATTTTTACAGCGTAAAAATTGAAAAGATTGGCACCAGTGAATCTCTGGAAGAACATAAGACCGCATGTGATCAAGACGGGTCTAGTCAATCGCTTGGACAACAGAATTTTGATCTTGCTGGTATGTCCTCCATTGTAGAGTTTGCTTGCTAAGATATTTGTGCGTATAGTGACTAGCTCTTGTCGTATGTCTGCTTCTGGGCCTCTTAGCCATTGAAGGGATTCCTCAGCTTCCTGCTCTCTTCCACGTAAGAGAAGGGAAGATGGGGTTTCCGGAATGAAGAAAAGAGCCAGGAATAATAAGACTGGAGCGGCGGCAACCATCAAGGCAAGCTGGTACCAGTTGAGGTAGGCCCCGACGGAGAAAGAGATGAGGATTCCGATCTGGCTTAGGATCTTGAGGACTGAGCTGAGGCAGCCCCGGATTTCTGGCAGTGCTATTTCTGTGACGTAAACCTGTGGACAAAAATGAAGAATGTTAACGATGGACTAAATATACGAGTAGAACAAGGAATCGAAATGCCTAGAAATCTCATCAACAGTAGGAAAATAGGTGTGCGAAGGTCCGCCTGCAACGCAGGAGGTTGCGGGTTGGATTCCCGCCTTAGGACAGATGTTAGTACGATCTGCAGAAATTTGTTCCGGTGTTATGGTCGATAAATAGATTATAATATGTTTTTCGTTGAGACGATTTTTTTTATTTCTGTGGAGATTGTTTTAAGTTGATTTTATTTTATAATAAAGCTTGAAAATCAATATTTTTTGTAATTCTAGACTGACTGTACTTGTCGTTTGAGTCACGCAGACTATTTTCATTTCCAGACGTTTTGCTACAAGGTCATTTTAGCATGTTAGTCAATTGTACTGAACGGTCGTTTTCCTACTTAGGGGTTCTGATAGGTACCCTAAAAATATTGATCTGTGAATTGTATTGTATTATATATATCAGTTATCTAGTACCCGTAACACAAGCTCTGCTTAGCTTGGGGCTAGATAATGCTGTGTGAGTTGTCCAGCATTATTATTACTATTTTATTGAAATAAAAAACCAGTAGGCGTGTTCTTCAGGTCAATTTAGATGTATTAATGAGACACTCGTACTATTTTCGCTCTTCATTTGTTAATTTTCTTTAATTTTTATACGTTATAAAAATAGGAAGCGTTTAATTCTGAAATTTTTACATATAAGTACAATGTTTTACACCTAGTTAACTATTTTGAGCTTCAACTCCTCGTTCTAGACACAATTGAATCTTGAAATTCTAATAATTTACGCGTTTTATAACACTAAACGTTCTCGACAAAGCCATTGCCTACGATGTTTTGAGCCCACCAGGTGCTTTTGAAAAGATTTATCTGTTGAAAACAAAAATAATAAGATATCATTTAAAATACTTCGAAAAAAACTGCGTAGAAGAGAGAACATCACAGTCTATATTCTATTAACAGCTATAGTCAAAACAAAATATTCAATTAGCATAACTATACAAAATCCAATTAGTTCTAACTTCACGGAATTCGCAATCTGCGACAGATTTGTAGCGAATTGTCGTCCGTTTAATTTGGATAGGTTGCTCTTCTGTGAAATTCAGGATTGGCCTTCGAGATGGGTTTGGTTGGAATTGAACCAAAGGGCTTTTGAGATTTATCTATCAAATGAAATTCATTTCATATTCAGTCAATTTCTATTCCAATAATTTCATAAATTTTTAGTATAAGCAAGATTCTTCACTTAAGTGACATAATACACAATGCTTTCTGGGAAATTATACATTTTGGGATAAAAAAAATAAATCTTTTTGGGATTTAAAAATTATGAGAATTCTACTTTTTGTTCTTATAGGCTTTGTTCATTTAGATAAAATTCAATCTTGTCAGTTTGAGTTCTATCCGAGTGTCCTCGGATCTAAATGAGATATAATGAGCGATTGAAGCCCACAAAAGACGGAATTATACATATTAATATATAGTTCCTTTAATAAAGTAAGCTATATGTTACGGTATAGCAAGCTGCCACTGACGGTTACGCAGTAATATATAATTTTTGCACTCATTAAGCTCTGCGGCCGTCATGTCATAAACCAAAATATATCGTGCTATATCTATCGACATATTATTTTGGTGACGTAATAAAAATATATACGTTATAACCTGCGTCTGTGGTCACCGATTACTGTAGAAAATAGACCGTGATATACCTTGCTATGATTCATATAAATACAATACAATTCTTTATTGTACACCACAAAATAAAACTGAAAGAAACAGATATAAACATTAGATATACTAGTACAATGGGCGGCCTTATCGCTTAGGAGCATAAATAAATAAATGCATAAATAAATAAATAATAGCATAAATGTATATTATAACTCCGTATGTTGTGGGCTATACACTATCACTTTCAATAAAAAACAGTTTTTATGCTTGTTTGTTAGAATAAAAAAACTATATAATCCCTGACGTAGGTAAAACTTGAACTAACCTTAATAATCAACAAATAGAAGCTAACTGTAGATTTTTTTGCAAAAATCCGCGCTAAAAGTTGAAAAAAGTTCGTTTCAATTGTAAATTCTTAGCGATAAGGTCGCCCGTTGTACCTGTCTCATGTAATGTCTATTTTGTGATGTTCTTTTTCATTCATTTTTGTATTGTATTCTAGTTCTAATTGGCTTCTATTCTTTGATTGTAATTTGATTTATTTAAAAAGTTTTGTAATATAAATAAATATTTAGCATCCTTAAGCTCCTTACCTGTGTTGTCATCTGTATACAACAAATCAGCATGCCTCCGCAGAATGACGCAATAGACACCATGTGAACAGTCGTCGACAATGCTGTGGCGAGCCAAGCGAGCGTGTACGGAAGTGCTGTTGCGAGCAGCACTGAGCGACGCCCGAGTCGCATTGCCAGACCGCCGACCATGCCACCGATGAAGGCCCCTGGGGACAAAGATACGGAATAAAAACCTAGTAAGACATTCATCTGCAGCCATCCAAAGCTGGACGCAGGCCTCTGCTAATTCTAATTCTAAGTGGGGGAACTGGGATCTGCACTGACATCTCGCATGGGAGTGTATTGTGCATTGTCCCCTGCCTAACCAGGTCCTAACCAGCACAGCTCCTTGAAGTACCAGCAGGACTTTTGGAGATTGACAGCTTCGTTTCAGCTTTTGATGGGCGTCGGGGGTTTGGACGGGTTTGATTTCTCTATGAGGCTTTTCAATCCCGTTTTCCATCTGGCCTCCTCTGTAGCCGTGCAGTATACCATAACATCGGAGGCCTCTGCTAATGCCCGCCCCCCGGTGGATATCCCTTAGTCTCTTCTTACGACACCGGCGGGAAGAGTTGAGGTTAGTAAGAAGAGAAGAGAAGAGTTACAGGATTTGTAAAATTAAAAGTCCTCTGCAGTTTTCAGTTCAGCAGTTCTCAGCTGCAGCACAGGACAGGTCGAATGGCTACAAGGACTCCCTTGTAGAGGCCAAGATACACGTTCTGTAGCCTGAGTGATTGATGACTGATGAGATGGTCAATGTGAGAAAATAAAACATGAATTGCGAGTTGGACTCGCACTTGATGACTTGATGTTCTCACTCTGTCGCACTTGATGTTCTCACTCTGTCGCACTTGATGTTCTCACTCGCGCACTGAGGGTTCCGTATAATTAGAAGACATTGTTTATTGCCAAATAATAACATGATTCTAGGTCAACGGGGTGGTCCCTTGCGAGAATCATATTTTTTTATGTAGAAATTTACGGAATGTTTCCATTACTTTTGCTTTAAGACCTTGTCTCTAGCCAAATTTTATTATTCTAACTCAACGGGAAGTACCATATAAGTTTTTGATCGTTGGCAATATTAAATAATATTTTTAAGGTTTTTATTTATTATACTCTGGGTAATTTCTAAGAAATTAATAAATCCCAAAAATTTACGATCCCGACGGGATTCGAACCCGCACCTTCCCCTTCAGCGCAGGGGTGCTCTTTTTCCAACTAAGCTACGTGATCTTATCTAGTCGGCCCGAAAATCTTTGGGAGTTCTTTCGGCACTTACGCCGTCAGCGCCACCACACACACACACACACATTAATATTTTTACCTACAAATTAGCGCATTTTGGATTTTTCTCTTTACTTGTGCTAAACGACCTACTTAAATGTAAAGCTAAAACCAAAACATAAACCTAAGGCAACCTCATTTCGATAGCTATATAAAAATGCACATCACTGCACAGTAAACCTGCAATAAGTCTATTTCGAGTTTCGTAAATCTCTTGAGATAAATACGATTATCTCCCCAAGCCGCAGCGCCGTACATCAATATCGACACGGAGAATGCACTCGTAACACTTGTGTGTTGGTAGCTGAACAAAGGAATGAGAGATGCGGTGGTAATGAATATAAAAATAAATGGGATGTTTTGTAAGAATTATAATGCTGTTAGTTATAATTGAAACAATTGAAAAATTTCCAAGAGAATCCCATGCACATAAAACCTTTATGGTAGTTCCCGTCGAGCTAGAATCTTGAAATTTGGCAAGAAGCAAGGTTTGCCTTTTCTCAATTATGTCATACTAGCTGCTGCTCGCGGCTTCGCACGCGTTGTTTAAAGTTATATCTATCCCATGGGAACTGATTTATGGAATAAAAAAAAGTAGCCTAGGTAACTCTCCATCCTTTCAATTCCATGCCAAGAATCAAACCGATTGGTTGCTTAGACACACTTTCGTATTAACATAGAAATCATTTAGAACGGGATATTTACCATGATTCAATTTTTGAGTTTTCCAATATTTCGGCACAGTTTCATGCGCCATGATAGTAAATATCCCGTTCTAAATGATTTCTATGTTAATAATACTTTCGTATTTATAATATTAGTATAGGTTTAATTATAAAAACTACCTCATGGTTCATCAATTAATTATTTCTTCGCCCACACTCACTCTCCAAAGAAAATTCTTCTAACCATAGTTTCATTATGCCTAATTAGCAACTCTTCCGTGAGAAATAGCTTTTTTATGGCATAATAGGTTGATGTACGCTGTTACAGCACTGATTGGTTTATTGGCTAACATATTTATTGGTGGGCAGGTGAACATGACCGCTGTGGAGGTCACAGCGAAAGAATCGACCTCTCCAACTCAGCCCGTGGACGTCATAAGAGGGCACTAAAGGAACCTTACAGATTATGGCAAAATCCCTCTTTTTGAGGATGGCACGTTCAGCTGTGGACTTATCCTTAAGTGCTGATCACGTAATGTTAGTGTGATATTTTCTACTCGCTCATTATTGCCAAACATTGCATATTTCCAAAATATCATTAACAAGAACTGTATAGCTAAAAACGTTTGTAAAAGTGGCCCTGTGCGGCTATTTTCGCCGTTAACATTTCTTCATCAGATATTTAGTTGGACTACAGCCCAGGATGTCATGTAAAACTAATTCCGTCTAAACTTTTGATGACTCTGGTATTCTATCTGTCACTTGCACTATGTCTAAATCATTTGGAACTTGCAAAACAACGATTGGATGGGCGCTAAACGAAGGGGCGCTATCGAAAATGGCGCCAACTATGAATGGAATAAAAAAGTCATGGGCAAAGTAATCATGAATGTATCCCCTAAAGGGATAATGATACCAAGTTATTTAGGTATGACTTCAAAATTTCAATCGCATAAGAGAAGAGAAAGTTTTATTAAAAAAATTAAACTTTGTAAACAGTAAACCAAAGGATGGAATTTAAACTAGGCGAAAAAAACACTGATTCAGCACCGGTTTGGTTCAACTCGATGGGAAATCTAAAAATGTTAAACGTTTGTTCATCAATTTTTGGCGTTGACTCTACGTACCAACTTATGCTGCTTAACTTTATCTTCTTCACAATAAATTATCTGTATCTTGAAGTGCTGTTTCGAGAGAAATCTATGACTTAGATCAATTTAAATACAAACTTAGACTTGCAAGATGAAATCTGCCCTGAAAACAAAGGTTTGTGCACACTGGTACTTCTAATAGTGCGATGGATTTGGCAAATACTGGCCAAGTTTGGCCTTTTATTGCGACTTTTGCTTTTACAGACAAGCTAGAAGCCTTTGTCCAGTTAATTAAATATTGTGACAAAAAGACTTTGTATCATATGCGGCGGCAGATTTGACCGAAGATCTCTTGAGATCTGTGGGCCTGTCGAAACCTACGAGCCTACGCATATGCTCCCCTTGAAGTCGAAACCCTAGGTCCGTAGTGTAGGGTTTGCCGTATCGAAGCTCTCAGGGCTTTAAAAAAAATATCTGAGTTTCTAGTCGAAGCGACGCGTGCGTGACCCGAGAGCTGGTGAGTATCTGGCGCAGCGCATCAGCATTGCCTTAACTACAACGGGGCAATGCAGCCAACATCTAGGGGATGCTTCCTATTGGTATTGATATGGATTGAGTTACCTATAGATTGTTTGCAATAGTCTGCAGTTAGCTCAATTGTTTCGATTATGTATTAGTTTATTATTTAAGTTTTTTTGTATTAGAAATTATCATTACAAGTATAACCTGCTAATATAGAAAAAAATTGAGATTCACGTCATCTCAGCTCAAACCAGCTCATTGAGCATACTCAGAAAAGGTTCTGATTCGTTTCCGCGCTAAACCAAATTTTCTGTCGCTTGCTCGAAAACGAATCAGAAAGCTATTTCGTTTTTACGAATACGAGAAATGACGTCAATCATATAGATACTAGGTTTCAGTCATTAGTAGTCAGTATCAATCATATACTAAGTTATAGCCTTTTGAAATAGGATAAAACCGATACATTACTGGCAACAAAAAAAACGTGACTCGTATTTTGATCTATTGCTGTATTGTATTCGACTCGTTGGTAGTACACGTGCTTTCTTGGAAGTAATTTTGAAAATTTTCCACTTCGTACGGCATTTTAAATGTCGTCTAAATCAAAAACACATATTTCATTACAAACAAAGAAAATTATAATCAAATAATAGAATTAAATTAAAACTAGTATTTACAATTGAAACAATTGAGCTAACTGCAGACTGTTGCAAACAATCTACAAGTAGCTCAACTGATCCATATCAATACCAGTCGGAAGCGTGCCCAAGACGCGCGCTGGCTGTATTGCCCCGCTGTATAGCAATGCTGATGCGCTGCGCCAGATACTCACCAGCTCTCGGGTCACGCGTCGCTTTTACTATTATTACTTACATAATACAATGCATAGATAGATATTTTTTATAATACATAGAAACGACCAGAACACCCGGTACAAAATACCTGCAGAACGTACAAATATTTGTCCCGAGGCGGGAATCGAACCCGCAACCTCCTGCGTCGCAGACGGACCTTCGCCCACCGCGCCACAGAGGTCGTCGACTTTGAAGTTTGATTGGTCATTCCGTTGGTCCGAACCGAAGTGTGTAACTGCCCTAACGCCATACATCTTAAGAATCGCTTGCAGACAAAAATAAACGGACAGACAGACGTCTATATTTACGCAAGTAGAGTCTGTTACATTTAATCGACTGTTAAATTTGTTATTAGCAGCTTAAGTTCGCGGTTCTGGGTGCTGATTGGGATATAAACTTTCTATTTTCGGGTTGAATCTAGTTTCTCGAGCATCTGGTACATGTCAGTTTTGGATCTTAGTCGAGCTATGAGTTGGTAAAATAAAAGAGTGCAAAAAAAATTGTAGCAATTCCGCGAAAAACCTTCTCCGATAAGATCTAACAGAATATAGTGAATGTAATTTTCATCCCCCATCTCGGAAAGTTAATTAACAGCACATACATTGTGCGCACGATGATCTAAATTCGATTGACTTTATCTTCTAGCGGATAAAAACGGCTTTTACACTCAGATATCGAAGAGCAAAAATACTCTTTACTCGCTGAGGTGGGATGAAATGTTACGTGTAGCACTCCAGTACAAAGATTTTTTACCTCGTACTCTTTTGATTCCCTCGCTAACGCTCATGATTCTAATTTTAGGATCCTTCGCTTGCTCGGTCATCAAAATTGAGCACGTGGTTAAAAAGCAACTTTGCACTCTTGTATAACAAATAACTATTAAATACTAGAAATAAGAATAACCTCGCTGTGCCCACAGTTAGGCCACACAAGATTAATGTATCTTATAAAGGGCAATGTATACGTTTCATCAACAAAACTCCTAGTGAGTTGCAAAAATAATCAAAGAATAAATTCAAACAAATTGTCAAACATTTCCTTTGTAAAAAGGCTTACTACACAATATGAAATTATCTAGAGGATTAAAAAACTTGGAACGAGTTTTGCTATAACTCGAAAACTAACATTCTAACAAGGTAAAGGTTTCTTGTTCGCTTCTTTCTACCTTAAAAAGATCGAAGTGAACAAAAAACCGGCTTATTCCCAAAGGTCCACGACTCTATTGTTTTCAAAAAACTAAGTTCCATACATTGATTCCTAACGGGTCCACGACATTTTAAAATTATTAACATTTCCTTTCCCAAAGGGTCCATGGAATTGTTTGGTACAGTTAGCAATAAAAGCTTTGATAAGATAGGACAAATATTTGTTCTTCATGAAATAAAAGACAATGTAGAGAAGACTCTTTATGGATCACAAAAATTATTAAAGAACGCGTTAGATATAGATAAATCAAGACTCTTTTTTGGATCACAAAAATTATTAAAGAACGTTAAATACTAAATATCAATCTTATACTAAATAGACTTACTTGAGCATTAAAAATCTGAGTTTCGGTAAAATCACAATAAATCACCTAAGGCATTAAGTCAAATTAAATAATATCAATCTTATACTAAATAGACATAAGCATTAAAAATCCCAGTTTCAGGATGAGATGAACAGTTTCTTATACGGTAGGTATAAGTTCTATTGATTAAATAGAAATATCAACAACAATCAACAGTCCAAAATCAATTACATATAGCTCAACAACATCTTAAATTTACTTGAAAATGTTACCAAGGCTTTTATATTGGTTAAGAACATCGATGATACTTATCTATTTTTGTTTCCATTGATTTTTATTTTCAAATCTTTATTAATTGACTGTCGGCTTCGGTTTTGTTTAGACACATGATATTTGCTGTAGTACTCAGCTTGTTCCCGGAGCGTGTGTAATAAAATAATTCTAGTAAACGGGGTTTTATTTTCAATTGACTGTTCAAGGTTTTGTGCCACGCCTCCACTAAATTGGTGGTACGGTGTCGTTCGTTTTCACAATTCCAAATACTGGTTGGTATGGAAGGGTTGTTAAGTCAAAAATCAACAAAGTAGTCATTGAACAATGTAATTTTTTTAATCTAAAAATAATAACTCTTCCGCCGCATCCCTGTATGCTGTCTATCTTGCTCAAACCTGTAGTCTATTTCGCTCTATTGACATGAAGACACGCTAACTAAAAAAATACTCTCTTGTATTGTTTTAACTGACTGTACGTTAGTTAAATCTCATGGACCCGTTGGGAGTTCATGTATGAACATTTCAAATTCTAGTTTTAATTTTCATGGACCCGCTGGGAAATAGGAAACAATAGAATCATGGACCTCTGGGAATAAGCCAAAAAACCCAGGGGTGTAACCACTGCCAACCTCTTGTCTCCGGGCTGCTACTCTGATTATTTTTGCTACGAAAATCCGTATTCCATTAGTCAACCTACTTGCTAAGTACCTATATGGATGATTTCAGGTATAAGTCGTGTCAAAGAAGTCAAAAAATAGGATTGAATATGAAAGAGATTAAACTTTCACTTCAGCCCGCGCGATCTAAAATCTTGCGGTCCGAAGTGAGACTAACACGATCATATCGATCAAATGTGATCTAAGCAGAATAACATGTTGTCTCTCTATAACTTTCGATCCCATTCTTTATTTACACGAGTTATAGGTGTTGTTCATGTTCAGACAGAATAAAACGAACGAGATAGGGTGATCCATCAATGTTCGTTATTTTAGTACTGTGATCATTTCGTTTTACATGTTTTCAGTTACTTACATTTGTTAACGTTAGGGGTTAGCTTATAAAAATTTAGATCTATTTCTAGATCTTCTTCGATTTTTTCAAAACAAGGTGCTATAAAGTCATCAATGTTTGATTTTGTTTGTACAATTGAGTTCACAAAGCTTATTTCAGAAAGCCATTTTGTAGCTTTAAGGCTTTTCAGAAAGCCATTTTGTAGCTTTAAGGCTTATTTCAGAAAGTAATTTTGTAGCTTTAAGGCTTATTTCAGAAAGTAATTTTGTAGCTTTAAGGCTTATTTCAGAAAGCAATTTTGTAGCTTTAAGGCTTATTTCAGAAAGCAATTTTGTAGCTTTAAGGCTTATTTCAGAAAGCAATTTTTTAGCTTTAAGGCTTATTTCAGAAAGCAATTTTTTAGCTTTAAGGCTTATTTCAGAAAGCAATTTTTTAGCTTTAAGGTTTATTTCAGAAAGCAATTTTGTAGCTTTAAGGCTTATTTCAGAAAGCAATTTTGTAGCTTTAAGGCTTATTTCAGAAAGCAATTTTTTAGCTTTAAGGTTTATTTCAGAAAGCAATTTTGTAGCTTTAAGGTTTATTTCAGAAAGCAATTTTGTAGCTTTAAGGCTTGTTTCAGAAAGCAATTTTGTAGCTTTAAGGCTTATTTCAGAAAGCAATTTTGTAGCTTTAAGGCTTATTTCAGAAAGCCATTTTGTAGCTTTAAGGCTTATTTCAGAAAGCCATTTTGTAGCTTTAAGGTATTTTATAAGTGGGTATTACGATAAAGTTATATGGTGTTGGTAATGTAATTTAATTTAATTTTAGTACATATTATTGTAATGGTTTTCAGCTACAAATTAAGTATTTCTTATCTTATCTTATCAATCGATCTCCGTAAAACTGGCCATGGGTGGGTAAAGTTAATTTAAGTGTAAGGGATGGTAAATTTCTACAGATAATTTTTTCTTATGATCTCTTTTTGGGTTTCGTACAAAAAAAGAAAAAAGGAACCTTTATAAACACTTCGTTTTCCGAGTGTCTGTATGTCTGTCACGACCTTTCTTCTCAGATTCACTTGGACGTACAACGTTGAAATTCACTAAAAAAAATACTCATGTCTGCAATTCCGAGAGCTTTGACAAAATCGGATGATTTCCTTTACTTTGACAAAGTCTTAAAGCACTAGTAGTAAAAACCCGAAAACCATAAATAAATTGATAGTAACATCACAAACAATTCTTTTGCGGTTTGAAACTTATACTTACCCAAGTAGCAAAATAGATCCAATAACTGTCTTCAAGACTACAGTTCAACACTCTAATAACATTCTACTAGTATACTACAACGCTGGATTTGGGCGCATTTATTGGAGCACAAGTTCTTGTTATGCTCCCGCAATGAGCTAACAGAATGCTAATAAGTCTAATTACTGTCTTGCACCAGTATCTGGAAGCACTAAAGCTCCTTTAGCTGCCTTGACGAAGATTACTACTGGTAAAAGTACTCCTGTTGTTATCTACTTCTAGTTCGTTTCAAGTGTAATTATGCTATTAACGTACTTTTTTTTCAATAATTTGTAACACATTTTACAAGCTGGCTGGGCAGGCCAATTCTTTTTTGTTGCTGATTTGTGTGCAGTGTTTACAACGTAAGTAATTTTAGTTATTCTTTCATGTAGTATTTATTTATATGAAAAAAGCTTAGCTGGAATACAATTTAACGTGTGGCAAATCTATATTTACTGTAATAGTGTACAGTGTTAGGGCTAATTTTTTAACGCGCTTACATAAATTGATTATTAAGCCATTTAGTGTAAAAATATTATCAAGCACATAATTATTGTTTTTTGATCATTCGCCATGTTTCAAAATATGCTCTGTATCAAGACATTTATAAGACCGTAATAGGTAAAACTACGCTAGATTTACTCTTAGTTAAGATTAACTCGCCACCATGTTGAATCAAATTAGAGTTCCTGAATTGATGTCTGAAACCCTGCAACGGCTAAACATTTTTTATATAATTTGTTTTCTTTATCATATGTGTTAAAAAAAAGAAAGAGTTAGATTTTCTGACTCGGCCATGTATCCATAAAAATCACACTAATGGCTCTGAAAGGTTTTAATTATTACGCTGTCCAATAAATCATTTTCATATTTACAGAATGATCGCGTTCGTTGATGTGGACTGTTTTTTGACTATAAATGAGTTGCGCCAACTTATAGGTACTTACTTACAAATTCGCAATGGCCTAGCCGTGCACCCACTTTGTTTTATATGCTAGCTGCGAGGGATGTGGATTATTGCTTTCTACTAACAATTTTTAACTAAAGACCTTTTCACTTCGTATGCTCTTATGAAAAAATAAAGTTTTTATTGAACCTTAAAATGTTATGGTGACCCAACTGTTCTTTGTACAGTATAATTATATGATCATTACATTGAACATGAATGTGTTGTTTGTCATAAACAATTATTCTTTAATTAACAATTGATTTTTTTGAGTAATAACTTTGGTTATAGGTCTCCTGGCGTCGTTTGAAAAAGAAAACAGAGATGCCTTTTAAAATTGTGGAGACAATAGAAAAAGGCAACATTGTATTGTCTTGCGTCCAACAACAATGGGAACGGGATGGAACTTTATACTGGCCCCGAAAACAACACTACAGGTTGCAACGGGATGAAACAAGCCAACCAGATGATAATTGACAACAGTTTAATTGTATTTTGAAAAGGCAGAACATTAAATCACTTTCGAATTGTACGGAACCCTCCAATAAATTGCTGGTTCCTGCTTTTTCAGAACTTGCTTCAGATGATAGCTTTTGCGTTACCGATTCTGCGTGTCTTTTATTTACAGTTCTTCTATAAGCTCCACTTCTTTTGAAACGTTTCCATTCTTGTAAATCCATTGTAATCAATGATAAAATATTTGCAGTGTCTCAAAACGAGCGACATGTAAAACTGGTAAACAGCCTATATAGTATTAGCCTAGCGCTTTAAAAGATTATTTACTCTTACAGAATCTTCTAAGCGTCTTTATTAAGACTACATCGCCCTCATACTTATAATGATCTCAGCTAAATATATGCTAAAATCTGGGAATCTTACACAATGCTATTATAAAACTAAATTGCTGCATATTTGTAATGATCTCAGACAAGTATATTATAAATTCTGAAAATCTTACACAATGCTTTTATAAGACTATAATTTTCGTAGGACTATTTACTAACAACTACTACTAAACTTTGTCAATACACTTATGAGATTACATGTCTTGTAATTATCCTATAAAATAGTGTACTACTAAACTACAAGGTTGTTTTATTAGTGAATTTGCTCTAGAGAGTAAAAATGCTTGCGCAGTGCTATTATAAGCAAAGTTGTCTTAACAAAAGCCATTAAAAGAGCATTTTTAGTCTAATTTTACCTATTGTATTTTATTATAGGATTTCCTTGCTAGTTGGGTAGCCCTCGTTGCGCGGGCCAACTCGTACTTCATCATCATGAGCCTATATTAGTCCACAGCTGGACATAGGCCTCTCCTAATGAGCGCCATAGCGACCTGTCTTCAGCTTGCCGCGTCCAGCATCTGCCAACAGTCTTTCGCAAATCGTCGTCCCACCTGGTCGGAGGGCGTCCTACACTACGTTTGCCGAGTCGCGGTCTCCACTCAAGGACACAACTCGTACTAAGGTGTTCCAGAAAAAAAACTTCAGTGAAAGTAGCCAGAGACCTACCGCAGTTAAGCCTAAGGCAAAGTTATCAATATAACCTCGATTTGACGCGACAACTACCAATTTTGACTCAATTAATGATTTGATTCAGTTTGGTATCAATAATTGAATCTAAATAGCCTGTAATTTTGTTCTGAATAAAGTTAGTTATGTAGAGCAAGTTTGAACGCATTATTATTTTTGTATCAATAGAAATCAATTACGAGGGCGTTCAAAGTATTCTCGGTATGAATATGAAAGAAAAGGCAGAATAATTTAATTTTTCTATAAAATCACCTGCAAGCTCAATACACTTTTGACAGCGCGAAATAATATTTTCTATATCCTCAAAAAAAATTTTCGTCCTTTTCGGAAAAGTGATCATTAATGGTCACCTTGAGCTCTTCATCGTCGGAAAATCGCTTTCCGAGAATCTCTTTTTTCAGTATCGGGAACAAAAAATAGTCACTTGGTGCCAGGTCTGGGTTGTAAGGTGGATTATTGATTTCTTGGAAACCATACTCCTGAATAGCAGCTTTGGCAATGCGCACCGTGTGAACCGGTGCGTTGTCGTGGAGGAGCAAGACACCAGTGGTCAGATTTTGGTCAACATTTTCGCTCAATAAATCAATAATAACTAAAAGCTATTATTTTTTCAATTATTATTAATTAATCGTTAATATTAGTACTAATTTGTTTCTATTATTTGATTGTTATTAGTAAAAACAAAGGTTCGCATTATGAAAGCCTGCTCAGTCATTGATTTATGCTTGAGTAACGTTTTTATATAGAATAAACTTCACTCAAGCATATAAATCAATGACTGAGCGGGAGCAGGCTTTCATAATACGGCTCAAACAATAGGTATGTTATGTTAAAAATATTAACCAAAACTATTATAGTAAAATAATATAAAGTCACTCATTAAATGAACATGTCTTGAAACATCCATAAAACATGTCAAAATGAAGTCACATCATGTCAAAACCTTAAATTTACATTCAATCCGCACTATGCTTCCATGCAAATTCATACATTTACATACAAAATTGCATGAAATGAACCATGAAAGAACAGGCTCTACAGCCCAGAAACTGTACAGTCGAGAACAACATCAAAAACAACTTGTGTCGTAATAATTCATATAGTTTAGCAAAAAAATAATAACACGAAAGTAACATCCATGTCAACTGAGTGTAGATGGATGGAAGTCAAACGGTAACTGACTATAAGCAAAAAGTAGACATGACTTCAACATTTTTTTTTACAAATGGCACAATCAATAAATTTGTAGGTATTTTACCAGTTGATATTAATTACTATTCTTTTCACTTTTCGCTAAAAAAAGGCGCTATATTTGATAAAGTTATAGAACTAGGCGAAATTTACATTTCGCCTCTGTTAGCAGCTGAAAAAAACATTTTTTTTTCACTTCTATCGACAACTGTACCGTAGGGAAACGATCATAATATTTAAAGTGTATCTCGAAGCAATAATTTATACCAGCATGATCTATTGCGGTATCCATTGAGGAACAAACCATCGAACTATGGAATATTATTGTTTTGTATAATCTACAAATTTACATATCATTTCTGTTTAGCAGCAATGAAATAATTTGTGTCCACTTATATCGAAAACTGTACCGTAGTGAAACCATCTTATTACAGTAAGTGTATCTATCTAGAAGCAATAATTTATGCCAGCATGATCTATTGCGGTATCTCTTGAGGAACAAACCATCGAACTATGGAATATTATTGTTTTGTATAATCTACAAATTTACATATCATTTCTGTTTAGCAGCAATGAAATAATTTGTGTCCACTTATATCGAAAACTGTACCGTAGTGAAACCATCTTATTACAGTAAGTGTATCTATCTAGAAGCAATAATTTATGCCAGCATGATCTATTGCGGTATCTCTTGAGGAACAAACCATCGAACTATGGAATATTATTGTTTTGTATAATCTACAAATTTACATATCATTTCTGTTTAGCAGCAATGAAATAATTTGTGTCCACTTATATCGAAAACTGTACCGTAGTGAAACCATCTTATTACAGTAAGTGTATCTATCTAGAAGCAATAATTTATGCCAGCATGATCTATTGCGGTATCTCTTGAGGAACAAACCATCGAACTATGGAATATTATTGTTTTGTATAATCTACAAATTTACATATCATTTCTGTTTAGCAGCAATGAAATAATTTGTGTCCACTTATATCGAAAACTGTACCGTAGTGAAACCATCTTATTACAGTAAGTGTATCTATCTAGAAGCAATAATTTATGCCAGCATGATCTATTGCGGTATCTCTTGAGGAACAAACCATCGAACTATGGAATATTATTGTTTTGTATAATCTACAAATTTACATATCATTTCTGTTTAGCAGCAATGAAATAATTTGTGTCCACTTATATCGAAAACTGTACCGTAGTGAAACCATCTTATTACAGTAAGTGTATCTATCTAGAAGCAATAATTTATGCCAGCATGATCTATTGCGGCATCTCTTGAAAAACAAACCATCGAACTATGGAATATTATTATTTTAATGTAGGTATATACCGTGTATACGTTCAACGTTCAATTATCATCAGCCCACTTTGTCCCACTGCTGGACATTAACTAAAACTCACCAGCAGTCTACGCATAATTGAGATATAAACATCCAACCAATTCATATACCTAAAATAATTTAAAGCTACATTTGGCAACACTGGCTATTACTCTAACTACCTCCATCACGAAAACTTAATCTAAAATAATTTAAGCCTCATGTGGCAACACTAGGCTATGACTACCTCATTCACGAAAACTTAATCTAACATAATTTTATGTGGCAACACTCAGAGCCTACCTCCATAGAAATAGGGACAGTTACTACCAGTTACTACAAAATTATGCGACGTTATGTTGTTTACTACATTTTATTACTAGATGGCGTAACGGTAGGTGGAAGATAGAGTTATGTTATAACTCAAAAGTACGACGGTTTACGTTGTGTTCTTTTGTGTTTGTGTAGTGGTTTATGTAGGGTTTCGAGTCTTCTCGTCATCAATACCAAAAGCTTGAAAACGAAAGTTATTAATTCATAGCGTCCTACCCGTCATGACCCACGGAGCTGAGACGTGGACACTCACGGTAGGGCTGGTCCACCAGTTGAAAGTCCCCCAGTAAGCTCGGGAGTTTCTCTGAAGGATAGAATTCGCAACGAATACATCCGACAGAGAACCAAGGTTGTCGACATAGCTCAAAGGATTAGCAAGCTGAAGTGGCAGTGGGCCGGCCGTATCTCGCGAAGAACCGACAACCGCTGGGGTAAACGTGTTCTTGAGTGGAGACCACGACTCGGCAAAAGTAGTGTAGGACGCCCTCCGACCAGGTGGGATGACGATTTGCGAAAGACTGCTTGCATGTGCGAGGTAAACTGAAGACAGGGCGCTATGGCGCTCATTAGGGAAGGCCTATGTCCAGCTGTGGACTAAAATAGGCTGATGATGATGATGATGTTATGCCCAGAGCATTACATCATCATCATCATCAGCAGGTAATATCATTAAAATTTATTAGGAAGTGTTGTCGGAGTTAATGTTTCTGATAAAATTTATGAAAATAATAGAATCAAACTTATTCGACGCGGGTTAGCGCGAGATAATTTTTTTTTTGAGGTTTTTTAACTTTATCTGCGTTCCACAAGCAATAAACTTGCCAAGTAATTTGCCGCAAATCGTAAACCATTTTCTATAGTTTTATCGTGATAAAACCAAAATCGATTCATTTGTATTTTTGGAGCATTTGAGAAAATAGAAGATTTTATGTAAAAAAAAAACAAATTCTTCCAAATAACAAAGAAATGAATCACCTTAATATACATTAAAGCAGTCTCCGCATCTAACGAATAAATGGTTTGCCCGGAAATTCAGTTCAATCCATTCAGAGGAAAAGGAAATGGTTATGTTCTAACAATCAGGAAGTTACCTACTTAATTCAATACGTTTATAAAAACTAGATGTATAGGAAATCACAGAAAGAATCAGAACAGTGTAAAACGAGGTAGGTAGGTACGGCGTCTAAAGCCAACAACAGACGGAGCTATAGTAAGCTATATCTTACGGTATAGCAAGCTGCCACAGACGGTGGCTATGCTATAATGTCGCTAATATTATAAACGTCAGTTGAGCTACTTGTAGATTGTTTGCAACAGTCTGCAGTTAGCTCAATTTTTTCAATTGTAAATACTAGTTTTAGTTTAATTCTATTATATTTGATATTATAAATGTCAAAGTTTAGATGGATGGATGTTTGGGACTCAATCACGCCAGAACGGCTGAAACGGATCTTGATGAAATTTGGCACAGAGATAGATTATAGTCTGGAATGGATAGAAAAAAACTTTATATCCCGGAATTCCCACAGGAACGGGAACTACGCGGGTTTAACCGCGAGGCATAGTCGTAGGTAGTAGTAGGCCGGAGATAGTTAGACAAATGAAATTTTCACAGATAATGTATTTCTGTTGCCGCTATAATAACAAATACTAAAAAACAGAATAAAATAAATATTTAAGGAGGCTCCCATACAACAAACGTGATTTTTTTGCCGTTTTTATAGATAATGGTACGGAACCCTTCGTGCGCGAGTCTGACTCGCACTTGCCCGGTTTTATTTGTTTTGATGTGATGGGAATGAGCCCCTAGATTAGCCACAAATAGAAAATGATGGTTATTGGCAAAGTAATATTTAGCTATTAACCATCAGAAGATTCTCGTGCTGACTGTACTCGACTTATGCATGGATGTGAGTGGGAACTAAATGTATGAACGAAAATATTTTTACAAATTATTATCAAAAAAAAAAAAGTGTAAAATAGGAGGCCTATACTCAGCAGTGGGTGTCAACGGGCTGATGATGATGATAATACAATACAATACAATACAATACAATACACTTTATTGCACACCAAAAAAATACAAAAGAAAAGAATACAGGAAAAGATAGATAATAGAGTTGCACAATGGGCGGCCTTATCGCTAAGAGCGATCTCTTCCAGGCAACCTTGGGATGGACACGAAGCAGTTGTACTCGTATAGACGGTGGCGTATTATTCAAATATACAATACATACAAAATATATACATAATACTAATGATGATGATGATTATCAAAATGCTCGTGGATGAGGTTGAGAACTAATGTCTGAAAGTTTTCTTTTTCAAGAACAATGGGTTTGGATGTAATGGGAATGAGCCAGTAAACGTGGTAAGTACAAAAACAAAATAATTACGAACACGTGTTTCGCCTCCACATTTATGAAAGTATGCGTTTGTTCTAAATTCAAATATTTTCGTTCTAAAAACGTGATAAAGATTTATCTATGGACCAGCTGATTTCGCAATTCATATCCTTTCGTTTGTTTTTATATTGTCGGTGGTATTTGTTTGAATATGGAACGCTGAAAGCTTGTGTATGTTTTGGAGTCAGACAAAGACTAAAATGCTAAAATTCAAAAGTAACATTTAGCTAATTAGGTTATGACCTATACCTACCTACTACCTACTCACTTATCTAGCTTATTTCTTTCTTGTAACTAGTCTGTGGGTGACTAGGTAGGTAAGGCCTATACCTCGTTTTTTTTAATCCTGCCAATAATGTACACAAATCAATGTCACTATGAAAGTGACAGGACAGCAGAGCAAACCCTTGAATTTTTATGGATCATTAGGTATATAGTTCTTGCCCTCGGCTTTGCTTGAGCAGGAAATTTTCATAAAGCTAGAATTATTTTACTAAATACATTCATCTCACAAGGCGCGGGGCCTCCCGCCGTAAAACTACACACGCTGCGCTGCTGGTGTTCTTTTCTGCGAGTCAGAATAATCCTAGGCTCACGCACCACCCTTCACTATGCTTGCACCTAACAACAAAGCAAAGCAACATTTGGTTATGCCCTCTGAGAGTAAATAAAACAAACAAATAGGTGTTTTTTTCATAGAGAACTACATTTTAAGGAAGGTTTATTCATAAATACATTAGTTTTCACTGCCTAAATTACTAATATCCTAGTCCTACAAAGGCGTAGCATTATTTGACCTCGGAAATAAATATAAACAAATACTTTTCTTGTTTTATTATTTCTTCGTTGCCTATAATTACAGCCGATTATCAATTATAGTCTTTATCCCGTTGGAGTATTCAAGCCTGTTGTTAAGCCTTCCAAGAAAGCTTGTTTCGATATCTCTTGACCTCAGTATCCACCCTTGTTTTTATTACTGTATGGCCTGCAACAAAATAGGATATATTTAATATGCAGATCACAGGAAGCAATAATGCATGAGTGATATAAGTCATTTCTCAGAAGCAGTAGGAATGCTTTTTATCCCACTAATATTAGTTTGGATTGATGGATGTTTGTTACTCAATCACGGCAAAACAGCAAACGGACGGAAAGGGTCTGTATGAAATTTGGCATAACGATAGATTATAGTCTGGAAAACACATAGGCTACTTTTTATCCTTTTACTTTTTTTAAATAAAGACATAGACTTTTCTTTGAAATTGAGGTAGATACCTAAATCAATTCTTACCTTCGTTAGAACAGATAATTAATTTCGGCGAAAAAACTGACGGACGATTCTTCATATAGCAGAATAGGTGAATTGGTCAATACTTCGTCAAAATGGGTTTTGCTACCTTTTTTCGTGGGCGAAGAAACCCTTCCTGTTGATTTGTGTTCTTTTACAACCATTCCATGTTCTTTGCGATATTCCCAAGAGCTCGGCTGTTTTGTTGACACACGCGACCAATAGTTCATGTACGTCTGCTTGTACACATTTATTACCATCAGTTTTTCATTGGCTCAGAGTCAGGCTCTTTATCATTATCAGCAAACACACACAACCAGGTAATAACAATAACTCTAACACAGCAAGATCACTTTAACGGGTAGCACACAGAACAGTTCTGTGGGGTAGCATATAACTTCACCAACAGCAAAAACCGGCGGCGCGGCGGCGCAGCCAGAGAAAGAACATTCGCTTCCAGAACGGGCGAAGGACGGGAAACCTCTAAGAACTTGAAGAAAATCTTGAAATTATTTTGTTTTCTCCGAGACAGGAAACGAAAGTAGTGTTGCCGCAGTCAAAATTAAAAAGCTCCAGACCGAACCCAAATTTTGTCCGAAATATGACAAAATGATTAGTTTCGTAATATATGAGAAAAACTGCAAGATG
This sequence comes from Eupithecia exiguata, assembly GCA_947086465.1. NCBI lineage: Eukaryota > Metazoa > Arthropoda > Insecta > Lepidoptera > Geometridae > Eupithecia > Eupithecia exiguata. Next base: position 1,414,054 of record OX352250.1, on the reverse strand, counting down.
ATATATTGCAAGCTGAAAATAGAAAGAGTAATCACCTATAAAACTAATATCACTAGGCACAAATTACGTAAAAAATGTATAGTGTGTTTGTGACGCCCTCATGCTCTAAGACTGAACGGATTTGTTTGAATGAAACCAGGATGGTACCAGGGTAGCTTATCTAACATGGATTATCCATTGGCTACAATCCCTGAAAAGTGGAATGATCCAATTCAGCTCAACATACGTAGATAAAAAACGTTCATACCAACGCAGGATACCTACATAATAAATCACAAGAAAGAGCACATAAGGCCTCACCAGACGTGACTCCCCAAATTGCAGGTAGTAAGAATAGAATGAAATAGAAATACATTTATTTTTAACAACAATATAAACAGTAAGTAGTAACATTACATAAGTTACAGCTTGCCTAAAAAAAATTAATTGACATGACAAGGAAAAGAAAATGAGCTCATGAGGTTAAACTGGCGAATATAATGAAGATAACAAAATCAAAAATTCTTTATTTACATAATTACAAAAATGTACCCTTAGAAAAGGTGAAATCCTTAAAATAAAACACTGACACGGAAATAACGGAAATACTTTTGATTTCTGTCGCTTCGGTATGTAGACTAAAGTAAAGAAAAGCGACTAAGAAACCTGTTAGTTGTTATTTTTCGAGTTGGAGCAAAACCCGTCAAAAAGGTTTTTTATCCCCTAAATAATCTGATATTTTGTAGTAAGCTTTTTTGCACAGAAATGTTTTGACAATTTGTTTGAATTTATTTATTGATAGATTTTGCAACTCACTAGGAGTTTTGTTGTAGAAGTTTATACATTGCCCTTTAAAAGATACATTAATCTTGTGAAGCCTGGTTGTGGGCACATCGAGTTTATGTTTATTTCTAGTATTTATAGTATGTATATCGCTATTTTTAGGAAAGCTTTTGATATTTTTATGTGTACAATAAGTTTCATAAATATATTGACTGTCATTATGTTTATTTCTTTGAATTTGAACAACTGACTGTTGGCAAATATACAAAAGGGCAACGGCGAGCGGAGTAGGCCGATTTTTTCTAAATCTCTTTCTTTGAGGCACTGAATAAAATACGACGGCATTATAAAAATGTTGTAATATCTACATTATAAGTATTTTAATATCCTATTAAAGTGGTACGTTAGGTATTATTATAATATTCTCTGCTAGTACAGTGGCCACTATGCATGAATATGGTGTATGCTATTGTAGTATATGCCGTTCCGATACGCGTTTTGGTCCGAAAAGACCCGTAGAACGTCACGGTCCGCAAAAGATCCGCAGAGGTAGAAAAAAGTCCAATATAGGCCAAAAACATCCACAACGGCAACATTTCATTACATTTTGTACCCAATGTGCAGTACCAATGCACATCGACAGAACTATTCCCCATTCCTCAGAATATGACCCAGTGGCACAAAATAATTACCCATAAAACATGTTTATCATTTATTATCTTTGTAAGAAACTAAAGTACTAGATTAAAAATATGCCAGGACCTTAATTTATTGACCAGTTGACAAGTTTTTGTTAAAATTAAAATTCCTAGATTTTTTTACGACAAAACGTAATACTGTCGTAGTTACCTTCTACAAAGGAGGTAAATTTTTTACTGGTATCCCCTATGTTTACCTTTGTGGCAGCTAATTCGGAGATATGGTATAGTAACTTTTGTATATTTTTTCCTCCTTTCTGTCCTGTGTTGTATCTCTGTTGTGTCAATAAATGCATCTCTATCTCTATCTATCTCTCTGAGCTGTACTCTGTTACATACCTGCTAACGCTATTTATTATAAGGATTTTTTTTTAATAGTTTCATATAAGACCGAGTTTGCTTTCTATTTTTTAACAAATTCAAAGAGTGTTTAACCAAATCTGCAAGATTAGATGAGGTATATTTTTTGTATTGTATATAAAAAATTATAATATAGAAAAAACAGACAGAATTTTTGTTAATTTTCGTGTTTATACGACCTCAAAACAAACTAATAATTTTTTAATGTTCTAAGATATTTTGGTCAAAACTAGGATTTTGAATTTAACAACTGTCCTTGTATTTAAGGAGCCTGCGGATGATGATTTGCCCAAACAAACGTACTACCAAAATGATTTGTAATTCGAGCATATTTTCACCATATCATGTTGTTTTTTGTATTCGAATAGTATTAATCTAGGTCCCTGGTTGTTTTTTTTCTTAATAATACAGACCTATAATGAAATGTAAGCAAAAATAAGCAAAATTTTGCATATTTTTACATCGAAAATTACTTGTTTTCGTCCTATTTGTTTTGTATTAAAAACAACAATATCTTACGTTTTGTTTGATAAGGAACAAAGCTTATATTGTCTAGTTACAGAATAACAACACCATGTGGAAAATACAAAAAGTTTTCAGTCATAATTTTTGGTATTACGGAACATAATAATTTAAAAATTGACGTTGCGAGCAGCTGTCGCCGGATTCTTAAGAACGTTATGCGTTTGGGTGTTTTCTCACTAATATTATAAACGTGAAAGTTTAGATGGATAGATGGATGGATGTTTGTTCCTTTATCACGCCAGAACGGCAAAACGGATCTGGATGAAATTTGGCACAGGGATATATTATAGTCTGGAATAGGACATAAACTACTTTTTATCCCGAAATTCCTACGGGAACGGGAACTACGCGGGTGAAACCGCGAGGCGCTGCTAGTATTAAATATTTAATCAATCTTAACCACTTTTGCTTGAACTCGCACAAAATACTGAGGTGCCACCACTAAAGGGTACAACGTTCCCCATGAATCAGTGCGTTTTTGAGTTATAACAAGCCAAGAGGGAAGTACAACTCGACCAATAAATACAGGGTGGTCCGTAATAAGGCTCGTTGAGTTTGATTTAGTGCTCGCTTGTTGACTTGCTGAATTGATTGTTGGGAATATAGCGGTTTTGTATTTAGCTGCATTACATTTTATGTTTAGGGGAATGTTTATTTTTAAATATATAGTAACATTCTGTTATTTTGAAGGCTAACAAAAATTTTAAGCTAGTGGAACTTTCTCTTCCTTTTATCTAGTAGATTGAGATGAATTCGTAATATTTCATTATATTTAATGCAATGAAATATAATTTGAATAGTTATAGATATATAGATATAATTATTATATTACGTTTAAAAATAAAAATAAAAGAAAATGAATCAATAAACGGCGATATAATTTTATTTTAAGTGACATACTCACAAATACTCATGTCAGAAATCAGAAAGGGATTTTTTGTTTCCGAAATAAATAAATATCCCTGATGAACATAGGCGCTAGAATATACCCGTGCGAAGCCGGGGCGGAACAATAGTTGGAAATATTTCGAGTAAACTTCGAATTTTATTATTTTTCCTAGAATACAATAGCCACAAGAGTTTTCCTCCACCTACATTTTATTCCCCAACACATAAAATAAACTCCCATTCCCCCATCCAGGAAGCAGTATATCGATCAGCCTGTATAACGTTGTGCAATATTTCTGTATCCATCATTACGACAGTCGAATTGTGCAGCCGTTGACCCGCACAGAAACAAAGTACCGAACAGTAATAAAGGACGACAGTTTCAATGAACTTTGGGGTTATGTAATTTTATTGTTATGAGTTTTGTGTGAATTATTTGATGAATTCTTTGTACTGAAGTGAAGTAGGTACGTTAATTATTTTCTTTACCATTAATTTGGAAGCTACACCAGTGAAAATCAGCATACACAATCGGATAAGCAACATAATAATGTAGGCAATTGTAATTGGCCCATTACAATGAAATTATCATCATCATCATCATCAGCCTATGTCAGTCCGGAGCGGCAGAGGGCGTCCTACATTACGTTTGCCGAGTCGCGGTCTCCACTCAAGAACACACACATATTTCTATATCACTAGAGAAAACAAATAGAAATAATCAGCTTTTTTGAAATCCCAATATGTTATAATTGTATAAGTTATACCCTATTACAAAAAATATATTTTACGAACACTTTATTGCGTAGGTGTTTATGACTATTTTGCAACCTTACAGTTTAATTTTACGACAAAATGTCGTGTCAGATTAGGTGTTCCTCGCAGTAAACTGTTCAATGGACTACCCGTTATTGTAGACGACGACCTTAATGCTGCAGTGGACAATGCGCTTTACAGCTATGTCCTACTTAGCTACAACTTCGTTTTTATACAGTAGAGTAATGATAATAATGCTGGACAATTCACCCAGCGTTATCTAGCCCCAAGCTAAGCAGAGCCTGTGTTATGGGTACTAGATAACTGATATACATAAACAATACATTACATAGATAGATATTTTTTATTATACATAGAAAACGACCAGAACACCCGGAACAAATACCAGCAGATCGTACAAATAATTGTCCCAAGGCGGGAATCGAACCCGCAACCTTTCGTCGCAGGCGGACCTTCACCCACCGCGCCACAGAGGTCGTCGAAAAAAGAAAAAAGAGTAAATGCTTTTTTTTTAAATCTATTATTTATGTTATTTTATTACCGAAAATAATGTACCTAATTTATAGTAGGTGCGATTTGTTTACAAAAATTGTACAAGGAATTTGGCTAAGGTATATGTCGAAATTGGCTAAGGTATATGTCGAAAACTTTACCTTGATAAATTGACTAATTAGGAGCGGCCTTCTAAGCCAAAATAACTCGAACGAAATCCAAACTTTATCATCTATCAAGCTAATGGTCACCCATATCGACATATCCTGCTATCAACCTTATCGGGCAGCGAACGTGTTAGATAAGTTTCCCGAAACTCTTGGACAGTAATTGGTTTGGTCGTTGGACGTTAACAAGAAATACTATGATATTAGTATTTCTTGATAACGTCATTAGTAATTTGAAGGGAATTTGAGACTTGTTGCCGACATTTTTTATTTCTTTACGTCAAAGCTTATAAGGGCTATTGTTATTATAGTATGTATGTAAGCCCTCGGAGTCGAGGCAATTTTAAGAAATTAATTAATAAACCCAAAAAACAGATTTTGACGGCACTCGAACCCGCGAACTGCCTCAGTACGGGTATGACCAACTGAGCCATGAAATCAAGTACCCGCCGAGAAAAGTTTAGGTTAATTATGTATTTTCAAGAGTATGGACATATTAGATAGATAGATAGATAATGACTTTATTTGCAACTTCAGACACACACATACAAAATACAACAATTATACAATACACTAGTAAAAACAAGCAATAATACAATATAGTTGAAATAAAAATATAAATATATATTATTCGGTTTTTACTAGCAGAAGAATTCACAGTATAAGCCGTCAGTATATTGGCGGCGACACCCCCGCGCCAGGGGGCCATAGTACGACTGGTACGCATTATCTCTCGAACACTTCCATCGAGTTCGAGTCCTTCATAAACATTTAGCGCCTTGTAGCGCCCCTACTGGATCGAGAGGAACTACTTACCTATCGTAGTTTGACAACGATCCAATCGTTTCTTACAAGCTCGATGATAGTTTGCGAATGATTTTGAGTGATTTGTTGCACTTTGACATGACAGCGGCAGTCGCGTTTGCGGCATTGATGTTATAAAAATAAGATACAGCACCTCCAACATAGCTTGATCACAGAAATGCCTTCAATTGGTGCTTCAATAAAAATAAGAACACACGGGAAAACATTTCACTGGGTACTTGCATCGAATTTAAGTATTTCCTTTGCGTCCTATGAGCGTACCAAGTCTAACCCAACACGTCAATCATAGAGGTAAAACGCGCTCACTCAACAATTCTCTTGATTTCGAAGATAAAAACGAATCAATTTATGTGTGAGTTGACAAACATAATAACAACTTCAGTGCTGTCACGCATAGCACTAATACGAATAAAAGAATGAGACTCATTTATCGCATTTTTTGGCTACACTTCGTTTGTGTCTTCCTCCAGTCTAAGCTTTTTTCGTGGAAGACATCAATGGTTCTCGATTACGTTTATCGAATGTTTTTTTGAACAAACTCAGACTAAGGCCTCAGAAAGCTCGTTAAGCTTGGTCCTGCACCTGACATCTCCTCGGTCGTGTCGACCGACCCATCAGACTATATGAAAGTGTGGCTAGTTATTGCACCTGTGTTTGGACCCATAAAAAGTATTTCACAGCTGCCGGTTTCTTAGCTGTCAATAAGACTAGATTCCCACTCACCCAGTAAGCTAAGGCTCGCTATCCAGCTGGCCTGCTGGTCGCTGACAGTGAACGCGTCATGCTGTCCGTCCTGCATGGACGCCAGCGCGGGAGACATGTACCCTTTGCTGAGGCCTGCTGCGAAGGGACCCAGGGACACTGCTAGGGCGGCCAGGATCTGTGGAGAAGGAAGATATTATTGATGTATCCTCTTTCATCAGCACCTATCTTCATTCCGAGAGTCTTAATAGACATAATACACTTTTGTGCTTCGATGCTATCGACAAATGGACTTACGCCATTTGTCGATAGCATCGAACGTGATCTTGCCGAAGAGCGTCCTACACTACGTTTACCGAGTCGCGGTCTCCACTCAAGAACCCGTTTACCCCAGCGGTGGTCGGTTCTTCTCGAGATATGGCCAGCCCACTGCCACTTCAGCTTGCTAACTCTTTGAGCTATGTCGATAACTTTGGTTCTCTGTCGGATGTACTCGTTGCAAATCCTATCCTTCAGAGAAACTCCGAGCATAGCTCTCTCCATAGCTCGCTGGACGGCTTTAAACTGGTGGACAAGCCCTACCGTGAGTGTCCGAGTCTCACCTCTGTAGGTCATGTCATGACGACATGAATTATGTCTCGTTACTATCGTCAAATAGACTCACTCTACTGTTTCCATTCCCGAAGGAAACATCCAAATATATCACAAGAAACCTAGAACATAGGTATACAGGGTGCTACAAGCTATCGTGCATGTTCCGTAGATATAGGGTGGCACTAACAGCGGGGTACGAATCGATTTATGTCTCGAACACCATATGTAGTGTGAATGGTTTCTAGGGATGGGGTAGTGGTCGATTGAATTATCGATAGGTTCATCTTCATCATCATTATCATTCGAGCCCGGGAGCAACGTCTACTAGTTTTAGACCTCCATTTGATTATGTCAGTCTGTTCTGTGTTGCTCGCATTCAGAATGCCCTAGCTAGGCTCGATAGGTTGTAAGTGAAGTTTAGAGGTCCCATGATCGCTATGTTTGATCAAAATCTATTATATGTTATACGGACCATCCTTAAGTCCGAGTTCCGTAGTAAATTAGTCGGATGTTTTAGTAAAAGCTGGCACGATCATCTTTTCTTTTCATTATTGACTTGACTAACTACACTTACGCCACAAATCACCACAACGACACTGGGCACAGTATCCAAAAACAAAGCAAATTGCAGCAGCTCTAATTAAATGCCTGTAAATTTTTTCATTAAATGTTTCATCATCGTCAGCCTTTATTAGTCCACAGCTAGACATAAGCCACCCTTATTGAATTAAATGTTTAACGTAAGAAATTTCCGATGACACAGTTATCATTTCATAGAAAAACCATCACCATAAAACTTTATCGATAGTTTACAGATTTTATCGACAACAAACACCCACCCTAGCCTCTAATCCAGAACATTTCGTGAGGTCAATGCACGGCACAGTAACACATATCTATCTGTACGACCTTACATCTCCCAATAACACAAGCTAGACTAAACCTTCAACTGATATAGATAAGGTTCTGAATCTAAAGAAGGAAAAGTAAATGGTTATGGTGAAATTGCTATATCGACGGAGAATGAATGAGTTTATGGGTTTATAGTGTGTCAACGTTAATGCGTTATTGTCGATAACTTATTATTATTAGGGACTATTCGTTTAAGTATCAGGTTGAAAAATGTTAGTGGGAAGTAACTTGGAGGTCGTGGGTTCGAATCCCGTTGACCTTTGCACCTCACATTTATTTTTCTAAGGAATGCAGAAAAATCTGTGATTTCAATAGAAACAGAACGATGGAGAACTATACTGGAGCAATAAAAACGACGACCTCCATGGCTTGGCGGATGAAGGTTCACCTGCGACGCAGGAGGTTGCTTGCGGGTTCAAATCCCGCCTAGGAACAAATGTTTGTACCATCTGCAAGTATTTGTTCCGGGTGTTGTGTATTTTAAAACATATTTATGTTATGTTTTTTCTTATGCATATCAGTCATCTAGTACCAAGTCCACCCCGTTCAATTTACATGAGTATCCTGCATTAATAAATTATTGATTTATCATAAGATACTTATACATTAATAATAATAATAAGGTATAATTATTGCCTTGGCCAAAAGGCACATTAAGAACAAGTTTATATTTAATAACTAAATAAGATTAAGAAATAAAGATGTAAAATATTAACGGTGCTATGGTGCTCATAAAGGGAGGCCTGCCTACGTCCAGCTGTGGACTACCATAGGCTGATGATGATGACGATGATTAAAACTAGAGTTAAGAAGTAAAAAAAACCTACAGCTTAGTGACCTCGTTTGAATAACTAGCTTAGAGTTCTCAGAAAATATAGAGCACTTTTATAATCTTTCAAAGGAACTTTTACCGTGTATAATATTTTTCATAGAAGTGCAGAGAAGAGCATTATGCTATTTAAATTTTATTTAATTCCGCTAGGAAATATTATAAAGCTCTGGACTTTGGTTTGAAATATTTTATAAAAATAAGTCTTCAATAGGATAACTAAACCAGCCAAGTGCGAGTCGGCCTCGCACACGAAGGGTTCCGTACCATTATCTATAAAAACGCCAAAAAATCTCGTTTGTTGTATGGAAGCCCCATTAAATATTTATTTTATTCTGTTTTTTTGTATTTGTTGTTATAGCGACAACATAAATACATCATCTATGAAAATTTCAACGGTCTGACTATCACGGTTGATGAGATACAGATTGTTGACAGACGGACAGTGGAGTCTTAGTAATAGGGTCCCGTTTTACACCTTGGGTACGGAACTCTTAAAATGTAGCGCTGCAGTATTGCAATAGAACTAAGTTGGTACCCAATAATGATGAGGTTCCAAAAGTCTTTTATAGAAAATTTAAAAGGAAGTTATCACCAACAACATATTCGATATCTGCAGTCCACTTTCTATAAATGATGCTGATCCTAAGAGACCCTAAGAATGAAGATCATTTGGCGTGTTCTAAAAACGATAAAACAACAAATGCCTGATTAAATAAATGGGTTTCAAAGTAGTTTGAACCCCGGAACACTTCGATAGTGCGATCTTATTTCAAGTGGCGACATCTAGTTAGAATTCGAGTCTAATTTAGTTTGATGTGATGAGTGATGAATGACACATAAATTTACGCTCGTTGCTATGGAAACCATTTGTCATTGTGAAAATTATCATGTGCTGATTTTCTTTATAGGTTTTACGGCGCACATATAAATAAAATTCCTCGAGGGTTTTATGAAACCACCTGAAATAAGCAGTTGCAACCGATCAATGATCCATCGCGAACTTTTTGTATGATTAGATGCAACTACAAACTGATCATATGATCAGATGGGAATAACCCATTCAATCTCTATACAACAACGAAATAATCATAAAAATCGATAAACAATTGGCGGAAATAATATGTATAACCAAAATAATATGTATAACCAAAATAATATGTATAACCAAAATAATATGTATAACCAAAATTTGTATCAGTCGTGATCCCACTGAAACATTATGATGGTTTTTAAGTTAAATACCTATTAATAAATAGTTATTCCTTACCTTAAAGGACCTTAAAGGTCCCGTATAAATTTTATTTTCGAGGATCAATCTATAAGCAATAGTGAAGGTTTCAGCAAAATCGGCTGACGGACATATCAAGTAACATACATATATAAAAATAAACATATTACAGCTGAATTGAGAAACTTCTCCTTTTTGAAGTCGGTTAAAAAGGGTCTCCCAAGACATTTAAAGGGTAGGCAACGCGCACGTAACGTCCCTGATGTTGCAGGTGTCCATTAACTGCGGCAACCGTTTTCCATCAGGCCGCATGCTTGTTTGCCACATTGCATTGTTGGTATAAAAAATGTGAGCGGACTCGCAATAAAAACTAGTTTAAAAGTAAATAAAATAGTAACTCACCTGTCTTCTATAAGTACTTCTGCCATCAGTTGACCTCATGATCATGACCCTGGTCTCAGGACCGATGCTGGTCATTTTATCACCGACAGTCAAACTCGTCTTTTCACTCATTTACACTAATATCACTGGTACTTTGAAAATTAAATAAGCCGATGGATTGAAGTTTATCGATGTCGATGAACAGATTATTGATGTTGTGTCACGTCACTTGAGACATTTTGGTGTTGAATATCTGAAACAAGGAAATTTTAAATTATTATCTGGTGTAATTTAAAGTTCTGTGAAACTAAAGAAAAATTATTAGTTAGAGATTGGTTGGATTTTTAAGTAGGTACGCAGGTGTACTAAATAGGTACATGTCATTGTTATTAGGTTTTTTAACAGATCAAAAAAAAGTCGCAGCAACTCTAGAAATATATTCTGATCTCTAGATAGATTCTGGACAATCTAGAGATGATACCTACAACTCGTGGTTACAAACCAATGAGCATGATTTCGAATTTTAGTGACAAATAAAAAAAAAAAATCATATAACGAAAACTGTTGATGCTACAATTTTTCACTCACTTTAAACAGTTTGAATTTAAAGAACATTGGCAAAAGATAAACCCAACCAGCATCGCCTCAGACAGACAATATGCTTCTGAAGGCGCGGGATGACGCATTGATCTGCCATCAAAACAATTGCTTTTGTACGACTACGACTGTACTAGCTGAGCATTCGGCTTTGCTTGTAGTAGATTTCGACATCACATACTAACATTACCTATCCTCTTGTCTGTGGGTTGTCACATAGCTCCAGCTGTCAAAAATGGCGCATCTGTGAGATGTCACTAAATGACGGCGCCCTGTCAGTCCTATGTCTTCTTTTGGAATATATGGTTCAAGCACAGCAAGCCATAAACAAAAGAAGTTGAAGTTGAATAAATGGTAGTTGGTTTTGTTGAGTTGGTTCAGACGTCACATGCTTTTGGTCTGACAGGCTACGCGCCACAGGCCTGTCTGGCAGGCCTGTGGCGCGACCACCGTGTGGTTTCGACAGCGTCTGTGGTGCGACCACAGTGTTTTCCAACAGTGTCTGTGGCGTTGTCACTATGTGACACCACAGATGCGCATATCCAAGATGGTGAACGTCCAGATAAAATGAATAAAATGCGAATACGAAAGATTGGATGGATATTTTTGCCTCTTTCCGCGACAACTCCTTATCGGATTGGACTGAATTTTGGACAGATGTAGCTCTAAGCCTGGAATCATAGATCTACTTTTTAATCCAGAAATAAGTTCCCATGCGATAGAAATATAACCTTTCAACGTTTCCATAGATACAACGCGTGCGGACACGCGGCACGCGGTTCTGCCCGCACGCGTTGCGCGTGTTATCCGTTCAGTACCTAGTTTTGGCGTGAAGGTACCAAACATCCAAACATTCGTTTTAGTGTGATTCTTTTCTTGCTTTGTTTTTGGGGCTAAAGGGGATTTATTATAGTGAAAACCAATCAATCAAACTCAAGTTTTTTTTATATTTTGGTTTGTCCACTTATTTCTCAGGTAGAAATTACCTATCAAATGGACAGACATACATTTTCTTTTACTATTAGATCGAGAAAACAATGAGTTGACGTCACTAGTGCAAGTAAAAGAAAACACAAATGGCTTCTTTGGCGATGTCTTTACCACACCACAGGGCAGCTATAAACTACATTAATTTGACACAGACTCTTCTTGTTTTCTGATCAATCCATATTTGTTTTTCAACCCGGATTGAATAAAACACTATTTTTGTATCTGGATTGCTGTATATTGCAAAGACCCTAGTAGCCTACGTCCAAGTATATTGATTGATTGATAAATTGATTTGGCTCTAAGAGTATCAGTTTTCGTTTTATTATATCCGAATTGACGTTGACATGAAATTCGATGATCCATGAGGTTGTTAAATGTATAACCCTCAACACTGTAAGGGTATGATTGTGGTCCGGCGGAGTGTGGTCGCTCGAGGTGACCACAGACACTCAAAATTAAATATCAGAATACATTTGTGATAAAACTGGTTTTATTTATTTTATAAAGAGATTACAATATCATTGACGTGATAAAAAGCACCCCGTACAAAAGCGAATGACACAATCACACTCTTCCTTTTTTACTAACTCACATATATTCAAACATCCGTCAATCTCTCAAAACTGCCAGTCACGATTAGCGATTACAACCTCTTCTGACACGGAGGACAGGAAGAAAGCAACGGCCTTCTTCCGATCGATAGAGACCAGTTGGGTGATGGTACGAGGAGAACCACCTCAGCTTTGCACAGGTCTCCAACCGGTAGGGACGCCCTAAGTACTCCGGGACATGCCTCGCCCTTTCAAGGGACAACAAGAAGAATCCGTCCAAGAAGGATGATTACCGACAGGGTAGCGGTTGAATCCAACCGGAATCCGCAACCCTGTCAAGTGCCAGTGCGCCGTCGAACGAAACGTCTGGTGACGGCTTGACGATGCTCAGGCACTAAGGTGAGAGAGGAGGTATCGATGGGTTTAGATGATTTATTAGATCTTTCATGGACCGATAGCTCCTCCAGGAGTTCTCTTTGTGTCTGGCTATTTCCTGTTCTTGTCTGCACTGAAACAATCTTATGCTTCGATAAAAGTAAAAAAAGGAAGATACGGTACGTTCTACCAGCGCTCACTCAAAAACTGTACCGTTTCACAGACGAAATAATGATAAGGTATCGGATTATCAGAAAATTTTAAGTTTTAGTGTATCTACTTACGCGGGAAAATATGTGATGCCTTGGGCTTTGTTTTTTGTTTTGGAGCTATTTGTACACCTGGTGAACGAACACGAGAGCATTGTCGTGGTGATTTAGTCGAAATCACACAAAATTATACGTCGTAGCAAGCACGCGTAACACAAATGCCACCGCCCACGCCGCCGCCGGTCCGACTATGACTGAGGTAAGGGAACATAGTTGCACCTAACTTGAGCCATCCACTTTCGAGATGGTAATGCCTCATCTCCCTTTTTTACTTTTATCGAAGATCTTATGTTTAATTATTTCATTTCGTATCGATTTATTATTCTTCACATGGATTTATTGTTTTATGTAATTTAAACAAAGGTAAAGGTTATTTACATTCTATTCAATAGTCACATTGAATCTACGTCATATTGTTTCTAGAAATACCTACCATTTCTATGATTAGATCATATCTAAGAATTCCAATTATTTCTATGCCACTTACGTACGTCTTACATAGATTTACTTTATTTTTTATTAAATTTTAAGCGTTATACACTTACTAGTGGTTTATTTTTCGCTTCTTCCACTAGTGGACAAAAAATTGAAGCGAACAAAATCAATAACATTTTGTTTCTTATTTGATAATAATTACTATTATTAAGCTGTTTATCTATAAAATTTGACTTGTCTAAGTGCTTATTTTGTGAGCCTAAAGAAATAAAGTTATTGAAGTTTTTATTTATTTTAATTTTTTAACAAGATTTTCTTTAACTTTCCCTGTTGTCTGGGAAAAATCTTGCAACTGAATTTGAGACCTCAACCGATTGAGCTTAAATTTGGTTTAATTATGTAAGTTCGTCATCCCACCTGGTCGGAGGGCGTCCTACACTACGTTTGCCGAGTCGCGGTCTCCACTCAAGAACACGTTTACCCCAGCGGTTGTCGGTTCTTCTCGGTGGGATGACGATTTGCGAAAGACTGCTGGCAGATGCTGGATGCGGCCAGCTGAAGACAGGGCGCGATGGCGCTCATTAGGGGAGGCCTATGACCAGCAGTGGACTGATATAGGCTGATGATGATGATGATGATGTAAGTTCGGTGACAATTCAATGTCATGGTAACATAGAGCTGGTCTGATGGAGACAAGGTGGTCGTAGAAAGTCCTACACAAAATAACGGAACCCCGTCAAGTTTGGGTTCGTTCGATTTTTCTTCCCAGGCACTTTGTTCAAAGATGATACAAAGTAAGATGATGTAAAGTCTTAATACCAACCAGTTTTAATCTTTTTTTACTTTCTTCATACATCAAGGTAGGTACTTTTTAGTGAAGAAAGTGTATAAAGTCCAAGAGTAAAATGTCTCTGTTTTTTTAACAGGATAACTACCTATCGATGAGAATCTCTGTGCCTTTTGCTTTTGGAAGGAGGAGGTTGTATGTTCGACCGTACCTATGTTACTTTTTGTAGTTTATCGATTGCTCTGTCAACTGTGAACCAAGAATATTTTTTGTTTGTTTGTGTATACTCTCTCACAAAACGTATTAGAGCGCGCTCATCTCAACAAAACAAAACAACGAAAACCACGCGTATTGCTAGTATAGTCATATTATTGATTATTGCTATCGTTAGGCGTAAGAAGATATCTTTCTTTAGAATTGTCAGAAAAATGGTCGATGTTCTGGTTATTTCGAGGGTCGTGCCAAATGGTTGCAGCCAAATGTTCTTTACGTAAGTAAATTATTTTGTAATTGAGCACTTTGGTATCCCGATGACACAGAAATGCATTCAACTTATATAGGTAGATTCTTAGACCAAAGACAGAGTTTCTGTCGAATTTGTAACTTAAGTATTGATGTCGACATGAGAGCTTGGCTGTCGTACGCCGCGTATACCAATGACCAATAGTTATTTAATTCAGAGTTACATGAAAATAATGTACAACGGAATTGTTCTTCTATCAAAGATCTAAACTGCTCTGCTATTGGTTACTAAATAAAATAAATCCTACAGCCGCAAAGAAGTTTGGCATAAACGTTTTTAAAATAAGATCACGCGGTAAATAGGTTTTGGCACCTACTGACATTACAAATAGAACCTAGGTCGTTAGCACAATGTTATATTTAAAACATCTGGAGCAATTTCTACTCTATTTGAGTAAACCTACTTACTATTGATTTCTGTACAATGAAGTCGTTATAATTAGTAACGCTTTTGGTATAGGCTATAGGAAATCGATACTCAAGCATAAATCGATGACTGAGCAAGCTTTTACGGGCCAAAAACGTATCTCCTTTCTCAATCGATTCGTTTTACCGGAATAATTACTTAATAATTCATAAGAAAATATAATGACGTCCCAAAAATTTCAAAAAAATATGGACATTTTTATGTTTACGTAGAAATTGGCCTAAGTGCGAGTTACGCACTATTTAAAGCAAAAACCTAAGAATACTAATTCCTTTTACTAACCTTTCTTTTTTATCTTCTTTTGTCCATAGTAAAACAAGCAGGGCGCTATGGCGCTCATTAGGGGAGGCCTATGTCCAGCGGTGGACTAATATAGGTAGATGATGATGATAATGATGATGAAAACAAGTAAAGCAAGCAAGCTTTTTGCTTGACAACATCAAGGAAAATGTTTGTATTTTTACTCCTTCCTTGGTGTGATTGTGTGTGATTTTCGAATGGGCTTTTGATGTTGTGAGCAGTTTTTGGACATTTTCAAAACATGTTTTCGACATTATTTTGTTTCTCCATTAATGGTTCTCGTCTGAATATCAATTTTTGGTCATATTTCAATGAAATGTGACCAAAAATCTCTCCAGTAAGAGTGATTATAATAAGATTATTGGATAGTTACTTTAACTATAATAATTTATCTGACACTTAGAAAACTAGAAATGAGGTACTTGTCTAAGTGCTTATTTTGCAAGCCTAAAGAAATAAAGACTTATTAGCTGACTTCTGATTAAATCCCGCTTTCAATCTGAAAATATATATACCGAAATACCGCTCTACAGTTTTTTCTAAAGTCTAGCACGTGACTTCTCATCATCACCTTATCTGAAACCAGTTCTCGGTTAAACGCATCAATTTAGCGAAAATCTTCCATTTTTTGCCAAGGACGTGTTCAACGCACTCCCGTGTTATATCTAAGGTAATTACTGGTATCGACACCTTGCATCTATACGCAGGATTTTTATAACTGACGATATAAATCCTACAAATATTTATAAAGGAAAAAGTTTGTGAAGTTTGACAGATTTCGTCGCAGACAACGCACAGCCGATCGGATCCTATAAGATGCATATGACCAAAAATTCTAGGCCTAGCTAGAATTAAGGACGGGTTGTGGCGATCGCGGCGTAAGAATCGACCTCTGCAACACAGCCCAAGGATGTCTTAAGAGCCGAAGGGAACAAGGAATTTAGGAAAGGCAGTTTGGGGAGAAGGTGGAATTTTCCCTAAATAGTCGTAAAGGGGATCCAATCTGTATTTTTTTTTGTTTTTTTTTTTTTTTAAATTACTGAATGGATCCCAAGGAGTATGAAGAGACCCAGAGGTCGACCGAGGAAGAGATGACAAGACATCTTTATGAAAAAAGCTGGTCCAAACTGGATGACAAAGGCCAGAGACAGACAAACTTGGAAGGAGCTAGGGGAGGCCAACGCCAAAAACGGCGACTACTAACTAACAATCAAATTCGTGCACTTATATAAAGAAATGTAAACTTGTATATGACTAACATGACTTTGTTCCACAGTAATTGTTAAACAAGTTAGTAGGAAATAAAGGCTAATTTTATTTTATTTATTTATTTATTTTTATTAGTTGTAGAGGGATATCTCCCCTCTATCAGGCCGACCCAGCTGCCTGGTGGTCTTTCGACCGTTGATATCGGATAGTCGTTTAAAGATCAGTTGTAACTGAATCAAGCTCTTGCGTGATCTAGGATTGTGTGATTTATTATTTGGTGAGGACGCCCTCCGGTCAGGTAGGATGACGACTTGCGAAAGACTGCAGTCAGGCTGCAGAAGACAGGGCGCTATGGTGGCATCTTCTATTTAGCTATGAGGCCACCCAGCAGTGGACTAACAAAGAATGATGGCGATGATAATCCCCCCAAAATTACCCCCTTCCAAGATAAAGAGTAGATTCGCAGTGCCTTCAGTCATAATTTCGGTGTCGATTAATAGTCTTGTTCAATATCTTTGTTCCTATAAGAGCAATCATTACGAAACTTTGCATAGCTCGTGCTCTATTTGTACTCTATTTATGTGTGTAAATTTTGTTGCTATAGGATAAGTCGTTTTTGTGTATGTACGTCAGCTGGATCGCGTACCCAAGACCACCAAGACCCAAGACTGGTCATTATTTCTTTAACCAAAGAGGCACTATTTATTTTATTTTTGCATGGATTATGTACTATTTATACGCTATTTATTAGGTATAACAACAATCGTGAATTCGATTATGTGTATGCTACCATCACGCACTTCACACTAATTTTGCATGAAACTGTGCCGAAATATTAGAAAGCTCAAAACTCAAATCATAGTGAATATCCCATTATAAATGACTTTTCTATTAATAACCATGATAGTTTGAAAAGTTTTAAAATGCAGATTTATTAATATAACGAAATTGAAAATTCAAGTGGTTTATGTGAGAGCATTATTAAAAGCGCAGCAATTATCCCGAATTAGTGCTAATTAATTAATTAAAATCAGAATATTCATATCACGGTCTACTTTCCACGAGTATCGGTTATAATTAAATCATAGATATAGCAGTTTAAAAAGTTTTAATTTATGCGCGCAGCTGATTGGCATTTCATATCGAACCTGAATTAGCGGAAAATTGACACTTAAATTAGTATGCTTCCATTTTTAGGGTTCCATAGTCAACAAGGAACACTAAGCGTAGGAACGCACTAGCGGGTAGCCGCGGCGTTTCAACCGCCGCGCCGCGGCTACCCGCTAGTGCGTTCCTCGCGTAATTTGCGTAATTTGAAATTTTATGGCGGTTTAGTGCATACAATCACTAGCGGTTGCTTACTAACCACGGGATAAGCGGCTAGCGGCACGGTTAGCCGCCCCTGCGGCTAACCGCTAGTGCGAAAGAATCCTTATAGTTTCGCCATGCCAGTCGGTCTGTCTGTCTGCACGCGTCTCAACTCAGAGACGATAATTCTAAGTAGGCTGTAATTTGGTATGTTTATGGTTTGCGAAAACCACTTCTAACTGACTTCGTAGAAGGAAGTTCTATGATCAGCCGTATGTGTTTTTGATGTAGGTAGCTATGTTTGTCGATATTTACGTTTATTATGGTATGGACCGATATGGAAAATTCTTTCGCTTTTTTATGGAAAATTATCTCGGAGGTGGTTCTATTATTATTATTCCCGATGGGTAAGTAGTTATCCTGCTAAAACTTAAAAACAGTGATGGAATTCAAAGTGGGGTTTTAGTTTTATTTGAAGCGTCAAATTAAAGTCATCGTCATCATCATCAGCCTATAGTAGCACACTGTTGGACATAAGCCTCCCCTAATGAGCAAACGTAGTGTAGGACGCTCTCCGACCGGGTGGGATGACGAATTGCGAAAGACTGCTGGCAGATGCGCTGTATGCGGCAAGCTGAAGACAGGGCGCTATGGCGCTCATTAGGGGAGGCCTATGTCCAGCAGTGGACCACAATAGGCTTATGATGATGATGAAAAAATAAGTCTCGAGGCAAGTCATTTTTTTTTATGAAATTAGAAAGACAGAATTTCTCACAGTTCTTTTACACACTCGATAAAAAAGAAGAGTTTTATTATTATTAACACATGTCTGTTTGTAGGTCGGTCAGTTTTTGGCAGTATTTAGTTGTAATCCATCTTAAAAGTAATAACTAACCACGTACATTTAATCTAAAAGTTAAAGATATACCAGATTACGGCTATTGATCGGAATATAAGAAACATAATTGCATTTACTTCTTAAATCTCCTTTTTAACTTATTAATCTATCGATATCAATTCCCATCCCTAGGGCATCGATGTTAACTTCATTAATACCAATTACTGCGAACGCTCCCCGTGGAACAACTAAATCCTCATTTGTGAATGGGATCCGCATCGTATATTTGCTAGTAAAGCTTTTATCGATATTGTTATAACACAACTCTAGAGCATGAGGAAAAAATAGAGGTGAGATTATAGTCTTGAATACGAAGTGAATTATTTGGATATAAGGATTAATACAAAGGTACGAAATAATGTGGCCTAACTTGCTAGTTACATATTTCAACATGGAAAAGTAGTTATTGTGACATAACCACAACTGTAATAGTTAGACATATGGTAACGTGGACTAGTAACTAAGTACTTATTATTTTCAGGGACGCGTGCGAAATTTTTTTTTATTTGGTTCAAGTGTCAAAAGGTTATATACCTACGTCAATGCGTCAAAGTTACAGGAACTTGATTGCTATGTTCAACCCGATGAAACCCATGAAGCCGTAAAATCAGTAAACCGCCGTAAATCGTATCGTAAGCTATAAATCAATGAATTTTTAATCGAATCCTCATTACAGACGATGTTATGGTAATGAGTGATTCCCGGAGTGATGGAATGTCAGATTAATGGCGAATTTTATGGTGTTTCCAGCTTGATTTATGGAGATTTGCCGAGATTTTTTTTTATAGTTATTTATCTTTTAATTTGTTCGTCTGAGAAGGAAACTGTAAAAGCTTACATAAGAATCTCTATCTAACTTGTACTTATGAAATAGTAAGATTTTTTGGCACAATATTTTTTTATCTGTACGTAAAACTATTTTTTTTTTTCACACCATTTCTGTTTACAGTACCTAATGAGACAAATCTCACTAGATCTCTATTCAACACCTTGAATTTTATAAATTCGATTTTAAATACACTATTGTAAATCTAATTTATAAATCATTCATTATAACATCTACGGTGACATCTACAATGTTAGCAAACAATGCCACCTAGCAGAAAATCAGATTATCCATCAGGTAATCACTCTAAACCAGTTAGAAGCAAGCGCCTCAATTGATACAATCAGATACAATCCAATTGTCGTAACTGGTCCACTATCCTATTTGTATGATGCATGGGCTTGGAACAAACAAGTCCAACAATCAAATGCGGTAGATATACATAAACTTGTCAAGATACTAATTAACCTGTTTAATTACCTTGCCTCTTGGCAAGTTTATCTATGTTTATCATAGGTTTATCTTTCGTCCTCAAAAATAATACATTTTAATAAGTCTTAAGTAATTCATATATTTAACATTTAAATAAGTTATTATTTTATACTCGTTTCGATCTTTTCAATAATGTTTTAAGGTACACTATGCAATGCAATGGAGTGTATCTAAAAACATTCTGATTTGATTGTGTTATTTTTTACACGCTTAAAATGTGTGACTGATTTTTATCATAGATTTATCTTTTGTCCCCAAAAATAGTGATATACATACATCATTTAAATACTAGAAATAAGAATAAGCTCACTGTGCCCACAACTAGAGAATAATGTATAGTATACACTTCTACAAAAAACTCCTAGTGAGTCGCAAAAATTAACAATAAATAAATGCAAACAAATTGATAATTCCTTTGTTAAAAGGCTTACTACAAAATATCAGATTATCTAGAGGTTAAAAAAGCTTGGGACGAGTTTTGCTCCAACTCGAAAACTAACATTCTCACAAGGTAAAGGTTTCTTATTCGCTTCTTTACTTCACCTTAAAAATTTTGAAGTGGAAAAAGAACGCCTAAAATGTCACTATAAGCGCGTAAAAAAAACTCAATTTTTGCAAGCAGAATCAAATCTGAAAGTTTTTACCTACAAAACATTTTTGAAAAGATAGAAACGAGTAAAAAAAATAACTTACTTAAGTGTTAATTATAAATGTACATACATTTAAAACTCATTATAAATCGAGGACACAGAGATGAAATCCATCCCTTTCTTGATAATAATTATTATTGTAATTTGATATCCTCTTGAATTAGTTTAAACAGTAATGAACCTTATCCCACTGACTTAAGAAGCAGAAAAATATTGTCACTTGCTACCACATTATCATGATTTAGTAAAAGGTCAGCAAAATTATACTTTTCACATCGAAAGTGAAACGTTTGTAGAAACAAACGGAACATTAATAATTATACAGGGTTATTAGTAGGTAATTCAGTGTTTTTTTTAAATGAGTTATTGGTTCAGAACCGTGATGAATGGAGGGATTAGGGGGAGGCCTTTGCTCAACAGTGGGACATCATAGGCTAACTCTACTTGTATTGTTAATTCACTGACACTGCGTGAACTGCATGCATATGCATCTGTTCTGCCTATCATCACGAACACGTCTGTGAAGACGCCAGATCTTAATTCCTTTCATTGGTATTGGTAGGAGGTTCTTCCCCTCCATTCAATAATCGTTCTTTAGAGAGGCTTATTTTAAAATAGTTTCTGCTCGCGGCTTCGCACGCGTTCTATCTCACTCAGGAGTACTCATTTATGAGATAAAAGATAGCCTATGGTAGGTTAGGTTAGGTCAAGTTTTATTCACCATAAAAACATACCTACGGCCTAGAATTACATGTATACATGTAATTCTAGTCCTATAGAATAAAACTTGACCTATCCTAACCTAGCATAGGCTATCTTTTATCTCATAAATGAGTACTCCTGAGTGAGATAGAACGCGTGCGAAGCCGCATATGTATAATTTCAGCCCGATCCGTTCAGAAGCTTTAGCGTGACGACGAGGTAAAAAACAAACATCATAACATTCGCATTTATAATATTATTGTGACTGTATTTAATCTGCCCTGAATTAACCGTAGGTGTGGATGTGAGAGATTGGTCTTTAAAATTTATAGGAAGGCTACGAAATATCACGTGCAGTTTAGGCAGTGTCAGTGAATTACTAATAACCCTGTATAAACAAGTAAATAAACCGCGCTACTCAAGTATTCAATCGTTATTCATAATTTCTTGTATTTTCCACTTAAGTAAATGGAGTGAAAGTTAAGTATCTAGCTTAAGCTCCCTTCTTCTAATGCTGGTGTGGTTTCTGTTTGCATAAAGTTAAGACTATTTTAGACCAATACCCTGTCCGTAGAAGATCTAAAGTCCGTGTTGACCGGGAAAACAGCAATCACTGATTGACTTATTCGGGTTTGAAATAAAAAAATAAAAATCACAAAACTTTGACATCTGTAGTCAGAGTGAAGTTTGGCGCCGGACAGAGAATTTATGATATTCAGGAAAAATCCTATAGCTCAGAAAGCCTTGGAGATAGACCAATGGCTTTGTGGTTTTTCTGGGCCGTCATGAACCCACCTGTCCTCCGCTATCGATTTGACGTTGAGTTTCGAGACAACTCAAAGTGCTTTATTTCCTTTAAACCTTACAGGACTTAGACACGTCACAAAACTCAGATTACTTAAGTAAAACTGGGAAATAAAGTGATCGCTTTGAGTTTTTGTCCACTTCAATCTTTTTAAGGTAAAGTAAAGAAGCGAACAAGAAACCTTTACGTTTTAGAATGTTAGTTTTCGAGTTGGAGCATAACTCGTCCCAAGCTTTTTTATCCTCTAGATAATCTGATATTTTATAGTAGGCCTTTTTACAAGGAAAAGTTTAACAATTTGTTTGAATTTATTTATTGTCAACAAAAATTGTCAAAATTGTGCAAAATTGTGTTGTGTGAAATGACCCGAAAATCCTAAAAACAGTGTAAATTCGAAGGAATTTGAAGTCGGTTTCTATTAAATTTATTATTCATAGCATCACAAATAAATTTGGTAGTCAAGGAAAAATCATGTGTATTTTTAAACACTTTGATTTATGGTTAACGAACGTAAATTGTCAGATTAAAAAAATACAGTAGATAGGGGAAAAACCTGTAGAAGTCGAGTAATCGAATAGAATTTTTGAATATAAACTGGTTCCTTTAATAATAAAAAATACAAAAACCGCAAAAAAAAAAACTGTTTTAATTTATTTAGGTACTCTTAATTATCAGCGACAACACCACATTATTTTTAACGAATGACATAGCCAGACTAATGCTTTATAAAGTGCTTTATTTAAGTAATCGTTTCTTTTTTCTATTTAATGCATATATTTTGAATAATAAATAGATAATAAGCAAAAACTTGATTTTTGCAATGACCTTGCTTTGCTCTGTCCCGCTCCTATGTACCCAAAATCCTACGTCTATCCTTTTCACAATTTTTTGCATTAGGTGCGCTCTTAAAGTAGTATTAGCTTTTTTTAATGCGTCTGTAATAGTTTTAATCTATTTAGTTTAGACAGTGAATCGAAAATAGATTTTGGTGGCCACCAAGGGCAACTCCGATTCACTGCCTAAACTTAGTAGGGTAAAACTATTACAGAAGCATTAAAAAAAGCTTTTAATAGGTATCAAAAACTGTGCGATGAATTTTTTGTTCTACTTTTTTTTTGTAAAACAAAAAAGACGCGGGTGGAGGCGGGTAATAAGTTACACTATCATATTACGCTAATAATGTAAATGAAAAAGTTTGGATGATAGTTTTCTTGCGAAAATTTTATGTCCCAAAAATGTTTCGACTTCGACGGGACTTGAACCCGCAAAGTTTGTTTTCCTATCTGACGACCTTTGTGGCGCGGTGGGCGAAGGTTTACCTGCGACGCAGGATGTTGCGGATTGGATTCCCGCCTCGGGACAAATGTTTGTATACGATCTGCAGATATTTGTACCGGGTGTTGTGGTCGTTTTCTATGTATAATAGGTATTGGTATTGTATTATGTTTAACAGTTATTTCCCATAACACAAGCTCTGCATGATGCTGTGTGAATTGTCCAGCATTATTTATTATTTATTCATCTCGACAAAATACCTTAGGTTCCGATGTGGTAACAAAACCCTGCGGTGAGGGAGTTGACATCTCGATGCGTTTGAGATATTCGCGGTTTGCACTTCTGGTTCTCATATCCCGCTTTACCACAGCGGTTTTAACAGAAACGAGTTGGCTATAATACTCTAATGAATTGCATACATAACGTGATCTTAAGTCTTTAGTACAGGTAGTGCATTAGGTTTTTTTTTATCAGCCTATTCCGTCCCACAGCTGGGCAAAGGCCTCCCCCAGTGCATTAGTTAACATATTGAAAATAGTTTTCGTTTCCTTCCATACCTTTTGGGTTAGCTACGCCTATACCAGATAGAGATGAACTACTTTTCGTTTTTTGTTGTTTGACAGCGATTTGATAGTTTTAGAAGATATTGAATATAGTTTTCAAATGGTTTTGAAAGATTACTATTTTCCCGACAGCGCAAAAAGCTTCCTATTTTGTTAACCTCGATATTTTTTAGTCTGTTTGCTATCTGTTAGCAAACGCCTACTGCAACCTTTTCCTCTTTTTCCCATCTCTCCTTACTTATCCGTGTTTTCCCTGTTATTTCTTTTAGCTCGTCCTTGTAAATTGTAAACCTTATCGGCTTAGAAACTCTACGATGTTATATTTATAAAGGATTTTTCATAAAAAATCATCTTGTTGTTGATTGTGGTTTGAAATTCCTAGTGTACTTTAGCTAATGCAAGTTTCGTGTTCTCATATTTACAACGTGATCGAATATTTGCATTTTAGATTATTTCTGCCAATTTACATAAAAATTTCGTCTGGGAATAACCAAGCATCTTGTCAGTCACATTATAGAGTTTAGTTCATTTACCGGAGCACTTGTGCAGTGGTGCGCTCGGGTCAATAAAAATACATAGTGTATACGATGTATTTCTTAACAGCAAATAAAAACTCGCATACTAAGCTAACTACGAAGACCAATGTGGTGGGCGATGGTTCACCTGCAACGCAAGAGGTTGCGGGTTCGATTCCTGCCTCGGGACAAATGTTTGTACGATCTGTATATATTTGTTCCGGTGTGCAAGGGATTTATCACATGAAGAATCATGTGATAAAAAAATCTTTCTTTGTAATTTATATAGGTGAAAATTTAATTTTATCAGTCATCTAGTACCCACAACACAAGCTTTGTCAGCGGGGCTAGATGATAGCTGTGTGGATTTTGTAACATTATTTATTTATTTAACTTTTTTTTACAAATCGTTTATTGGTACACGACATGGAACAGAAACAGTTTTGAAAAATGATGTCATCTGCAGTAGTTTATCACTGTGTTGCAGAATGACAACGCCCTCCTTAAAAACCAGTACGATTATCTAGAGTACCATTTCAAACAAGAACATTTAGACAGTACTATTGATGATATTTTAACCCTTAACAACCTACCCGCGGTCTCTCAGACACCATCAATATTATTTTTGTAAATGTGCGTCCATCTGTACCTTTTTTCCGTGCCGTGTCTACGCTTTTCTCGCCGTGACTAAAATGGGGGGTAGGTAGTAGAGGGTTAATATAAAATCACCTTTGATTCATTGTTATTTTGGGAGCATTTGGGAAAATGTGGGGAGATTAGCACAAAATTTCGTATTTCTCAAAAAAAAACCAAACGACTTCCGACTCCTCATTATTTAAAATTATTCTAAAGCCAGAAACTGTACCTACTCGATTATTTCAATACCTAGCAATAAAAAAGGATCTCTAAAGCTCACAGTACTAAAATTAAGTTCATGATGTTTAAACACAATTAACTTAAAGAAGTTGCCAATTTCTTCAATAAATCTTTACCTCGACACCAAACATGTCAATTCGGACTCTAAGCTCGACCTTACTAGTCGTGGTGGTCCATCAGACGCCATTTCCTGTGAAGTGACTCCTAGGCCCTTCTATAAATCATTATGCTAATTTTTGGGTAGGGTATTTCTAGGTACTTTTTAGGGTACCGTAGTACCAATATTATCTAAACTTCGTTACTTTCGCATTAATAGCTTGAGTGTTATTGTTATTGATTTGCTACATATCGGTGTAACGATTATTTTACGAATTTGAGAAACACGTGCACCGATGCACAATAAAACTTTATCCGAAATAATTCATTTTTGTGTAAGCATGGGTTGCAGGTCAAATTTCGATGCCAATCGCGATAAATCTTACTTTTATGGTTTGCCATAAATTCTTCACATTATCGACTTAGCTACTTTTACTTTTAAAAATAGGATTTGAAAACTGTGTCTCGATCAGTACCAAAGACTGACGAATCTTAAATTTGGTTTAGACGCATAATGACCAATATGTATTGAAAAAATAACGGAAAATGATCAAAACGTTGTTCGTTAATTAATTTATTTATTTATAACTAGGTATGTATTTTTAGTGCGAAAGTATGGTGGGGTTGGTGTTATGTTGTTAATTTTATGATGTGAAACAGATTTTAATGTAATTGTAAACTGACGTTGACTAAATTTATGTATTAATATAATTAGTTAGGTCTTTATAATGTAATAATATATCTTGGAGCATCATTGGTACACGCCCTGCCTTTCTTAAATTCACAATTCTTTCCATCCAAAGGTTGCCTGGAAGAGATTGCTTCTAAGCAATAAGGCCGTTCATCGGCATTGTAGGTACTTGTCTTAAGTAATGTCTCTTGGTAATGTTGTTTTATGGTGTACAGTAAATAATTTTTGTATTGTATTGTATTACAATCTAGCTGTGCCTCTGGTGCTCCACCGATGGGACCACAGGAGAACGCACAAGAGTTCCGTGGCCTTTAAATACCCAGCAAGTTGTCAAGAAGGTATACTTTAAGGGAAAACCATCGGTCTGTCCTGTCAGCAGTCTTTCGCAAATCGTCATCCCACCTGCCCCCCTAGCACGGGAATCGTTGTCTAGGGTAGAATAGACAATAATGACATTGCATCGCCATAAATTGCGTACCTACATTATTGAAGTTGAAGGAATGCATTTCAAATAATTTACGCATTCGATGACGAAGTTTTTCTCTATTCAACCCTAGACAACAATTCCCGTGCTAGGGGGGCTGGTCGGAGGGCGTCCTACACTACGTTTGCTGAGTCGCAGTCTTCACTCAAGAACACGTTTACCCGAGCGATTGTTGGTTATTCTCAAGATATGGTAGATACATTCACTGCCACTTCAGTTTGCTAATCCTCTGAGCTATGTCGATAACCCTAGTTCTCTGTCGGATATATTCGTTACGAATTCTATCTTTCAGAGAAACTCCGAGCATAGCTCACTGGGCGACTTTAAACTGGTGGACAAACCCTACCGTGAGTGTCCACGTCTCAACTCCGTAGGTCATGAGCATGACGGTTCGATTTGAAGTATAGGTATAGGTTAAACGTATTTTAATTTCATAAGCTTTCAGATCTTTTAGATTTTATAGTGAATTTTAATATTATTGAAATATGTAATCTGCATAATGTTCAAAAGGCTATATAATATTGAATTTTGATTAATAATATGTATATTTGCACGCCGCGCAGTTCCTCTAATAACGCGTAGTGCGTTTACACTTTAATTGCCGCGGGACTTTCGTGAAAAACACTGTAAGGGTTTCTACAGAACGTTTCAATTAAAAGTTTTTACCATAGTACTGAGGCATTTAAGTAATTATCCAAACTTTCTCGTTCGAATCATTCTTTTGTTCTTCGGAATTACAAAACAATAATTATAACGTCACAAACAAAAACAACCTTGAATGTTCCCTAGTGATGGGGACAAGACACTAAATGTTGTTGTTTATCGATGTACTATTGAGTTTTAATATTAGTAACTTAATAATTATAATACCTAATAAAAGCAGGAAACAAATTGTCACTAAAGATTTTTTGATTATAAACACTATTCTTACTATGAATCTTATAAAATATTGATCAGTTGCTATCGCGAGTACCTAACAAAGTATACAAGTACCTATACTTTTATAAAATACATCTATAAAGTATATGTATATAATATACATATGAGTAGTATACATCAAACAAATTGTTTATTTGCACGAGCTCTTATAAAGAGAACCCTTCACAAATACAATACATAGAAACTGTAGTTTTATTGTTGTGGAATTCCAGAACACCGAGAAATTGATCAGACACGACTTTATAGTAGAGGCTGGTACCCATTTGTTTACAGGCAAAACCTTACATAACAAAGATTCTCTATTTTCGATGTTATGAAAAAAAAACATCATTTAAAGCAGAGGTCAAGATAAAAGAAAGCCAAATACTTTAAATCGGTTGAAAATAATTATTGAAATAATAATACTTCATGGAATTAAATAAATAGCAATCAATCACACTAATACTTATTACAAATGCGAAAGTTTGGATGTTTAGATGGATGGATGTTTGTCACTTCTTTTAGCCAGAACTACTTCGCTTCGCTTTTGCTTATTAAAACTCCTGATTTTCCTCCTTTCATTTTTCGTGAATTTACTGATGGTGAGGTTAAGAAGTGCGTTTCCTCCATCTCTTCCAATGCTGTAGGTACTGATTCTATCAGTAAGAAAATGATTATGCCCATCCTCGATGACATTGTCCCTGTGATCACCTATCTTCTTAACTTCTCGGTAAACAGCGGAGTGTTTCCAAGTGTGTGGAAAGAAGCGCAAGTAATGCCACTACCTAAAAAAGGTAAACCCTCTTCCTTTTCTGACTTCCGGCCCTATCCATCCTTCCCTTTCTCTCCAAAGTCCTGGAACGTCTTGTTCACCACCAACTTAGCCTTTTCCTTAACACCAACAACCTCCTTAACCCCTTCCAGTCCGGTTTTCGTCCAGGCCACAGTACTACCACTGCTCTCGTTAAGATTAGTGATGATCTTAGAGATGGCATTGAAAATCGCCTCGTGACTATCCTCTCTCTTTTAGACTTTAGTAGTGCCTTCAATAATGTTGACTTCGATGTCTTGCTAGGTATCCTGCGCTCCCTTAACTTATCTCCATCAGTAGTTCACTGGTTTCGTAGTTACCTTTTCGGCCGCCGGCAACGAGTTACTATTGATGACAAATCCTCCTCATGGTATCAACTGAGTGCCGGTGTACCACAAGGCGGCGTGCTATCTCCTCTTCTTTTTTCTATATTTATTAACTCTATCTCCAAACAGCTATCTTCTTCCTACCACCTTTACGCAGATGACTTACAAATTTATACCCAGGCTCCTGTAGAAAGGTTATGTGAAGCCATTGACAAGACCAACTCCGACCTGAAAGCTATCCTCGAGTGGAGTAGTTCGCATGGGTTAAAAGTAAACCCCTCAAAAACCCAGGTCATTATTATTGGGAGCTCGAGAATGATAGCTAGGGTTGATTGGCTCACTATTCCACAAGTTCTTTTTGGCAACACACCAATCCAAATTAGTAAAAGTGTAAAAAATCTAGGCATTTTCATGGACAGAACATTTTCATGGGAAACACAAATGGCAGAGGTAAGCCGCAAGATTTTTGCATCGGCTGCCTCCCTCAAGCGGTTACGTAACTTCTTGCCGACGTCTACCAAAGTTGCGCTCGCCCAGTCACTTCTGCTCCCTATCCTAGATTACGCCGACGCCAGCTATCCCGATCTTACCCAACTGCAGCTTGACAAGCTTGAGCGGCTTCAAAACTTCTGCATACGCTTCATCTTCGGTCTGCGTAAGTATGACCACATTACCGAGTACCGCAATAAGCTTAAATGGTTGCCAATCCGCCTTCGCCGGGACGCACACTTTCTCTCCCTCTTATACTCCATCCTTTTCATCCCTAATACTCCGCGTTACCTTAAGGAACGATTTGAGTATCTCCACCAAACCCATTCCCGTTCACTTCGTTCCACCGACACCCTCCAACTGACAACCCGTTCCTCCCATGCCCATAGCTCCTCCTTCACCGTACGTGCCACAAAGCTGTGGAATGCTCTGCCTACCACTATCAGACACGCAAAGTCTCTCCCTATATTTAAGAACATGGTATATCAACACTATCTTTCTTTAGTCATTAATTTCTAGTTTTTATTTTACATCTGTTTTACAAAGTTGGTATGTATTATTAATATGTATTTTATATTGTATTTTGTATGTATTTTAGTAATATGTATAGTATGTATGTATTGTATATTTAAGTTATACGCCACCGTCTATACTAGTACAACTGCTTCGTGTCCATCCCAAGGTTGTCTGGAAGAGATCGCTCTTAGCGATAAGGCCGCCCATTGTGCAACTCTGTTATTTATTTTTCTCCTGTATTCTTTCTTTTCTTTTGTATTTTTTTGGTGTGCAATAAAGTGTATTGTATTGTATTGTACTACTAACTACGACGGATCGGGCAAAAATTTTACACAGATGTGGTTCTAGGCCTGGAATACTACATAAGCTACGTTTTATCCCACAATTCTGTTCCTATGGGATATAGATTACTTATAAACCTTTCAGTAGAAACAAAATAATGAATTAAAAATAAATGGGTCACGTTTTAAGCCGGTAACGTGAAAGGGTAATAAGGAGGCATTTACTCTGCAGTGGGAATTCTACCTTTAATGCTAATAAGGTTGCTGAAGCAGCAATCGCGACTAAAAGTCGCGTCCTAAGTTGAATTTTTCCTTGCTAGGAAACATCCGCGAAGGTTGCACGTACACGTCTCCATTTATAATTCATTCCTCGTTTAGTGAATGGAAATGGTCACCTATTTGTACCTTCTTTATTGAAAGGACATTTACAGCAAAACAAGATTATAACTCTTACCGTATCTCTCCGTACCAAGTTAGCTTCTTCAATTTATTGATGTTTCTGATAGTACTTCATTTCATTGATGTTTCAGGTAGTACTACTTTGTTGAGCGTCGTAGTTTGATTTAATTCAACTATGTAACATCAATAAAATAAAGTACTAACTCGAAGATACTGCGATATCGTATATCAGATCAGAAAGATTGAAGAAGGTACCTACTTAAAAATCTTCTTATTTTAAAACGAAGACATTTTCACTTAAAACCGTGTGAGCGATAATGATAAAAAAGCGCCTTGTGAATTATTATAACTATGTATATAGTAAAAAGATGATTTATAACGGGATATTTACTTTGATTCAAAAATCATCTTTCACTTTTATGTTAAAAACCATGATATTTTAAAGAGATTTGTTTATTTAATGTCAGAAAAGTGGTAGGTGAATTTCGACAAAGGTGCCCAGACTCAGAAAAATAGCCAGGCCATTATTATAGTGGACCAGTGTGAGCACAGCACATAACCGGGGAGTGGTCAGGCGCAAGACCAACGGCTCAACGTACTCTCCGAGGGACGGGGGGTATAACACTGAATTGTTGAATGTACTTAGCAAGCATTTTTTGGCCTGGCTCAGGATTTGAACCCCTCAATATCTGCAGTTGAATACGCTACCACTAGACCAACGTCGCATTCGGGCCGAACATGAACGCAATATCAACACCCTATTTAGCCGTATTAAACGGTAGCTTCATTCTATCTAAGGTTATTTTTAATAGATTTTATCACGTAACTATAATAAAAGTCCAGGAATTTATTGCTTAGCCGCAACTCACCTGTTTTCTGCAACTATCGTTATAAACGCACTCACGTTTGAAAGCACTTTTACTTCACATTACGAACCTTTGATTTATGGTTTTATAAGGAGGTATTGTCGTTTATATCAGCTATGAATAAAATTTATTCCATGCGGCGCTTAGTATTGCGATAACAAAAATGAGCTTTAAAATATAACTATGTGAAAAAATAACAAACTAAAGTTAATTTGCTTTTATGTAAATAATTATACCTTTTTTGTATACTTTGTATGTGAAATTTTTAGTTGAATATAATTATGTGAAAAAAAACTTTGCTTTTTAGACTCATAATTTTTTAGATTATGAGTCTAAAAAGCAAAGTTTTTTTAGTTTTTTGTTGTTTGCTAGGTACTAAGAATCTTTTCATCATCATCAGCCTACATTAGTCCACAGCTGGACATAGGCCTCCCCTAATGAGCGCCATAAGAATCTTTTACCTACGTAAGAAGTAAGTACATCAAAAATTTGAGTTTATATCAAAATAGAAAGATGAAATTGAAACCCGTATTAAAGTTATCGATAATGTAAAAAGCTCGCAAGGTACAACACTAGTTCTTTTAACTGGTTCACAGAATATTTTAACGATCACTGTTCCATGAAAGATGGAAATAACAGTTTCTAGCGAATGGCTCAAAAATATTTTTTCTTCCTTCGAGAAATGTTTTAGAAAACTGAACAGGTAACTTTTCTCAATATTAAAATTTTAGTAGCGCTATCAATAAAATGTACAAAGCCTGTTGCGTAGCGGGTGAAGGTTCACTTAGCGCCTAAGACTCTGGTGGTTGCGGGTTTCGTTCCCGTCTCGGGTCAAATGTTTTTTACGATCTACTGATTTTTTTTCGGGTGTTCTAATTGTTAGGCACAAAATCTCTGTTTGCTGTGGGTTAGATTATAAAAATAATAATAAAAATAATAAATAATGCTGACAATTCACACAGCATTATCTAGCCCCAAGCTAAGCAAAGCTTGTGTTATGGGAACTAGATAACTGATATACATAATACAATATATTACAAAGATAGACATTTTATCATACATATAAAACGACCAGAACACCCTGAACAAATGTCTGCAGATCGTACAAACATTTGTCCCGAGGCGGGAATCGAACCCGCAACCTCCTGCGGTGCAAGCAGGGCTTCGCCCACCGCCCCACAGAGGTCGTCATGTATTAGACAAGTTTATTTAAGTGATATATTAATGTACTAATAGTTTCTTTTTAACTTTTTCCACTAGTGAACAAAAAGTTGAAGAGAATAAAATAAAATAAACAAAAAACAAAAACCTAATTTTGAAAAGGGTGGTAAAGTTTCTATGGAAAATTATTATTCCTTATTTAAAAATAAAAAGAAATTAAGTGTCGAGTTTGACATGTCTAAGTGGTTATTTTCAAAGCCTAAAGAAATAAAGTAACTAATTGACTTTGACTTTGTCAAATCATCAAAATCATGTTTTTAATATAGCTTCCCTCGTAAACACGTACTTCCGGCAATAAAAGTTCAATAGACTGAGATAAGACGGCAGACGACATTGCGTAATAGATTAGGCATTGGTGTTCTGTTTGCTGACATTTCTAACACTTTGCCGTTTGGTTTTCCATGATGAAGGGAGATGGTTCGATCCGTGGCTATAGACCTGTGTCATGGTAGCATTATTTTACAATACAATATAATACAAAACACTTTACTGTACACCAGAAAAAGAACATTACAAATAGACTGTTGTTGTGTATTTTACTGTAAGAGTTTGCAGTTATTTTAATATTTGCTTTGGATGTATTTGGATAAAATAAAAACTTTGTAAACTAACAAATGTTTTGTTCGACTCGTGGAGAAAAAAGAAGGGAGCTGGCTACAGACAACAGAAGACTATGTATTGCCAGCAACAATATGATTTAGCTTATTATTTATGTCATAGACATAGACAATTACATACTCCGATTCAAAAACCTGGATATTTTTCCTTTTATTCATAATAGGTAGTCTGCTAACGGAGCACATTGCTAAAATCTTTTTCTATTGGCATAAGTCAGAATGGAAATGACACTGTTTAGCAGTTGTTTTAAGTTAGTAGACTATAATGAATAATTGGGTGAGTATACACTCACCCAATTATTCATTACACAAAGGGGTACCCAAGGAATATTAGTGTAAATTTTTTAACGACATTGGTATCATCAATTTACAGGAGAATTTTATCAAAAATGCTTTTGCATATCTACCAAAATCTTGAAATTCATGTGAAAACATCATGTTGACGATAAGCTCATTTTTATTTTATTCCGTTTGTTTGGAGGAGGGACTTTTCAGTGTCTATTTTTCATGTTTAACCATTAAAAATCTATTTAATTTTGTTAACTTACCTATCTACGTTTACAAAAATTTTGTAAAATTTAAAGTTCTGAGTAAAGTTTTGGTTTTAAATAGTCTTGAACCACGGCACACAGCAGTCTGTGCTGTAGGACTGTACTACTAAGTACATATTTGGACAATTGACGTGAGTGGCAGATGTGATAAGATAAAACATATGTCAGAAGTGTTGAACGGTAAAAAGAAGTGTTTGCTTAAATAAAATACCTATGCACAACTGGCCGTGGCAGTCGCGGCGTTAGAATCGACCCCTCCAACACAGCCTTTCAATGTAAACTAATCGAACCTGAGAAGACAGATGACAGTGGGCCGGCCATATCTCACGAAGAACCGACAACCGCTGGGGTAATGATGTACTTCAGTGGACCGCGACTCGGCAAACGTAGTGCAGGACACCCTCCGACCAGGTAAGATGACGATCTGCAAAAGATTGCAGGCAGATGCTGGATGCGGCAAGTGTAAGACACAATGCTATGGCGCTTATAAGTGGACCTATGTCCAGAAGTGGACTAATATAGGCTGATGATGATGAAGGGAATCTACCAGCTTCCTTTAACGAGTTAGAATTGGAGGAGATAGAGATTCACGCCGCGACTCCACGGCTAACACAAAACATAATGTATATGTGAATACAAAAGAATACCACAGAAGTAATGCCAAAGGCGAGCTATATAACACGCCTTTATTCATTTATAACAATTGCACGAAAAGGTTAAAACTATGAAGTTAACTTTACCAAGTTCTTAACTTTTTTGAACTTAATAAAGTTGCAACAAATCCAATTGTGCAAGACTTTAACAGCGTTTCGTTCATTTGTGGTCGAACAGTAACATTTAAAAACTGTTAATAGATTCTTTGACCGAATTTTATTTTATGGTCGATAAAAATACTCTATGATGAAACCTCTTCACTGAAATCTAACTGAATGGTTTTTCACAAATCGATGTGCTAGATATGGTATCTTTAGGATAATAAAAACAATTTGATACAATAATAAAAATTCTAAACGCAGGTAATAAAGGCATTGCTGGCCCTTTTCTCGCAAATGATTGACGATGACGTCACACCACTCACACACCTAACTAGAACAACAACACGCACTGTAATGTGTGATTGGTCTGACGTCACCAGCGATGCAACCAAACGCAGAGCGTTTTTGGTCACGTGATCAAAAAAGTGCAGCAACATTAAACTAGCTTAACACAAGATAAAGTTAAAAACTACAACCCGACTACGTGAAAGTTATAAAAGTTTGAAACATTTACATTGACAAAATAGCATGACGTATCGGTCATATTTGATAGGCATAGAGTTGAAAATGAAAATAGGTCGTAGGTATTGTAATTTTTCTCTATGGGGCCTGCAGCCTGCGGCTACCTAAACTTTAATACGCGTTTTTAAGGCTTATTCGGGGTCGGAGCCCTAAATCCTATAGCCTATAACCATCGGGGTATTGAGACGAATCAATCGATACATAATTTGTTGAAATCGAACCAGTAGTTTCAGCGCTACGTGGGAACAAAGAAATCGGCCACATACATACAAACATACAAATATACAAACATACAAATATACAAACATACAAACATACAAACATAGGGTGCTAACCTCATAACCCTCCCCTGTTGGTAGTCGGGTAAAAATGCTGTATTTGTGTAATCTTCGATAGAAATGAAAAGCTGTGAACTGTTGTAGGAGCTGTATTAATTCGAACAAGGAAGTGTGTCTGTTGGTGGCCCAAAGAATAGTGGTGCGTAGGCGCGAGTCGACTTCGGACTCGCTCGGCGCCGGTCAGCTGCTGTCGGCGGCTGGCGGCGTCCAGTAGTGGGGATTGACCGGTTGTCTCCGACAATGCAAACAATCTCAAAATTTACTTACAATAACTGAGAATACAGTTTATATTACTTGTCTAAATAAAAAAATAGTATAAGTAGTAGTATTCAAAGGAATTTTTAGAAAAAACAGTTTTTTATCTACATAATAAAATTAGGGATGCTTGACTTAGCCCCGTTCGTAATTAACCAATTCAAATATAACGACGCATTAATTTAGTAACGGTTTATTATGTTATAATTATACCTAATGATAATGAGTTACTGCGATATTTTTAGAACGGATTTCGTAAAATATAAAAGAACCGTGATGAGCAAAACCTTTCTGTTTTTAATTTTGCAGGCGTCATACGCTGCGGTAACTGCTATCCAACATGCGAGCCACATGCTTGTTTGCCACCTTGCGCCTTGGCCACCTTGCGCCTTGGTGGTATAAAAATTAAACCTTGCCAAACCATAAATCAACCTCAAATGAAGTCCATACCCACCGCAAGTGTTAACTGTATCAGTTAACCTTGTTAACACCATTGTCCAATTGAAGAGGTGTCGATAATTCGATGGCGAAGGTGAAGTCATACATAACATATGATTTTGTAATTCTTGTTCTGTTTTCTCGGACGTGACTTTTTGTCGCAGATTTTCGTATTTTTTATTGTGAAATAATTTATTTTTATTGACGAAAAATACATTACCGAAGAGTGTAAGTGTACAAGTGGGACGTAGAGCTGTGTCTTTCGTTTTTCGCGTCGCGAAGGCATTGAATGTGTTATTTAATTGACTCCTACCATCGTGGCCTGTTACTTAAATGAATCGTAAAAAAGGAAGCAAAAAGGTCTATTTTAATGATATTTACATAACTGGCATCACTTTGTTATCGATATTCCGTGTAGCGTCAGCATGAATAAAGATCTGTAGAGCGAGCAAAGCACGATTATATTTTTTACTAGCGGCCCGCTCCGGCTTCGCACGGGAATATTCTATCGCCTATGTTCATCAGGAATAATGTAGAATTATAATGGTGAAAGAATTTTTCAAATCGGTCCTATAGTTTTGGAGTCTATTCAATTCAAACAAACAAATCTTTCTTATTTATAATGTTAGTGTAGTTAGAATTTTAGTATTACTTCAAAACAAATGATAGTAGGTATCTATTGCTAACAGAATATATAAGTATCTACACATAAGTTCTATTGGGTTGTATTCAATACACAGTAGTACCATTGTATTGTGTAGGTACCCGTATTCTACCCGTATCCGTATGTATACTTCACATGTAAAAAGTTCGGTCGTCCCTGAAAACCTTGCAAGTTACGACCAAAAGTCGCACCTCCTACAAACAAGCTTTCACGAAAGTGCCGACAAACTCCTAGTTACTGCAATCAAAGCCATCGACAGCAATTTGGAGAAAGGTGTCGGTCTGTCGGTTTGCAACTGTGTGTAATTTCGGAATCATTTATTGCAATGAATTGTTGTTTGCGAATGTGTAACGGCTGAAGGCTTTCTCGATTGGAATGCTTTGGATTGAATTAGGCCTTATTTATATATAACTAGCAGTGCCTTGCGGTTTCACCTGCGTAGTTCCCGTTCCCGTGAGAATTCCGGGATAAAAAGTAGCCTATGTTCTATTCCAGACTATAATCTATCTCTGTGCCAAATTTCATCCACATCCGTTCAGCCGTTCTGGCGTGATAAAGGAACAAACATCCATCCATCTATCCATCCATCTAAACTTTCACGTTTATAATATTAGTGAGACTTATTTCTGCCCGCGGTTTTGCACGATTTGCTTCTACCGAAAAGAGTCTTCGTGATATATCGAACCAACTTCCCCCTTCCGACCAGACGCACAGCGCATTATCATCCCTTCTTGGTGGAGGCTATTTTAAATATTCTACAGAATAGTTATAATAATGGATTCACATTAAAGCGATGTACAAAAAAAATTTAGTTCTTGGATATCTGTCGACCTAAAGAATCTAAAATATGTTCTACGTGGATATACCGTCCACTCGCACCAAGTGTTTTTCCCTCCACCTTCATCATTCGTACCGCTGGGGTTCGGAACACGCTCTTGCTGTTGTTTTCCCAGTCAATTACAACCTGGGTCTCTTCAATACGAAGTGAATAGGAATCTCCTAGACCTTCATGATACATCGTCGGCCACATCTTCACTTTGCATCAGGTGAGATTGTGGTCAAACGAAGGTCTAAAGACAATAAAAACAAATCGTCGACCACATCGTTACTTTTCTTCAGCACCACAAGACCATAATATCAGGTCAAATAAAGGTCTATAAATTACAATAAAAGAAAAAATAATGTTGTATTCTATCCCATGAAAACTGGATTTATGGGATAAAAAATAGCTTAAGTGTTATTCCGGGTCTAGACTTGGAACCCGCTTATTCTAACTTCAACGCCACGGAGTTACAGCCACCCTCGCTCCACACAGTTGCGTCGAAGCTGGCGTGAGTAAAGTCCACCTTATAATAGAATATCCACGTTTATTAGGTGCAACGATAGAGAGGAAAAAACATGGAAAGTCGTGAAGCCATAGATAAGACACTACAGCTCTCAATCTAGACTAGTATCTACATTTCAGACATAGGCCTCCCCCTTGGGACACCGAGGACGCCTAGGGAGGCATGCACCGGCGTCAGCGAGCTGCTGGCCTTCCTGGAAGACATCGTGTGGTTAGATTAGCAGCCCACCACCCGACACGCAAAAAGGGCCCATCTGTGGCCTAGTTGCGGAAAGCAGTCCAGGGACAAGTAACAAGTAAGTAAGTAGGCCTCCCCCAAGCGACTCCACGAATAGCGGTTCTGAGCCGCCTCGATCCATCGACTACCTGCGAGCATTAAAATGTCAGTAATAATGCACATAACCATTTAAACACCTACTTGATTAAAGTAAAAGCGAGTGGTAACAGGAATTCTCACTTTCAATTAACACTTTGCAAATCACTCGGTACCTGTAAACACTTTCTGTTCAGTTCGGACAAAGACTTTGTAGTTATTTTGTTATGTTTGAACAAACTGCACTTATTTTGAGCAACGGTTTATTATTAAAAGCCTGAATTGTCTAACTAAGAACGCCCTTCGGTCAGGGGGGATGACCTGCGACGAACTGCAGGCAGGTGCTGGATGCGGCAAGCTCAGTAGGGGAGGCCAGACTAATATAGGCTGATGATAATGATGTTCTGTCTAAATGCAGGGCAAATGCCTACTTTTAGGGAAAAATAAATAGGTTTATATGGATACCCAACGTCTTTAACGTTGCGGCTTTTAAAGCTGCCAAGGTTTGTCTATCAGGTTTGTATCTTGTCTTGTGCCTACACCTTAGCCAAAATCCTTGTAGAATTTTTGTAAACAAACCACGACTCAAATAACTAAAACTCACTTGGTTGGCGTCGAATTTCAGATATAATTGGAAACAATATTTATTGTAGAAAGGATCTCAACAGAGTGAATTTTAGGTCAATTATGGGCGGTGTATTTACAAACATTCTACAACGAGTTTGGCTAAAGTATAGTTAGGTTATAAACAGTGTTTAGTTGAACCACAAGTAAAATTTTTGTGATTGTCCACTGCGTGCAAGTCGTGCAACGCATTAACGCAAGTCAATATCTGGATCAATATCCACTGCCAAACATTGTAGTTATGCATCAAAGTGAATCATGAATCATTGCATTGAATCAATTCAATCAGCGGCAAATAAATTATACCAGTGATGAAATATCCTGTGATTATTTAGGTAAAGTAACACAATCTGGTTACATTGTGAACCGGTGACATTGTTGAAACGCAGGAAACTAACTTAGACACGTTTGTGCAAAGTTCAAGTGCGACCTAAGTTGTGGAAGTTAAAGCTCACATGAATGAATACATTAAAAAAAAATGCTGGACAATTCACACAGTATTATCTAGCCCCAAGCTAAGCAGAGCTTGTGTTATGGGTACTAGATAACTGATACACATAATATAAAGATAGATATTTTTATTATACAATAGAAAACGACCAGAACATCCTGAACAAATGTCTTCAGATCGTACACTCATTAGTCCCGTGGCGGGAATCGAACCCTCAACCACCTGCGTCCCAGGCAGACCTTCGCTCACCGTGCCACAAAGGTCGTCAATATTATCATTATTGTATACAGAGATATATTATTATAGAGTCGAAATACTATTTATGTGAAAGTTTAGATGTTTGTTACCTCTTCACGCCAATCTACTGAATGGATCGGGATGAAATTTTGCACAGATGTTGTTCTAGACCTGGAAAACATTAAAGTGGAAACGCATACGAAGCCGCGGCAGTAGCTAGCTAGTAGTTACTCATTGAGCTCTTCCTGCGATCACTCTGATATTTAGGGTTCCGTAAGTTCTGTTGTTCCGAACCAAAACCCGCCAAGCCGATATTTTGTCAAATTTCACTGAAAAATGTCAAAATCGTTACATTGAAATCTTATTGACATATCAGCACACAGCTTCAGGCAAGGGGTGATTTCCTCCGTCCACGGTTTCAGGACAAAAACCCGCTAGCGCTTCCGCTGCCTACCATAAACTAACCATAAGCAATAAACAACACTAATCTCACTAATATTATAAACGTGAAAGTTTAGATGGATGGATGGATAGATAGATGGATGGATGTTTGTTCCTTTATCACGCCAGAACGGCAAAACGGATCTGGATGAAATTTGGCACAGAGATAGATTATAGTCTGGAATAGGACATAGGCTACTTTGTATCCCGAAATTACTACGGGAACGGGAACTACGCGGGTGAAACCGCGAGGCACTGCTAGTAGATTATAATAATCCTATAGGTGCCATCAAATCCCATAAACTGACTTTTCTAAGAAAGTCCAGAATTTAATATTAAATCCCCCGTAGGTGCTTATACTTACGATGTTATTTTAAATAGTGCTGTGGTTCAGGAGCGATTACTGTAAATTACTGGGCGATCTCTGCCCTCTCGGGATTTGCACGTGTCCATTGTCACACGATTTTAATGTCGCGCATCTAAGGGCAAAAATTTAAGCTTTATCGGACCACAAAAGTCATTTATAACGGGATATTTACCATGATTTGCTTTTTGAGTTTTCCAATATTTTGGTTCCACAGTTTCAAGTGCCATGATCACGGAAAAATTAAAGTCACTGTCGGTGGCTTTTAACATAACCATGATAAGTTTTAAAAGTTTTACGTCTATGTCTTTTGCTTTGTCGTTTTGTACAAATATTTGTGTTAACGTACAAATATTTTGGCTTTAGTCTCGTGATTCGGGTTGGACAAACTATGTACATTCGTAGAAACTTCTTCTTCAAATGGGACGCACTTTTTTCAATAAACTACCGCGGTGGTATGGTTATTTAATTTTATAGCCTTTAACTATAAAATTGAATAACCATACCACCTTTATATATGAAGGTAAGGAACTTCTTCTTCACAAAACTGTATACAGCTTATAAGAGTTTCTCGAGCACAAAAAGAGTTGAACAATGGCTCCAGTGCTACCTACACAGTGTTATTAGTTATTAGACTATTTAATTGATTATCGCCCCTATACAGCGAATACCTATTGTATTTTTTTCATGTTTTTTTTTTATAAATTTGACAAGTCTTAGCCTGTACACCAAAATTTTCTATTACCTATCTATTAT
This sequence comes from Eupithecia exiguata, assembly GCA_947086465.1. Taxonomy (NCBI): domain Eukaryota; kingdom Metazoa; phylum Arthropoda; class Insecta; order Lepidoptera; family Geometridae; genus Eupithecia; species Eupithecia exiguata. The sequence continues at coordinate 1,372,770 of OX352250.1, read as the reverse complement.
TAGAAAAAGAACCAAAACACCTTTGACAATAAAGATTAATATTTTTATATTCTTTTGTATATGTTGAAGTTAGATTAGCCCTTGTCCGATCTTTATTTGTTTTTTAGTCACTATCTACATTATCATCGTCGGCTCTAGTCGACCCTCAGCCCAGCATAGACCTCTCTATGTTTATGCCATGTGCACGCCGGTGGCCAACTATAAATATGTATTATATACTAGCAGCGCCTCGCGGTTTCACCCGCGTAGTTCCCGTTCCCGTGGGAATTCCAGGATAAAAAGTAGCCTATGTCCTATTCCAGACTATAATCTATCTCTGTGCCAAATTTCATTCAGATCCGTTCAGCCGTTCTGGCGTGATAAAGGAACAAACATCCATCCATCTAAACTTTCACGTTTATAATATTAGTGAGATTAATCCGAACGCTCAAAAAAAAAAACAATCAAGACTCGTAGACAAAAAAAAATACACGTGTGTCGATAAGATCAAATGGGACAAACTTTTAAAATTAGTCTTACACCTCAACATAAAAGAAATACCTATTTTTACAACAAAAGCAAAAACAATTAAACCTTATAAACTAGGTCAAACCAATTCCACTTGTTAAGAAATAGACCGATGCATTTGTAATTTTAATGTGCCGTTAAACTTTTAAATCGCGGATTTATGACAGTATCGACCTATTTCTAAGGCTACAGTGCCACCAGCTTTTTTGTCGTCGTATCTCAAAATTTAGGTTCGGTTTATAAGATATTTTTCATAACTAGTGATTCCCATTATGATGTAAGTGTCAACTGGGTTATTTACCATGCTTAATTATAATTACGAGTAATTTTATTACGATTAGAGTAAATCACCACGATAGTTTCAGAAATAAATGGTCGTCCGTATTAATTTTATTTACTATTGTTCGTTTTTACAAATTTCGCTATGGCCTAAAACCTTTCGGTGACCAGCTAACCGAGAGGAGTAAATTGAAACACATCGCTACATGCATATTAATATTAATGCATGTAGCAAAAGCTGAATTTACTCCCTTTGGCTTAGTTTTCATTTTATTTTATGTTTCATTGTAAGTTTGATTTTAAAGTACCTAGTGTTTTAAGGCAATCAACGTTTTTTTCTTTCTTTCTTTTTCGTTCTGTTATCGATCAAAGTATTGATTCTCTGTATAATAATCAATTTAACTATAGTTTTTGAATCCACAAGTAAGTAAACAAAATAGCCGTTTTTCAAGACTTCGACTTCAAGAAATATTATCGTTTAACGTACAAACAATGGAAACCCACACAGTGTCAAGTGTCAGAACAGGCCCCGCTTTCTTCTGAACACAGACTACATTTCATCCAAGCATCTCATAATCTTCAACAGCGAATACAAGCCCTGTCCCATAGTCCTAAGGTTGATTTTATGGGCTCTGATATGATAGACACCTCTGATTTTGGATTTAAGTGGACTTTTGTTTAAGTATTTTTAGAATGGCGTCTGTTATGTAATATGATATGGGTGTTATTGTTTCATAGAAACACTCATGTTATGAATGTTTACTGTGATTTAGAAAATAATGGTGAACGAGATTTTATAGGTTATAGGTATCTGAAAATTATGATTTTATTTTTCGAGAGATCTGTTTGACTAAGTTAGACGTTTCTAGGGTTCCGTTTTATCATCATCAGCATCCTGACGCTGCAACCGCGGGTGGACTTGGTCTGATCGAGTACATTTCTCCATCCGATCTTATTCTTGGCTTTTCCGGCCAGCCGTCTTGATGGATTACATCGAGCCATCTGAGTTTCGATCTTCCTCATCTTCGTCTTCCTTCTGCTGCGGCCATTAGGTTTGCCACGCAGAAGACGCTTTGGTGCTCTGTCGTCTTGCATTCGTTCTACCTGACCAGCCCATCGAAGACGACCGACTTTTATAAACTTTACGACATTTGGTAGGTACGTGTTGTAAAGCTCATGGTTGTATCCTATTCTCCAGCTATCACCATCCAGTACAGCGCCGAATCATCTTAATATTTAGGGTTCCGTTTGTATTAAGAAAACACTCAGCTAGTTTGTATTAGAACACAGTGCAGGTACTGTATGTAGATGAAAGAGAAAAAAGTTTAAATACAATTTAGCCTCTTTGAAATAAGTAAAATGTTAAATGGACAAAAATACCTTCTTTATCCTAATCTGGAGTGCAAACTTCTATCACATCTTATCATGGCAAATAACACATCTACCTATGCCTATAAATCAGATCTGTCAAAAATACTGACAAAATCAAACACAAGAGGACAGTTTGAAACTCTACATTTTTTTTACAAACAATTGATTGTCATTGATATGTTAACAATATTCGCACCATAAATTCCAATTTATGTATACGTAAGTACATAAGATTATGTTGTACGAGTAAAGTAGTTTAACCCCACAGCTGCACGGGTTGTATCTATGGAAACGTTTAAAGGTAATTTATATCCCATGGGAACTGATTTATGGGTTAAAAATTAGCACATGTCGGATTCCAGGCCTAGAAAAACCTGTGTGCAAAATTGCAGCCTCACCCGTAAAGAAGTTTTGGCGTGAAGGGGTAACAAACATCCATACATCCAAAGTTTCGCATTTATACAGGGTTATTGGTAAATTAGTGACAATACGCGAACTGCAGGTTCAGCCCATCATCACAAATAAGTTTTTGAAGACGCCAGATCTTAATTCTTAATTTTGGTGTTGGTAATGAGTACCCCCCGCAATACAATAATCGTTCGTTAGAGAGGTTTTATTTGAAATTCAACTTAAAAACAGGTCTGCCCTGAATTAACAGAAGATATGAGAGTGAAAGATCGATGTTAAGTAATCGGACTCGTTGGGTTCCAGACAAAGAGGTTTTTTCATTTAGTATCAGAGGTGACTTTTTTTTTTTTTAAATTTAGACTTGGCGCCTGCTCGAACGTGTTTGTGATGATGGGCAGGACCTGCAGTTCACGTATTGTCACTAATTTACCAATGACCCTGTATAGAGAAAACAAAATGATACACCAAATAATAAACAAAACTATAAAAAAGAAAGTAAAGTATGTGATGAAAAGTTAAGTTCTTTTTTTGCAGCGGCGAAACAAACAAACGTAGGTACGCTCTAAAAAGATAGTTACTTAATAGTGTGATGTAATGTAATGTGTGCATGTGTATATTTATGTTGAGATTCAGCTATAAATTTATAAATAATATCAAAATACTGCCCCAGAATCGAGACTCAGGAAATCTTAAATCGCATAGAGCACGCATAAACCACTTTGAATTATAGAACCTGGATACTGCACTTAGCATACGTACATAAAACTAATGTGAACAGTATGTTTGACAGGTTGTGAATTGAACGCATCTGTCATTGGTTACTCCAGCTTTGATCTTAAGTTAGATCCATTTATCGAAGAGTGTTAAGTGCGAAAGCCTATTTTGTTTTATTGCAGTGTTTGATTGAGACACTACAATAAATTGGCAACAATGTAGATGCAGAATATTTGTTTTACCATTATTTTGTAAAAGCTAATAAAAACCTCCGGAACCCGGTTACAAGCTTGATCGAAACAATCTTGGCTGATTTTGTTAGATTAAATTAAAAAGCATAGTTTCTAAACATAATTGTTAACAACTTTGTACAGTCACGAATGCATTGTTTTCTTGAAAACATATAACTTTATGAAACTAAATCAAAATATGTAAATGTTATTCGTTTCCTTAATTTAAATTATGTAGCGTTAAATTTATTACAATTTGTTTACATAACTAAACATTCGCAGAAGCTGTTATAACGGTCTCAAGGTCATATCTTGCTACGAATTTATATTTGGAATTCTAATGTCAATGCCATCTTAGAAGACTAAAGTCAAAGACCAAGGTCATTTAGTAGCCAAATTTAACATCGTTATTTCAACTTGCAACGGACAAAAAATCACACTTAAATAAATGCAAAAGTTTGCAAGTTTGGACGTTAGTTACGTCTTCACGCCGAAACTACTGATACAGTAGTTCTACGCCTGGAATAAAATATAGGCTTCTTTTATCCAATAAATCAATTCCCACGACTTCGCAGGAATACTCACATACTATGAAATCAAAGTGATCACTTTATTTCCTAGTTTGACTTATGTAATCTGAGTTTTGTGACGTGTCCAAGAGTCCTGTAAGGTCTAAAGGAAATAAAGCACTTTGAATTCTGAATTTTGTCTCTTGTACAGTATCTTGTTTTATCCTCCGAGCCCTTCCTATCTCAAGGAGCGCTTTGAATTCCTTTCTGACTCTCACTCTCTCTCTTTGCGTTCCTCTGAAACCCTCACCTTAAAAGTTCCTGCCCACACTACCACTTTCTACGAGAAATCTTTCACTGTCCAACCAACCCGTCTATGGAATGCTCTCCCTCTGGACATCAGACGTGCCAAATCACTCCCTATCTTTAACTGCATCATCAGCATTACCTATCGTTACAAAGTTAGACAACTTATCTTTATGTTCATGTAAGTTTATTGTAATTTTGTAGGTTATGTAGGTATTTAGTAGAGTAAGTACTATTTATTTATTTTATTGTTTTTTTAAGTCTTTGTTGTTCTTACATGTCCTGTTCCAAGGTTGCCTGGAAGAGATCGCTCATAGCGATAAGGCCGTCTTTTTACTTCTTCTCGTAGCATTTATACTGTACTGTTTTCTGTGTTTGTGTGGTACAATAAAGTATTATCTTTCTATCCCATGGGATAGAAACTACCTCTTATACAACGCGTGTAAAGCTGCGGGTAGAAATTAGTATTTAATAATTATTATTTAATTAATTATTAAAGAAGTTTTTATGTTAATCCAGATTCAGAACTATAAGTATGTAAAATTTCAGCCCGGTCCATACAGTACTTTCGTCGTAAAGAGGTAACAAACATTTAAAGATCTAAACTTTCGCATTTATAACATCAGTGTGATATATAATGTGGTACGGAACCCCTTGCACGCGAGTTTGACTCGCACTTACCGTATTAGTTTAACCTTTTTTCTCTCAAAGGTAGAATATATGTATAGAAATCGCTAGAACAGATTATCTTATCTACACTAACATTATAAAGAGGAAAGATTTGTTTGTTTGAATTAAATAGGCTCCGAAACTACTGAACCGATTTGAAAAATACTTTTACCATTAGAACTCTACATTGTCCCTGATGAACATAGGTAGGCGTTATAAATATACCCATGCGAAGCTGGGGTGGACCGCTAGTTTCCTATAGTTTCAAATAAATAATTCTAACTTTCAAACTCAAAACAACATGGAAACTGACCGATCGTATCATAAGACATAATATCGTTAGAAAGCCAGTCGCGTGGGAAAACTAGTTGTTAACCGATCTACTCGTGCAAGGGTATGGACGCGAAATAATTGAGAAAATGAGTTAACATACATACAAGAATTACATGCACTTGAAGTATGTTCCTGTGCATTAAGTTGTTAGAATAACTAGAACGGAGAATCGACAATTAGAGCTAAATTCTGCCAAATTTCCATCAACGCGAGCGACGACGCGACGACGGTGAGTTTTTTTTTGTATATCTTGACGTCCCTTTTGGAATGCGATTCTCATGGTGGGTACCTGGGTACAGACCAAGCACGCGAGAGCGAGCGAATGCAAACGAGTGGGATTCAACAATCGGTACGTTCATTCCATATTACTTTGATGTAGCGACAGCCGCCGTAGAACGGCCGAAGGCGAACGAAGGCCCTTGTTTGGACTCGCTTGCTTTCGCAAAGACGTCCACACTGGTACTTTTACGTTCGTTCGTTAGCCTTCGCTCGCTCTCGCTCGCTTGGTCTGTACCCGGCATTATTATTATATTAAGTTCTTTCTACTCATAAAATGAGTTTATGAGATTTACTTATGATTGAACGTAATACATAGAATAGGAAAACCCATATTGTAGAAAATTTTAGATATTCAAAATATCGTATTACTTAAAACAAACCTTCCGTTTTTCACTTATAATCAATTTTAAAAGATTTGTTCACTCTGTTTGACTTTAGTCAGTGACTATCTCTCTGTAGTCTTACTGACCGTTCTTACAGACTTCCAAACAGAAATTCTGTAATTGTACTTGTTTTTATGTTTACGTATACCTATATGAAGACTACAATTATTTACATTTGCATTTTAACATTCTCTAATTCCGTCAGAATTTGCGCAGAATGTTACATACCGTATCTCACCTTGACAGCCCATAAAGGTCCACTGCTGGACGCAGGCATCCCCCTGATAATCGCCTTATTAGCTTTTATCTCATGGGGGAATTACCATAATCTCTACGCTGGACATGCGGGTTGGGGATCGCAGTTCGGTGGTAGATCTATTCTGCAAGAGGCGCTGCTGCCTTCCGGTGTATGTCTCTTAGTCGCCTCTTACGATACCCCGGGAAGAGTTGAGGTGGTGCAAAGTCAAAGCAGGCATCACACGACTTATGCCGGGTATATACGGGTATATACGTGGTGAACGTTCGTCATCGATCGTCGAATCCCACTCGTTAGCCTTCGCTCGCTTTTGTTCGCTTGGTCTGTACCCGGCATTATGTATGACTTATGCCTCGGGTTACAAATAGATAATTATGAATAAAAAGTTGTTAATAAGTAAATAAGACCGAACAGCTCTACTAACCTCAAATAAATAAAACTTCCTCAACCTTGACTTCAAAGGATGTGTCACATTAGACAGATTTTACCGGGTTATTAATAATGAGGTTGTTGACGGAGATAAGGCGAAAATATTGTACAATATTTGACAAGGTTTTTGTTAAGGTCGATATTGATGTTGCAGATATCCGTATCTGGAGATTTTATGAGGTCACGTTGTAGATGGTAGATTTTCAGTACGTACCTGCAACAAGAAAACAAAAAGTTAATAAAAAGTAAATAAATAGTCGTATACCTATATTCTATTTATCCATTCCTGAGGTCATCATCAGCCTGTATTAGTCCACAGCTAGACATAGGCCTCCCCTAATAAACGCCATAGCACCCTGTCTTCAGCTTGCCGCATCCAGCATCTGCATTCTTTCACAAACCGTCATCCCACCTGGTCGGAGGGCGTACACTACCTGAGGTATTCCTGAGGTCAATGTTTGTAAACAACTCACAACACAAATATCGTAAAATTAAGAGATAAGTAAGTTTTAGAATTAGTAAGTACCGAAAATCGTCGAAAATAATTCAGAATTTGTAGCCGGTCTTAGTTTTTAGGGTTCCGTACCCAAAGGGTAAAAACGGGACCCTATTACTAAGACTTCGCTGTCCGTCTGTCCGTCTGTCACCAGGCTGTATCTCATGAACCGTGATAGTTAGACAGTTGAAATTTTCACAGATGATGTTTTTCTGTTGCCACTATAACAACAAATACTAAAAACTAGAATAAAATAAATATTTAAGGTGGTTCCCGTATGGGAACCACCTTAAATATTTATTTTACTTATATTTTAATTTTTTTTTTTTAATAATATTTATTTATTTTACGTTTGTTGTATAACAAACGTGATTTTTTTGCTCGTTTTTCTAAATAATGGTACGGAACCCTTCGTGCGTGAGTCCGACTCGCACTTGGCCGGTTTGATTTCTTCTACAGTAGATATCCTTACATTTAGGATGGTAGAGCCACAAATTCATACATCCTATTAAATTTATAAGTACTAGTTTGTACGACCTTATAAATTATGCCATTAAATTATATTGCTATGGGTAAAAATAGACCGTAAAGCCAATATTTATTTGTTTTTATGACCTTGTCTAGGTACGTAAGTAGTACCAAAGTGTTATCTTAAGGTTAAGGCTTTACTTTATGGTGTTTATCAATAAACGTATTATAATTATAGGGTATTAAAATTAACTGCAGTTATGAAACAAGAATTAAAACATCGAATTTATTGAGCTGTTAAATAATTATTTTGTTATTGTATACCAAGGCTTTATTTGAGTTTCCTACATAATTTTGATTTATATTTGTAAATTATTATTATCAATTAGAACCTTAGAAATGAAATAAGTTCCCAAAAATTATCAGTTTCGGCAGGATTCGAACCCGCGCCCCACCCTCAGTACGGGTGTGCTCTAACCACCCACCATAAAACCTTAGAATTGAGTAAAGGCAACACCTCTCGTCAAGCGAATCAAATGTAACTTTGGTCGTTGAGCAGGTTTGGTTAAACTGTAATGTTACCCCTGTAGGTGGAGCCACCGGTGCTTGGTTAGACCACACCCGTACTGAGGGTGGGGCGCGGGTTCGAATCCCGCCGAAACCGATAATTTTTGGGAACTTAGTTCATTTCTTAGAGATACCCAGAGTGCGGGTTAGCACTGTAACAAAAAACCTTAGAATTAGAATCTTGATAAGTTTGAGTTTTGATTTCGTCCATGACTTACACGCCTTAACAAAGACACACTTATGTAGGTCTCTTTGCATAAAAAATTAGTTATTGGTTTTAACCTGACTTTGCACTTTCTAAATCATTGCGTAAAAACTAATATGAATCATGATATATTAGAAAAACATTTTATTTCTTTTTTAGTCTTACGAAATTTATTATGAGATACAGAAAAGTCAGCAGGTAAGTAAATGTTTGTTATTTTAATTGGAATAAATAAACAAAAATCAGCCAAGTGCGAGTCGGACTCGCGCACGAAGGGTTCGGGACCATTATCTATAAAAACGGCAAAAAAATGTCTGTTGTATGGGAGCCCCCTTAAACATTTATTTTATTCTGTTTTTCAGTATTTGTTTTTATAGCGGCAACAGAAATACATCTTCTGTGAAAATTTATACTGTCTAACTATCACGGTTCATGAGATACAGCCTGGTGACAGACGGACAGACGGACAGCGGGTCCCGTTTTTACCCTTTGGGCACGGAATCCTAAAAAGTACGTATACATAGTGTCAATAGTGCCTAGCCTAGATAATCATAGGAAGCCTAGAATACCTACACATCCGGTGTAAGTACAGGGTGTACCAATCTAAATGGTACCTACACGCAAAGCCAGTGAAATTACACATGAGTTATTCATTGTGTGCTAAGCGAGCTAGCCCGCTATGTTATTGTGCGTTATGTTATGACATTCGTAGTGCATTTCAATGTAAAGGTCTGAGCCAACGGGCAACTTATAGTGGCGACTCTTGTATCAGTCGCGCAAGGCTCCACTAAAAAGCTGATCAACAGAAGTGAACAAGTGTGAAAAACATGTAGCCGCGTTACGAATTTCCGAAAGAATGATTATACTGTTATTAATTTTGTCGTATGAATTTTTATCCGATTAACGTTTGACCGAATAGACGTTTGGCAAGTCATACATAAAAATATATATACAGCCGAACATATAACCTTCTCCTTTTTTAGAAGTCGTTCAAAAAGTCCTAGGTGTGTTACGCGACAAAAAACTTTTTTGACTCTTGTATAGGACTCTACCTAAAGCTTTTATTTCCAAGCACATATCTTTTCCCAAGTATTTTTTTTCAATCTCCTATTGGACCATTCCCGATTCTATATTTTCGTGTACATAAAAAATTGTGTCTGGGATTGACACTGATAGAACAAAATCTTTTGTTTGTGTTACATTATATCTTAAAATGTTCCGAAAAAAATGGTCGGTGTCTAAGTTTCTTTTTGCAACGTGAACCACACTACCCGTGTGGTGGTCTATACGTTGCCGTAAGTTGCCCGCTTCTACCGACCCTAAATGCTAGGCTTATTCAATCATTATCATTCACACTGCGCCTTCTCTATTCCTCAGTTAAATACACCACAAAATATTGTCGATGCAGATATGCCAATGACTTTGCATCCGGTGTTTTAATATAACCTACTTATAAATTGTTTCATTCATGAGTATGGTACGAATTAAGCGAAATTTAAAATAGGAAAGCAAAGTGAGCCGTTAAAAATTAAGGCATTGAATGTGGTTTTAAAAGCAAATTCTCACCCCTGAAAACTTAAAGGCCAGAAAAATCGTTATTTATAATAGGAGAGCGATGTGAACCGTTAAATATTAAGGCATTGAATGTGGTTTTAAAAGCAAATTTTCACCCCTTCAAAATGAAAAATCGTAATTTAAAATAGGAGAGCAAAGTAAGCCGTTAAAAAGCATTTGATGTGAAAAAACTTAACAATCAGAAGAATACCACTCGCATCATGTCGACACCATATTTAGAAAACAAACCGTACTTAGTTTATAAAACATCTGTAGAGACTCAGTTAAAGAATTCTACAAGATATTTATTGTAAGCAAAGAGACTACAAAATAGGTGGAAAATATTTTGTGACACTACATAGGTATAGATATCATTGAGTCAAATCCCAGAAATTCCAAACAATTTTTGGTTTTAAGAGATATCATTAATCCGTCGTCCGTTTTGAATTAGCATTTGAACGTGATTTGAACATTTTTCATTGCCCGTGCGCGACAGTAAGCGTTGATGAAATTTGTGTTTGTTTTAGTACTAACCTTGCTTTCTGTTATTGTTGTCAGTTTTTGTAAGTTTTCATTCATGCCTTTGTTGACATAAATTATCTAGCATTCTAGAACGGACTTCAAGTAATAAAAATGTTCTATCTTTGATTGTACCTTCGATGTTATTACATCATGTAAATGTTCATCCGGAATGGCATTTAATTTTCTATTCCTACCGTCATACGTTATTTTCTTACACAACTGAACGTAAGCCAGGTTGCCAGGTCGTTGTGTTCTTTATAATTATAGCAGATGATTCATTGATTAGGTAACTTTATTGGCTTTAATCATAGTTCAAAATTGTTGATTGACGGATGAAGTACTGAGTATCTAGATATCATATACAAGGTTAAAACTTTTGAAACTATCATGGTTATTAACATAGAAATCATTTAGAACTGGATATTTACCATGAACAGAGCGACATTGCATACCAAGAATGGTACAGGAGGCCAATGAGATTACCAAACACAGAAACTTCAACCGCGAAGAAGGTTTCCATCTATCCGGAACCTAGAACCCAGTGGTGAGATTGTGTAAAAACCGTAGCAGTGATATACCAACCAGACCGCGTTCAGATACCGTCAGTGTTGTGTGTTGTGATCGATTTGCGTTCGAAAGTGAAACCGGTGGGTGTGGTAATGTTCGTAGCAAAAGACAAAGAATGAGGGTAGATCGGTATGTCTGCCAATAAAAACCAACTCGCAGTGACTTTAGTTCTTCCGTGATCATGGCGCATGAAACACAGTAGTTACAGTAACAAACGTAAATGTTCAGTTTAAATAAATACGATAGGTAGGGAAAAAACCAGTAGAAGTCGCGTATCGAATAAAACTTACGAAAATAAACTTTACTGGTTTCTTAAGTAAAAAACATACAAAATTCGCATTAAAAAAACTGTTTTAAATAAAATAAAAAAAAAAACAGCAACAACAGCACATTATTTTTTGAATTACATAGTATGTTTTACTCGAGTAATCCTTTAGTTTTTTAGGGTTCCGTACCCAAAGGGTAAAACGGGACCCTATTACTAAGACTCCACTAAGTCCGTCTGTCCGTCTGTCACCAGGCTGTATCTCATGAACCGTAATACCTAGTTAGACAGTTGAAATTTTCACAAATGATGTATTTCTGTTGCCGCATAATGGTACGGTACCCTTTGTGTGCGAATCTGACTTGCACTTGGCTGGTTTTATTCTATTTAATGCTTACATTTTGAATAAGCAAAAATTGGATTTTTGCACCGACCTTACCGACCTTTTTGACCTCTGTCCCGCTCCTATAAACGTGAAGTCCTATGCTTATCCTTTTCACAAATTTTTGCATAAGGCCCGCTCTCAACAAGTAAATACTATATGGTGCCATTTCAAAATGCAGTACCTAGCATTTTATGAGAAACTCTTACAGTTAGGTCTAAATAGAAACTTACGAAACATCAAAACTATCGTAGTTTGACGAATTCATTACGGATGTTAGCGGGTTAACCACGAACCTTATTTGTGTTACACAAATAACACAAATAAGGTTCGTAGTTAACCCGCTTACATCCGTAATGATTACGAAACATGTTCTAATATTGTCTCCGCTAGCGATACAATACAATAGTTTTATTTATAAACGTCTCTTTAAACATTCATTGGCACACAAAGTCTATGTAAAGGCTCGCGCACATATAAGCAAATTGCATTTGTGTGGTGTGTGTCAGACTCAACGGAGACTAGCCAGGTGTGCAGGACATATGACAGTGCCTAAGTGTGTGCTCAAACACAGGTGCCCTCTCGATTCCCTCACTCTTATAAGATCTGATGGGCCGGCGGCGTGTCGGTCTACACGACCGGGGAGAGGTCTTTATTTCCTAGCTTTACTTTATGTAATTCGAATTTTTATGACGTGTCCAAGAGTCCTGAGACAGGGCGCGATGGCGCTCATTAGGGGAGGCCTATGTCCAACAGTGCACTGATATAGGCTGATGATGATGATGAAGAGTCCTGTAAGGTTTAAAGGAAATAAAGCATTTTGATGAATGAATGAGTGAATGAATGAATGAATGAGTGAATGAATGAACACTTTATTGCACTAAAACAAAACAAAAATAATATGTAGATGTTCATAAACAATGTCTGAATAAAGAAACTTTTTATTTGATTTTTTTTTATTTATCGAGACGACGTAGGTAGGTACTTATTCGCTTGCAATGAGAGCAAGGCCTAATCTGTGTATCTAACCCCTTATTTTATCGCTAGACAGCATGGCACGACCGCCATTTTGAATCCAACGACTATAAAGTGAAAATTTGACAGATAAGCAAGTACGGAAAACTATATTTCTAGGTTATGGGTAAGGTTTTACTTGCGATTTCACTTCTATGTAGCTGATCAGTGCAATTTAAACCTTAGATCTATGACTATACGTATCACATCACACTAATATTATAAATGCGAAATTTTGAATGTTCCGATATTTGGATGTTTGTTAGCGCCAAAACTACTGAACGGATCGTGCTGAAGTTTTGCATACAGGTAGTTCTAAGAAATGAAATTAGTTCCAAAAAATTTCGATATCGGCAGGACTCGAACCCGCGCCCTACCGTAGGTACGGGTGTGCTCTAACCAAGTAAGCCAAGAAACCTTAGTCGGTTCCGCCGAAAATCTTTGGGACCTCTTACGGACTATAGCGCCCGTGGCTCCACCTACAGGTGTAACATTACTGTTTATCCAAACCTGTTCAAAGACTAAAGTTACATTTATATGTCGTATGTACGCCGTATGACATAACAACATAGCGCCTACTATTTCATGATGTTTAAAAACAGATTTAAAAAACTGAAAACTTTGAATTTAATTTTAAAATTGCTTTTATGAACTTATACTAACATTTTCCGACCGAGTTTTGCCTCCTATCATGGTAATACAAACCTTTATTAATTTTCTACGCTAAGCTACTTTCGTTGTAAGGAGTAGATAACATTCTGACACTTTAAGTGCAATATGATTTTATACAGCCTGATTTGATTATGTTGATTAGACATATTTTGATAAAGTTTTAGAAATTAATAGACTTGTTATTCGCAATGTCTAATACCACCCACAGTCGGGAGTGGGTTGGGTGTAATTTATTTGACATTGCCTTTTGTTTCATAGTTATTTAGTTCCAGCTTTGACAGGAACATAAAAATTACAAAGTAACTACTAAGTAATAAATTATTTGTATTCACATTGTTCTTTCTCTTTACTTACTCTTTATTTAAAAAGTCTTGACAATTAAATAATAGTAGATTGTTTTACAAGGGACTAAACCATCCCATTATATACGAGGTTGTTATACTCCCGAGCGTAGCGAGGGAGGATGACAAGACCGAGTTATAATGGGTGGTTTTGGCCCGAGTAAAACACTCTACTTTTCACTTCGATTGCGAGAAAATAAAACAATTCAAAATTAGACAATTTTCAGAAATTTTATTAAAAATTAAATGTGCAGTTAGAGCAATTTTGAATGTTTAGTGATATGTTTTTCCCGGGCAATTTTATTTCGGTTGATTTGATAATTTAGAAAAAATCTTCTCGTTGAAACATTAGTGGGACGTAACTCCTGATAGGCTTTAACTATATTAAGGTATTCTCCACTGATGACAAATTTACGCTCTTTGTTTGTTTTCGTGTTCGGCAGACTCACAGCTTGTAGGTTTGTATCCGTTTCTACGTCTTCTAGCGTTATATTAGCAAGCTCTATTCCTCTGCATGCACCGCTGATTCCATAAATTAAAGCAACCTGTTGAACAAAAAAATAAGTGTGTTATTAATCGTAATAACCTAGGTACATAATTTAGGTATGTAGGTAGGTATCTATTTATTTAGTTTGAGTTGAGTACATAAGTAGTAGGTTACCTTTGTTGCCAAGTATTGTTTATTTGGAGCGTTATTTAAAAATGTTTCGATTTCTTGTGTCGTCAAGACTTTAGATTTTTTTGCCTTGTATCCAGTGGACAATTTCTTCAGTAAAGCCGTTAAATTTACATATTTTTTAATATCGACGTCGTGTCTCGTTTGTAAGGTCATTCTTAACATTGAATATGTGCTCCAAAGAGTCGACGATTTGAATTTTTTCGATAATTCATCAAAATAAGTGAGAAAAACCCCTTCTGTAAAAGAATCCACACGTTTCTCATCTCTCCATTTCATAAAATTTTCGTAACTCTTTAAATATATTCCACGTGATTTTGTCGGCAACAGATTCATAATTATTTCTTTGCCCTTTTCTTCCATTTGCATATTAGCATCTTCACTATCACTTGATGACATTTTTCACGTTCACAATTTGGAAGTAAAAGTCAGGAAGTTAAACGTAAAAGTTTGTGATTTGGAATGAAGAAAATTCTAGAGATTTAGCGCCAATACCATCTTTTTTTTTAAATCTCTATTTAACCCGCAACGAAAGAGTTCGCATTCTACCGTGAAGGGAAGAATCAACCTTCATAAAACATCACCAAGACGGTTCTATTTTCACAAAAAAGGTTGACGGAGCACCAAGAAGTCGAGTTTTTATGTAAGAGAACGAATGCTTTGTACTGGCTGATGATTTTAGACAAAAATTAAAAAGAAAAATTACTTTTTAGCCCGAGGGATTAAACTCGAGTTTTAGGCCTGCTAAGCTACACTATTATGATACACTTTTCGAGCAAGAGAAGTGAAAATTATTTTTTGAGTGGTAGCTAATTATTTTAATTGTAAAAGCACAAAAAGGCCCTGTTTTATTTTATAGACTTATTTGTTTTCTGTTAGATTATCTAGCTAGAGGATAAAAAAGCTTGGGACTGGTTTTGCTCGACCTCGGAAAGTAGCATTCTAACAAGGTAAAGGTTTCTTGTTCGCTTCTTTACTTTACCTTAAAGATTGAAGTGAACAAAATATCAAAGTGTTCACTTTATTTCCTAGTTTATTTGTAATTTGAATTTGGCGTGTCCAAGAGTCCTGTAAAATCTAAAAGAACTAAAGTACTGTGATGTTTGTTTTGTTTTTGGTCCATTATTTTGTTTTTTTTTTCATAAAATAACGTCTGGAAAAAAAACTAAAAATGTTATTGGATTTTCACAGTGTGAACATTGTTGGTCATTAAAAGGGCAATGCGAAATTAGGTAGAGTCAAAATTAAATGGATATTAATCCACATGATGTTAGTGATAGAAAAAATAATTTAAAAAAATGTTTTTTTCTAAAAATAACGTTGGTGTAGCCACAAACCGTTCTCAGTAATGTAATGTAGGTACTTATTTCTAAAATAATTTTGTAGGTACCTATCAAAAACAAATCCCAACAAGAAAAAATGAAGAAGGAATAATTATGCCCACTGTGGCACGGAATGTTTGCCTGCGACGCGGGAAGTTGCGGGTTCGATTCCCGCCTCGGGACAAATGTTTGTACGATTTGCAGATATTTGTTCCGGGTGTTTTCTATGTATAGTAAAAATGTATGTCTTTACAATGTATTGTATAATGTTTATCAGTTATCTATTCCCATAACACAAGCTCTGCTTAGCTTGGGGCTAGATGATGATGTGTTTATTGTCCAGCATTATTTATTTATTATTGAATAACTTAACTTTTCTCTTTCATATTCTAATTAAAACAAAACACCTTCATCACTGAAGGTTAATAGCATAATCATCTAAAATTGTTTACATCGGCGATGGTTCTTGTAAATATATACAGGGTAATTTGTGTAATTAACTAATGACAGTATTGAAACCAATTTCTGTTTTTAACTAATTACGGTGATAATATTGTGTTGATGTTTAGTAAATAGTATAAGCATAATTTAATATTAATAATTCAGATATTAATAACGACGCGACGTTTATTTAGGTTTGGATATGTTGTTTTCTCAGAAATTTGTAGACACATTGAAAATATAAGCGTCAGTGAATACCATTGTTGACCAAAGGCTAGTTAAAACTTTCTTTCGAGCAAAAGTTACACTATTGTTGCTGTGTGAATTGCTCAAAATCTTATTTTTTTATTTAAACTGTTACAAATCGCATTGTATCACTTTTAACGAGTGCAAAATTGTGAACATAAACATATCGTTCTTTGATTAACATCTATCTACCTGTATTGTAAACAAGCGTCTTATTGCCATCGATAAAGAGATAAGAGGCATTGAGCTTGACTTTCGTGCAGTTGATTTTAGACAATTTACATGCTTGGTGGACAATATCCGTGTTCATTATGAATACGTGGAACTAAGTAAAATTCTAAAAGGGTGTGTAGCAATTGGCATTTAGCAAGTTATTTACATGTATTTGTTATATCCATTTTCTATATTTTGCACGCACTTGTTAGTTAATAAAACGGGTTATATAATATTTTAGTTTGCAGTCTACAGTTTGCTCAATTGTTACAAATACCTTTCCTTATTTGTTTCTATTAATTGATAGCAATTTTTTCTTTCTTCGTATAAATATCTATCATTATTCATTTGTATTTTATTTTTATAAGTCTATTTATCGACTTTCATTACAGTTCAAGTAATAGAAATAATTTGAATTTAATTATCAATTAAAAAATCAATAAATACTATACTAAACTGAAACAGGAGTAAAAAAATCGTGACACTTCATAACCCTTCATACAACCTTTAAAATATTATTAGAAATCACAAGAAACAGATATAACATAACGTTATTGTGTATTTGTATTTCTTTAATAATCAAAAACGTATAGCTTTTATTTACAAGACACTATAAACCAGAGGCGGTGTCTAGTGTCGGTGCTAACAGAACCTACATAAGCTATCTAACGTTGTTAGTGGTTGAAATAAATAGTACCAATACCTAGCGCCAAAAGCTAAGGCACCAATACACAATTTAAACTAGTCACACTAGGTTATTTAGTTTTATCTTTGTAGATACATACATGCTACTACGTTGCTAATTATCTGACTGTCATACAGTCAGATAATTCTCCTCTACCTGAACCTCAGGTGTAGAAAAAATAATGTCACATTTTTACCCTGTTTACGTAAAACATTGTTAGAAATCACAAGAAACAGACGAATCAACGTTTTTGTCATGTAAAATATCTTCGTAGAAACAGCAAAAATATCAAATTACGTCTACAACCATAAAACTGTAACCCAATATTTTATCAAAAATATTATGATTGTTATCAATTCCATATTTTAGGCCTAATGATGTTTCCTATCTTCGAATTCGGACCACCCTGCTATGTCATTAAAATGAACATCTAAATTAGCCCTTTTTTCTATTTTATCATTCGGATCTGAACTTTATTGCTTTTTATTACTGTTGAGTAAAAAAAGATTAAAATGTTAAGTCACTTTCAAATACCTGTAGTTTTGACAGTCGGCTTTTTGACAACCCTGTATTAAATCAGACTTGCGATATTGAAAAATGGATTTTATGTACACCAAGATAAGATAGATTTTTATTTGTTGAAATAGTCGGAAGAGTAAAAATAAAACGTTATTTAAACTGTTATAGTGTGTGGTCTCGGTTTTTTGATTTGTAATGATTGACTCCTTCTATTTCGAGGGTTAATAAAGCAATTTTGTTTTTTGTTTCACACTTTAAAATAATTTGATGCTTTTTTATTGTTTGTTTAGTTGTTTGTTTTTGAAACCTTGGTTTTTGATCATAAAATACAGGCTACAGGAAATGCTGGATGCAGCCAGCTGAAGACAGGGCGCTTACAGCGCTTATTCGTTGAGGCCTATGTCCAGCAGTGGACTAGTATAGCAGGCATCAGCCTATACTACCTTACCTTACTACCAAATAGTATCATCATCATCAGATGATGATGATGAAGCTATGCAAGACATAACTACTTGGATAAAGAAGAATAACACAGGGAAGAAGAGGCGGACAAAAGCGAAAGGAGGCCTAATCCCAGCAGTGGGCGATCCTAGCTGCACAATTCAACTGTATCTTTGAGTATATCACTCACAATATTTTTACCACGCATTGGCTGTATTTTGAATACGAATACAAAACAAAAGAATAGGCAATTCATTAATTAACAAAATAATGATCATAGATTTAATTCAAATTAATCCGTGAAGTGGTTGTTTGACCGTTTTGATTAAATAAACCAATTTAATTGAATTGAAAAGAATGTGGGCGGCTAAAACAGGCGGTTCTCCAGTATCACTTTGTCATATAAAAAGTATTTTATGACTCATTTGAAATACCTACCGGAATGGCAAAATGCAAAATTAATTAAAAAATTCTTTAGACTACCGTAAAATTAAGCTAGCAACAAATTTATTCTAAATCACGCCCTCTAACGAAAATTCCTGAAACTAATTTTCAAAACCAAACAGCGTAGAGTGAAAGTGGCCAGTAAGGCCAAGACTTAGATGACTTTAATTAAGTATAACAATGTTATTAATTTTAAGCTGTATGGGTGAGTCTTTGACGAGTACCGAGACGTGATCGTGTATCGAATTTTCCATAGGTTTTCGTACGTGCCACTATCGTGCGGACAGGGACACAAATCCCATTCGAATATGAGACGTCACGATCAAGACTAAGTCTCGAAACTATCGTCAAATGGCTTCAGGGCTCTGAGCTTTATAGTTTCACTTTATTTGCTTAGAATCAGTAATAAAATTTCAAAATATAAATAATAGTTTCCTTTGGAAAACCACTTTCGAAAAAGGTATAGTACTTAACTAATATCAGAGTGAAAATTAATGTTTTTCTTTTGTTGTTCTGTTGTTCTTACTAGGTATATTAATTTAAACCAAAAATATTTTTGGTGGATATACTAGTACCTACATATTAGTATACTACACCGTATTTTCTACATAATCATTGTCTACCTGGTTATATCTAAAATTCAAACCAAAACCAAAAAAATAAGAGAACTTTTGTACGAGAAACTAAAAAAAAACAAAACTACCCAGACAACGATTAACAAAAAAAAAACAATTGCACTTGGCGAAGCCTGTCCGAACAAGTCGTGTCCACTTAAAGCCCGCATAATCCGTGACATCTTCACTTCGCCTTAAATGACGCGGTTGTCCAAAAAGCACCACTCGCCTTAAATGATGCGGTTGTCAGTCATTGATTTCAGGGTTGTCAACAAAAGGTTAACCTACAAAATAATGTTTTTGTCTTTTTAGTGAGCATTCTATAACGCTTTTAGCTTTTATTTAGGTCATCATCATCATTGTTAGCTCTTGTCGGCCCACTGCTGGGTATAAACCCCTCTATCTTTTTGCTATCCACCTTGGTTCTATGTTGTGGGTAAGTTAGTGACCAAAAATACTTTGCTAATTAATAATTATCCTAATTAAAATGTTAATGTCAAATTAATTGTTCGATAAAGCATTATGTTGTATGTATTCTCAAACTATATAAGAATAAGAACACTATACACAAGAAAATACAGTGATTTATGAGAATTAATCATAAAAACAATGTGAGACCAAAAGGCTACCACTCAGCGTGTGCTTTAGAAGCTCGGGGAGCACAGCAGCGCTGGTCTTCCGTAGCACCTTAAAAAAACTAAAATAAATAACTTTATTTCTTTAGGTTTACAAAATAAGCACTTAGTCAAGTAAAATTTAATGTAGGTACTACTATAGGTAGTTACTGAAAGCTTTGAATTTGATAATTACGTAAAGTTAATAATGATACTAGTAATGACCATCATTGGTGGTGATGCTTAGTGGTAGATAAACCACAGATTTGGTTGTGATGATAAATTATACTTTTGACGTTCACTGTACTTACAATAATTTTGGTATGAGGGACGAATCTGGACAAATATTATCGTGCGGGACGAACAAAGACTTTTTAATGAAGTGGGCCGAACATTAGGGACGAATATGGCATAAATCCTATAAACAGCTTTATCTTTATTTTTTTAGTTTTAGCGTTAGTTATTATCATAGGATGCTAATGATACAAAGTAAGCACATTTAAAAAAATGGTCTCTTCAGCAATGCCAAAGTTGAAACCGGTTTTTTTCTAAATTTTTGTCTTCAACCGCTTCGATACCCTGTAATAGCCAACCAACACTGACTCACTGACTGAGTTGCATCCATGGATTTGTGTTTTCTTCGACCTTCTCCGTAACAAAGTGATTGAAGTTTTGTGACCGTAACGAATTCACATTATTGGAAACATTTTTCGTAACGGTAATTGAATATTGTCTTAAAGTTTTTGAGTAAATTTAAATTAAGTGACGTTTTTGTTACACTCCTGGCAGTTACCTAAACTGTTAAATTACCGATTTATGTACCTAGTCAGAATCCTAACTCTTCCCGTGGATGTCGTAAGAGGTGACTAAGGGACATACACCGGGGGGCGGGTAGCAGCGCCTCTTGCAGAATAGATCTACCACCAAACTGCGATCCCAACCAGCATACCCAGCGTTGGGATTATGAAACAAAAAAGTAGTAAATTGGATTATTTGAATTTATTTTACAATTCGTGTCTATACTGTGATACAACGTCTTCTTACCGAATTATATTTTTTTAAAAGAAGGCGAATTAAAATCGCGAATCAAAATAGATTTACAATGAAGTAATCGTTATGCAATTTTATTACTCGCTTGACATTGAAATACCGGTATCAAATAAAAGCAAATCTACATAAGTGCTTGTTTTATTACTTGTAGGTAAGTATGCCTTGTCGTTTTATGTTTCTCCTGCAAATAATCATTAAAATGCCTTTACCATCGTCTAAAAATTTAAGGTGTAAACCAAACGAATTTTTTTGTCATCTTTTCTGACTCACGTACACATAATGTACTTACACACTTGAAGCAGCTCTAACATGCAGAAATTTACAAAAATTAAGCATTCTATAAAAATAATTATTTATTATCTACGTTTTATTATTTGTACACTGTCTCTACCTGTTCCATGGCCTCTTCTATAACTCTAAAGTTTGCTGGAAGAAAACTCTTAAAAAGGGTTAGACTCGTTTATTGTACATAACCTATTAGATACGTTTATGCTATGTATAGAAGAATAATAAAGAATTACAGAATATCTAATAATATAATATCTAATCAAACTATAAACACAAAATGTGGAAAAAAATGTAGAGCCGCTTAAAATTTTCCTCAAAATAAGATGGCGCTAGTTTCGCTTATTATTATAACCCTGTATAAACTGTCGCTAGTTTTGCTCTTAATAACTCCTTATTAGGTAGTCAAGTATAAATTGTAGGCTATTTTAAAACACTTCAACCAAATTTACGAGACAAAAGTAACTCCCACATAAAAATGGATGACAAAACATCTGATTCACAGCTGTAACTTAAACGACACTTAAACGTAAAAGTTTCGTTCATTATTTGCTATTTAAAAGCGATTCAGAGCAATAAAGACTTATCTCGTAAGATAATTACTTGCGTTTTGTTACGTCAGTAGTTAATTGCCAAGAAAGGACGAATGCAGAAAGAGCCATGATGTAACGAAGCTGAAGTGGGATCTCGCACGTAAAAACTAAGGTAGGTGCAGCGTGACGTATGACAGCGTGGTCTGCATAGATAGAGAGAAAGAGGTTGTTTAAGTAATAGCCCACACGGCTCGGGAGAAGTCAGGCGCAAGACCAACGGTATGGTATTTTCCGAGGTATCGCCAAGTTTAGTGATTAGAGTTAATTAAAGAAATGATCAGTGTGAATAACCGACTGTAAATCTGTCAAGAATGGGATCACTATATCAGCGGTTAAAATAATAAAACCGGCTAAGTGCGAGTCGGACTCGCGCACGAAGGGTACCATTGTCTATAAAAACGGCAAAAAAATCACGTTTGTTGTATGGGAGCCCCCTGAAATATTAGTTTATTCGGTTTTTTAGTATTTGTTGTTATATTGGCAACAGAAATACATCATCTGTGAAAATTTCAACTGTCTACCTATCATAGTTCATGAGACACAGCCTGGTGACAGACGGACAGCGGGAGTCTTAGTAATAGGGTCCTGTTTTACACTTTGAGTACGGAACCCTAAAAATGAACTCAGTGTTCATCGATCTATTTGTGTTCAAAATATAAATTGTTTTGTGTACATAATTCAAAACAAGAGCCGCTATGACAATGGTGTATAAACCTTTACAAGCAATAAAAGCATTCGTTTTGATAATTAGAATTGTACTGAACGAATTACAAGACGATCTAACGGAATTAGATAATTGTACCCACTCTCTAAGTTGTGGTTAAATTGTTACCATGTGATAAGGGGTCATAGCTATGGACAATGATGAAGATAAACCTAAAAATGCCGCAGTATTTATATAAAAAAACAAGGCACTTACTGTATTTGTGCGATATTATACAATTTTTAAATAAAATCTATTGTAGTTAGATTTTTCATTACGGAGTGAGATGAAGAGAAGTCTCGCAGAAATTCACAATTTGTTGATAGTTTATCTAGCTAGAAGACATTAACTGATAAAAGGGTTAGAGAAAAGAATTACATCACTTATCGGCGTGCATAGCGGTTGTGTTGAGCCATGCGTTTTCCCTAAAGCTCGTTGGTTGACACCGTTTTACGGCCACTTCCTTGGAGGGCCACCACCCAAATTACTTGTTCGTCCATTTCCCAGTTCGGCCATTTCCCCGAACGACCACTGGTCAAAGACAGCCACTTCTTTGGACGACCACCACCTAAATTCGAACAGTACTAATGTACGAAGCGAACATATTTTACGCGACTCATATTTTAAGGGGCGAATTATGGTGCCATTTTTTTGAAAAGTATAGGCATAGGATTTCGCGTTCATAGGAGCGGGAAGCATGAAAAAGAAAACTAAACGATTAGGTACTCTACTAGATAGATTGATATGGATCAGTTGAGCTACTTGTAGATTGTTTGCAACAGTCTACAGTTAGCTCAATTGTTTCAATTGTAAATACTAGTTTTAAATTAATTCTATTATTTGATTGTAATTTTCTTTGATTAAAAATAAAGATATCAAAAAAAACTACTAGAACATTAGTCTGGCTTTAATTCGTAAACAATAATGTGGTGTTGTCGCTGATAATTTAGAGCATTTCAATTAAAACAGTTTTTTTATACCAAATTTGTATATTTTTTAAATTATATAAACCAGTTCATTTTCATAAATTCTACTACTACTCGACTTCTACAGGTTTTTTCCCTATCTATCGTATTTTTTTAAAATGTTATATAATAACATTTACGTTCATTACCTAACAATACTAAGTGTTTAAAAATACCCATTTTATTTGATTTTTGCATTATGCGCACTCTTAAAAATTACACCCGTTTTTGTTCAGTGTCAATCAGCCTGAAGTGACAAGACTAGCGAAGAGAACACTCTCGCCCAAGAAGTGATATCTCGTGAATACCGAAGTTAATGAATAAACATTATAATAACGCCCAAAAAACTTGCTAACGCCGTGATCATTAGTAGATCATTATTCAAAGTAATCAAGGCACGTCAAATAATGATTGATGATTGGTGATTATGATTACCTAACTATACGATCAAGAAGACTTGGTGGCTTAGTGCAAGTTATGCTGACTTTGATCGTAACGTTCTGGGTTTGAGTTCCGTCGTAGAACCTATGGATTTTAATTGAATTTGTGAGTTTATGAGGAGTGGTAGCCTTGTCTGTGGCGTTAGAATCGACCCCTCTAACTCAGCTCGTGGATATCGGAAGAGCCGACTAATAGAATCTACCAGAGCTTCGTAAGTTTTGACATATCAGATTATCTAGCCAGACGATAAAAAGCTTGGGACGGTTTTTGCTCCAACTCGAAAAATAAAAACTAATAGGCTAAAGGTTCGAGACCGGGACAGAACTGGAATCAAATCCCCTGTCGGAAGCGAAACTTTGAACTTTTCACGTAAAATTTGTAAAAAGTCGGTCAAAAAAACATTCCGCCTCGACACGACACGTGTCACATAAATAATTAATGTATCTTTTTGTAACATATTACAATTTATGACATTTCCTGATGTTACAAAATAATGATCTTGTTTAAAAATTTGGTGTAACTTTCTCCAAAAATATAGTTTGGAGGTACTTTCTTCGTACAAATAAGAGGCATTTTTTTTGTATAGAATTGTTAGTTTTTTTAAAGTCGTGTCGTCTGTGTTAGATTTAAGTTTTTAGTACTCTACTTTTGTTAGCATCTTATTTGTAATGCCCCCTAGCCGGGTTCATGTTTGGAACTGTTTTCAATTAGAAGACCAACAAGCGAAACTTTGAAGTTTTCACGTAAAATTTGTAAAAAGTCGGTCAAAAATACATCCCTGGTATCAAAAAAAATCTTGAGTTGAGTCTATTGTAGTACCATGATGGCCTAGAAATAAGCATTACCAGGTCAGGTACGTTTAGATCGTCCCCTACGATACGAAGCATGTTTCTTCTGTGGCAACCATTTTCAACGGCGACAGTTTGTTTTTTATTGATGGGTTTATTTATGTGCGTCTAAACTTCCCAAAAAATATGTTCAAGCAATCAGTTCATCAAACAATATTGACATAGCAATTACCTAACCGAAATGTTTGTTCGACCGACTATTTACAATAATTAGCTTCATGACCGTCGCGTCGTTTTCCTCGTCCATGTTTTTTCCCCTCACGCGTTACCTTTATTGCAATATTTGCAGTATATACTTTGATTATGTATTTATTTTCAGAAGTTTATGAAATTAAGTTCGGAAATAAATATATAATAGTCTCTCGATCTCATAAAGGATACATTTCGGAAAATACTCACAGGAACTACATGACCTGATTCCACCACCCCCCTTCCACTCCGCCTATTCCCGGAACAATCGGGAAAAGAATTCCCGATTGTTCCTAGCTACGATCATACTAGGAACAATCAGGACAAGCAGACGCACAGCGCATTACCACCTCTACTTGGTGGATATACCATCCGCTCGCACTAAGCGGTTTTCCTCCACCTTCATCATTCGGACCGCTGGGGTTTGGAACACGCTCCCTGCTGCTGTTTTCCGGTTAATTACAATCTGGGTCTCTTCAAGACAAGAGTGAATAGGTATCTTCTAGACCTTCGTGATCGTCGGCCCTATCTTCACTTTCCATCACGTGAGATTGTGGTCAAAAGAAGGTCTATTGACTATAAAAAAGGTTTTTCATCGCCTCGCTGTCGCGACCTGGGACCCTGGTAATGTCACAATCATTGTAAAGTAAACGGATTTAAAGTGAAATTTTGTAGCCATTCTAAACAAAGATTAGACCAATTGAGTCCAGTAAAGTTGGTACACCTCTGTCGTACCATTTTGAAATAATGCAAAATGGTTTTGCGTAACTCGAAGGGCTAAGAGCTTGCAAAACATACATCTCTTGTTTGCGAAGTCGGTTTGTTTGTTCTATGCGTTATGCATTGTGACAGACAGACAAAGGGAATGAAGTTTCAATACGTACAGTTAGATGTTTTCAGAGAGTCGTAAGCGTGTTAAAATTTTAAACATGATTACGAGTGGTTGAACATATTTAGGTATGAAGGTATCTATGACCTAATCCGGCCCGCCAGTACCATCAATCCGGCGACAGCCAAGGTATAGGATAGCAATAAAGAATTCAATGCGAAATATTCTCGTATCCCTAAGTAGAGTTATCAAAGACAAAAATTGTATTTTTTTTATTTACAATACAATACAAAAATTCTTTATTGTTCACGAGAAAATAACATAACAAAGAGACATCACATAAGATAAGTACAATGGGCGGCCTTATCGCTTAGAAGCGATCTCTTCCAGGCAACCTTGGGATGGAAAGAGTTGTGCATTTTATTTGCGTTAGTTATACCTAAGCCTAAAATATGCATCGAATAAAAAATAGATAATTTAGTAAAGTGCCGAATGCGGTGTTTGCGCTGCGCCGTATGCTATGGAATATCTATATTCGTCAGTTTACGCCTATAAAGCCTTTTATGCTATTCTAGTGAAAAAAATAGGAAAAAAAACTTCGGTTCACGGTCTGAATTCTGCTAATCAATCACTTAACTATGGCAATGGTATCGTCACAGAATTGTCCATAGAAGAACACGGAGAGGTTGATAGAATGGTTTCACCTTGACACTTTTGACACGCGTCCGTCAAATCTGTAATTTCTTCATCAAAGGTAAAATGCCAGAATGAGTCACTTGAACAGCCGGTTCTTTCAAATGGTTGTTATTTTTGACAATCGTTTAAACTTTTTGTTAACCTCTAGTATGTGGAGAAACCAAGCTTGGGTTAGCTCATAAATAAACAAAACTTAGACAGGATAAGTTTTATACATGCTATAAGTGTGTTATATAGGTTTTGGTTCTATCCTTTTGGTTCTCGGTTTTGTATTTTTTACGAACAAAGTCTTGGCTCCAGCTGACCCAATGTTGGTCCCCCAACCCACTCTAGTGGGTTGGGGGACCAACATTGGGTCAGCGACAGTACAAACATTGACTTTTATTAATTTAACATAATTTAACATTGTTATTTTAGACAATAGTTTAAACTTTTGTCTAAAATAACAATATTTATAATAATTTAAAGTTTAAACTATTGTCTAAAATAACAACTATTTGAAAAACTTGCTGTAAGACGATAACCATTGGTAAATCGATTAATTTAGTGGCATTAGAGTCCTAAGTCTAGGTCTCTGTAAACGACTGTGTTGGCTATAAGCCAGACGACCGCAAATAAAATAGTTATCTAATGCTAGTTCAAGTTGTAAGCAATTGATGGCTGGTTTACTTCAGTACAAGTAAACGTTGGCAATTGGTCAACTGATTTATTCGAGTTTTGCCTCATTGACTTTGACTTTGAATGCGAACAATCAAGTGCTTGTGTTATATCAAAGCATCAAGGACTCTTAAGAACATTATAGATTAGATTTAGGTTATCAGTTAAGGCAGTGCCACGCAGTATCCTGACGCACACTAGCGCCGCCACCTATTTTATTTTATTACTAGCAGCGCCTCGCGGTTTCACCCGCGTAGTTCCCGTTCCCGTAAGAATTTCGGGATAAAAAGTATGTCTATGTATGTCCTATGTCCTATTCCAGACTATAATCTATCTCTGTGCCAAATTTCATCCAGATCCGTTCAGCCGTTCTGGCGTGATAAAGGAACAAACATCCATCCATCTATCTATCCATCCATCCATCTATCTATCCATCCATCCATCTAAACTTTCAAGTTTATAATATTAGTGAGATGAGATTAGAGTTTATTATATTATTATTACTTCTTTTTTGTTGACATTACTTCTTATAATTCAATTATTATTTTAGTTACTGTCTGTTGCATGCCATTTATCTCAATTTGTACACCGAAATCGGTAAAACATGTTGATACCGACATACCTGTTTGTAAAATCTTTTATCTACACATGTATAAGCAAATAAATGATCTCTATCTTTTAAAAAAACCACTGGACAGTTCGTGATACCTATCAAAGGCTTTTTTAAGACATCTGTAATAGTTTTATTTTGTATAGTATAGGCAGAGATGCAAAAACAGAAATTGGTGGCAACTTCTTTTGCAAAATAAAACCTTTACAGAGGCATTAAAAAGCTAATGATAGTATATCATAAACTGCTGATGTTTTTTTCAATGCATTTGTTTAAACGGCAGCGCTAGTGTGCGTCAGGGTACCGCCTTAGGTTACAATAATTTGCGATCAGTTTGTAGACATGGCCGTGATGGTCGAGACGTAAGAATCGACCCCTAAAACTCAGCCCGTGGATGTCGTAACAGCCGACAACAGAAACCTACCAAAAGAAGAGCAGTATTCATTCTCTCTGGTGTTACCTGTGTTAGTTGCGACCACCAATCCAATGGTCTGGTCTTGATTGAGAGAACGGGTTATTCCCAACGTCTCACGTGAGATGTGCTCATTCCCAACGTCTCATGGTGAGATGTGCTCATTCCCAACGTCTCACGTGAGATGTGCTCTTTCCCAACGTCTCAAGAAAAGTTTTCCTAAAGTCTCACAAAAAACGCAGCTATAGCCAACGTTTCACGAAAAGTATTCGTAACGTCTAACGAATGTCAGAGCGTGATTTATAATCTACATCAGCTGTCAAAAATCCGCGGTGAAAACGCAAACCATCTTATTTCAAACCTACTATTAAATAGAATTAGGCTGGCTGAGGACAGCTGAAGGGGGAAAACGCAACTTGTTATGTATAATTAGACACATTATCCCTGAAATAATAACCAAACCCAACATAATTATAACAATCGAGATACAAACATCCAGAGTATGGCCCAGGCGGAAAATTTCAAGGCAATTGACGTCAACGAGTTCAAAAGTAAACAAATTTAGTTGAAAGCATGGTAAACATTGTCTGCTAGACCTGGGACAGACGTTTACAAGTTTGCGATTCAGCTTATGGGTTAAGCGAAGAAAATGTCAACAGAAACCTGTTTTCAGGAGTCCATTTAACAAGAATTTGCAAGCTTTAGCTTGTTTGTTTCTTCTAGGGATCATCGACAGTCTCATCACGCCTTCTTTATTATCCGCAGCCGGATTTAGTGGTCTAATCCGGCTGTTGGGTATTGGCCACTCAATTTGAAGTTAACTATGAGGGTGTTTAAAATATTTGTTTTTAATTTCTATTGATTTGTTGTTAGCACTCATCTATGAAGATTTTCTCGACAAAACTCAAGTTCTTTAAATGTAACCTTTGTGTGTATTTAGTTTAAAAAAATCAGGTGATATTTTTTCTAAATCTAATAGCGTCTTGAGAAATAACTCGTTCTTACAATCAATTTTAGCAAAATCATGATTCTCAATATGGTCATTATGATAAAATCAAATACTATATGTAATTGTTTTTGCAATTTATCTCCTCTAATCTCTATTTCTAATACCATTATCTTATCTGCCGATTAAAATAAACAATCAAACTTGATCTTTGGCAATACATTGTATATAAAATATCTGTAAAGAATTTATACACAGATAAGAAACTTATCTTAGTTACCGATATAAAACCTCTTTTGATTACAATCATAAACATCAATAACGATTACCTACCTATTTACCTATTGTAATAGATATAAACAATAATTATTATACCATTAAAATGTTCATTTACTTATTGCCTACGCATTTGCTCCCCTTGGAGTCGAAACCCTAGGTCCGTAAGGTATCGAGGCTCTCCGGGTTGTCAAAAAATTATCTGAGCGTCTGGTCGAAGCGACGCGTGACCCGAGAGCTGGTGAGTATCTGTCGCAGCGCATCAGCATAGCCATACAGCGGGGCAATGCAGCTAGCGACTTGGGCACGCTTCCGACTGGTATTGATATGGATCAGTTGAGCTACCTGTAGATTGTTTGCAACAGTCTGCAGTTAGCTCAATTGTTTCCATTGTAAATGCTAGTTCTAATTTGTTCTTATTGTTTAATTGTATTTAAAAAAAAATTCTAAAGAAAGACTACTTATTAAATAAAGACATCCCAGATCCGGAACAAATAAATAAATAATGCTGGACAATTCACACAGCATTATCTAGCCCCAAGCTAAGCAGAGCTTGTGTTATAGGTACTAGATAACTGTATTGTATTATTATGATATACATAATATAATACAATACATAGATATGGCTTTTGTTATTTTACGTTTTTGCCTTTTTGTTCCCAAATTCACTTACTTTTTACGATGCTCCCAACTCTGGAAATATCCTCAACTTACACAGCAGTTGGACAGCATCATGCGCGACACATTAATCAAAATTTTTAATATACCTTTAGATGACAGAGCGTGGCACCAGGCCACTCTTCCAATCAGATTGGGGGGTCTAGGTGTCCGCGAAATTTCTAGTGTTTCACTCCCAGCTTTTTTGTCTTCAGTTCATGGTACAAAGGATCTGATTCATAAAATTTTGGATAAATGTTCACAAAATTGTCAAATAACAGGTTTCGATGAATCATTAGCGTCTTGGAAAATAGCCTGCCCTAGCACTAATATGCCCAAAGTTCTTTCTTCTCAGAGACTGTGGGATGAGCCGCTATGTGAGTTGGTACGGAAAAACCTTATTAATACGTCTACCAGCTCATCAGAACGCGCTCGTTTACTTGCCGTTTCCGAGTGGGAATCAGGACTTTGGTTATATGTTTTGCCTTCTAAAAATCTAGGTACCCTTTTAGACAATAACACATTTCGGGTGGCCACCTCTTTGCGTTTAGGTTCTCCCTGTCTAGTTGCACACCGTTGCCAGTGCGGTGAAACCGTTGATAAGTTCGGTCACCATGCACTGGCATGTGTCTCTAGTGCAGGACGTGTGTCCCGTCATAGTTCAATTAATGACATCATCCGTCGGGCTTTTACCAGCGTCAGTATGGCAGCTACTCTCGAACCACGTGGCCTAATGCGAGATGATGGTAAAAGGCCTGACGGTATGACTCTGATTCCTTGGAAAATGGCTCGGCCTTTAGTTTGGGATGCCACTTGTGTAGATACCCTAGCACCTTCTCATCTTGCAGGGACATCAGTAAGGGCCGGCTCCGCAGCAACATCAGCGGAGTCCCTCAAACGGCGGAAATACGCTAATCTTGACCGAGGTTACCTATTCGAGCCGTTTGGGGTGGAAACCCTAGGTCCTTGGGGTCCTGGGGCACATGGAATACACAAAGATCTAGCAAAACTCCTAATAGAGTCCACAGGTGATCGGAATGCTGGCTTTTATTTCGGTCAACGAATTAGCATTGCCATTCAACGTGGCAATGCTGCCAGCATTCTGGGCACTTTGCCTTCTGGTGACGGCTTAGATTTTTAGAAAATAGATTTAAGTGTAAATATTAGTTGTAATTATTATTGTATTTTCTTTAGTAATAAAATGTTTTATACATAGATAGATATTTTTTATAATACATAGTAAACGACCAGAACACCCTTGAACACATTTGTCCTGTGGCGGCAATCGAACCCGCAACCTCCTACGTCGCAGGCACACCTTCCCCCACCGCGCCACATCGGTCGTCAATAATTTCAGATCACAAGTTCAAACTTTATTCCGTTTGTAAATGCATCGAATGAGTCAGAAAAGTATCTATTACAATAACGTATTCAAGCGAGATATAATTTTATGGAAAATTTCAAAATTTATATACCTAACAACTCAAGGGATCAAAGTTGAGTTTCACCACAACTTATAAAGGATTAGAAGCTTAGATAAACTTAGATAGGTACTTGCGTTAGGTTAGTACACACGTATGAAATGCCACAGAAAGATGACTGACAAAATTTGTCAATCATAATAAGGCAAAAATATAGTGTGTGGCCCCACGTATGATTAGTTAACTTTGCTAGACACATATTCAAAGTTAAATTATTTATAGCCGTGTCACTCGAAATGGGGTAAAGATTCTCACAATATCATCAACCATGAAAACATTACACTCATAGTAACAGTTGGGTAGTCGAGTAGGAAGTAACAAAAAATCTGTAATTTATATATATTAATTAAAATTAATTTATGTATAGGTATGTCATCATACATTTATTTATTTAAGCTGTGCTGAAGCACAGCTTAAAGCAAAGCCAGAACCTTCTCCAGTTTACTAATTCCAGGGTAACGAAGAAGTTGTTTTAAATGATGGAGTTCTGGCTTTAGCACCGCTTATACGGAACTCCAAAACCACCTAGTGAACGAAACGAGAACAAAAACAGCGTAGGCACAGCGGCGGGATTCTGAGAAACCGATCTGCCAATGGGATGAAAGGTAGACGGCGCGAGAGTCATTCCTACTGTTTAAAATAGATGTTCTATGTAGAGCAGGGATTTATTTGTTCCATTATGATTTTACAAATTTAAAGTGGAAGGTTTGACAAATTAAACTTTAATTATCGTTATTTCTTAGGTATGTTAAATATTGGTTTTAGAGATTTGAAGGTTATAATATCATTTTAGTTCTATTTGTAATAAAGAAAATTACAATCAAATAATAAATTAAATTAAAACAAGTATTTACAATTGAAACAATTGAGCTAACTGCAGAACAATTGAGCGGTTGCAAACAATCTACAAGTAGCTTAACTGATCCATATCAATACCAGTCGGAAGCGTGCCCAAGACGCTAGCTGCATTGCCCCGCTGTATGGCAATGCTGATGCGCTGTGCCAGATACTCTCATATTTGTAACTAGTTTCTAACCGCGACTTCGCACGCGTTAGTTTTCCGGAAACGTTTAAACATTATTTCTATCTGTGTTTCTATCTAAACTGATAAAAAGTAGACTATGTTTCATTCTAGCTAGGCTTAGAATATGCATACAGGTAGTATGCAGTTCAGTTCCAGCAATTGCAATTGCAATTGCAGCCCGATCCGTCCAGTAGTTTTGGATTTAAAAAACGTGACAAACATTCAAACATGTTGAGATGATGTTGAGATGTTTGGATAGATGTTTTTGAACTCTTCACGCCATAACGACTGGACCGATCGGGCTGGAATTTCACATAGATATAGCTATATGCTTGAAATCAAATATAGGCTACTTTTTATCCCGGTAAAATATATGGTTCGCGATTGATTTGTTTTAATTTTTCATAAGGCAAAGGATCGACATGATTTTTTGCATAGTTACTTAGCGGTAGTTTAGTGGTCAGAAATTGACATAGGCTATAGAATCTACCCGTGCCCGTGTTCCAGGCTATAATCTATCTCTGTGCCGAATTTCATCCAGAACCGTTTAGCTGTTCTGGCGTGATTGAGTAACAAACATCCATCCATCCAAACTTTCAGTGGGATTTTAGATTTAGTTTATATACAATGATGTCATTACCACATAGGTACATGTACTTAGGTTGATATTGTATTGCCGTTACACATTACGCTGTATCTTTATTCTACGAATTCTTCTGATTTAATAACAACAAAGCGTACAAGTGTACGACATGACTTGCCTTCTATAACTTCCAATGTTATAATGGTGAATATATACAAATGTACAAAATTATATAACAGTTTGTTAGCAGTCCGCCTAAATCGCGATTCGTCCAATAAGTGTTTCGTCAAACAGGCGTTTCGCCCAATAGGCGGTTCGTCAAGAGTTCATACGCTTCGTCCAGTTTTACTAAGTAAATAAATAATAAATAATGCTGGACAATTCACACAGCATTATCTAGCCCCAAGCTAAGCAGAGCTTGTGTTATGGGCTTGTGGTATGTTAAGTAGGTACTTTTACTTTAGAATTATCCAACATAATTGCCTTTTTATATTTATAGTTATATTTAAAAAAAAAAGACAGTGTTTGCCAATTTTGACAGCTGCTGTTAATATATCAGCAGATGTCAAAGTGACAGCTGATGTCTTAAATGTCAAAAATTTACTAAAATTACAGCTATGTCAAAATTTATTATACACAATAACCATCACCTAATTAGGTGTATATGTAGATACTCCATAATATTCTTTCGACCTCTAAAAATATAGAGACAAAGAAACCCCACCCTAAGACGAGGATGATAAGAATAATCAGACCATGCATCGAAACTCTGAGATTACAATATCTTAAGGTAACTGCGAGATATTACGACCAAATTTAAATAACATTGCAGGTAGGTAAAGGTAAATCGCACCGGAAAAGCAGTAACGAAAGGGCTAATTAAAAGCTTAGCTTAATACCATTTTTATGGGACGGTCTAATAGGAAATTCTCGCGAGAAGAACAAGTTATAAAGCCAAGAGGCTCTTTTATGGCGTTTCTATGGCGTTGGAAACACATATCCATTAGCAGAAACCTGCTGATCGTAAAATTGAAAGAATATTGTTGGTAGGTTGCAAAATCAATAAACTAACGGTAAAATAACAGATACTAATAAATAGGAACAAAATCATAGGGAAAAAACATTACATATAGGTACAACAGACACACCTGTTAATTAAATGGCATTTCAGAACTGATAGGGAAAAAACCATTACAAAAGAAGACATAGATAAAAACAACGGAGGTCAGTTAGGAAATAACATTTCGGAAGTTATTGCTGTGGTTTTCCTTAAAGCATAGTGCATGGCTCTTACTAAAACACATGTACCTAATGTAAACGGACTTACACAGATAAAACTGTTTAATTCTGCATTCACAAGCAAAGATAGCACTGCTATAAAACAGGCGAAAGTTTGAATGAATGTTTATTTACAATCCTGTTCGTTAGCACTAAACACATGAGACATACGATCGCTGGTTTACTCAAACATTGGTTTGTTTTCTTCTATTGACCCTGACAAGGCTAATAGAACAAAACAAAAGAATAAAGTTATGCAACGTTTACTAACAAATGGATTTTATTTTTAATATTTCAATTTCTGACAGTCTGTTGTTCGTATGCTGATAAATTAATCAGCGATTGAATCTCTTGTCAAACAGTTCTCTCTCTTGGATTTGATCTTTGATTTTTTAATTATAGTGATGATTATTGTACGGCAACGTCGGCAACTGGCAATTGTTATTCGTAGAAACCAACAGACAGAGTATCTTTTGGAAATATAATTTCAAGATAATATAATATGAATATACATAGATTAACGGTTTATTTATGTAACGTAACTGCTTCTTTCGTTGAAGTTGGTACCTCCGAGAGTATCTGCTGGTAGAAGCCAGTCATTTATATAAAATACAGTAAGAAGCTTAACGTAATGAAAACGTAGATTTAGCGTCATGACAAGTATTAAAATGGTTATACAAGTGGCTAGAACCACTTGATGCAATTATGTAGCTGAGGCTAGGATGGTATTATTAAAATAAATGGTCTAAGATTTACAAATATTACGTTTATATGCATGAACAACGTCTTCATTTAAAAAATATTTTATCAAACTTTAGAAAAAAAATAATCTAACTCAAGCAGTAGGTACTCGTACGAATGGGTCGAAAAAAATTCACAAGGTGTTATCGAACTTATACAACGATTATTTCGAATAAAACCACTTCTATCGTAACAGTCAATTAAGATATTATTTGGAGGGGTGTCGAGTAACTTAAGTTTATTGTAGTTTTTATAGTTTACAGATGCTAACCGATATTAAAATCTACACAGTCTTTAATCTTTATCAGTAATTAATTGGGAACATTTTATTTGACTACCAAACAATTTTCTGGGCCTTCTCTTTACAAATTTCTTATAATAATTTATTCATAATCTAGAAGATATAATACAAAGTCAAGTTTTATTACTATTAAAATTATCTTAAATAGAGAGCAGTAATAAACGATAGATAAAACTGATTAATTCAGTAGTAAAGAACAACTCAATAAATCTAAGCGTGTTTAAAACCATTATTTATGGGGTAGATAAGAACAAACTAACTGTAACTCTGGGTTCTCACAGAATAATTCTAACTTCCAATAGGAATGAATAAACTGATAGATCATGATTTTCTAGATTATTAACTTGGTTTAAAAAGTAACCATAATTTTCACACTTTCTACGTTTGGATATTGATATAAAGTTCTAAAGATTGTGTATAATATAAAATACTTTACTTTGGAAACTTAAAAATGTCAAATACTTTAATAAATCTGAATACAAAAATTCAATACAGCTTTTTTCATTATTTATTCTGTTTATTTAATACTTTATGCTAGCTAGAGGAAGTAAGGAAAATACTACGCCAAGGGCCAATATCCAAGCCTACAACAACTCCATTGAATAAACGAGTTTTGCTATTTTTCAGCCGCTCTACTTAGGCAGATAACGTGTGAAAGACAGATGTTCAACATCATGTTTAACATAAGCTTAATCCACCCGTAAACACACTAGTGTCCATATATCTTAAAGTATATTAGCAAACGTCCAAACAGACTGTTACACAAACAAAATACAAGAAAGCAAGCTCAAAGATAACTCGAAGCATTAAACTCAACATAACAAGAAGTTCAAGTACACAAGACATAAAGACTGTAAACATTGCCTACCAGACGATAAAACTACATTTCTAAAAACTCGTAAAACCTTAACGATGGTAACAGTTTACAGAACCTAGCAGTTTAATTAGAACTTGATAATGAAAAAAAAAGTATAGAAAAAATAAAAGAATTAAACAATAGTCTCATTCACTCACCATAACTCAGCATCTGCACGTGGACCACAACAATGCACTCAAATAACGTGTCACTTTTTCAATGATCTGTGTGATTTATAAAAAGCACCGGTCAAAAAACGCACCCTTGACTGACACCCGAAAAGTTATCGATTTTTTACAGACGCGCACGAGTCGACGCGTGCCTCTCAATAGCAGACCGCTCTGAGCTCTGATCAGCTAGTGACTGAATACCATGCGCCGGCGTCGACCGACGAATGTTTACTATACCCCTTGAGCGAGATTATCGAACGCTTCCGCTGAAAACAGAACTCAATTGCCTGCAGCTATAGTTTAAAATCATCTGTCGTAAAAACCCTTATCTGTGTTAGTAAGTCGGACACATGTATTTGTATGAATGAAAAAATAACGCTAGAGCTTTTGCTGCACGCACATTTGTTTCGTTTATCATAACCTTAATTAACTGAAGTCCTACGTTTAAATTGTCTCGTAAGACAAGTGTGATTCATCTTACATTAGCCTCTTTATATTTAAGAGATGCTTCGTTGATAAGTTTTCTTGGATCATTAACTATGAAATTTCGAATAATTTAGTCAGAGTCACGTTTCTAAGTTTCGTTTCGGAAGCTTGGCTTTCTGGCACGTCCCCAAATGTTACTAATTAATTCATTTTGAATGTTAATGTGTGAGGTTATGGTGATGGCAATATTATGCCTAGTTTCCGTTTTGCTAAGCGAATTTATATTTAAATCTCCTCCATACTCCTTTATTTGGTTCCGGCGCTTCTTTTCCTTATTGTTCTATTGCGTAAAACTTAATTTCTCCAAAAGAAATAATAACTCTTTTGAATAATTCTTTATTTAAATAAAACTTTTTTTTGTTAATACCGTAATAATTTGACGGGGGTTTTTTTGCATAATATCCGTTACTTTCTTCTGAATGAAATTACTCAAATGACTAAACTCAGTTTTCAATATAACTGTGCAACCATTACATCGTAAAATAACAGCTGGTATATAATTGAATGGTAATCCTACACTAAATATAACTGTTTTAACGTTTCGGCATCTTTGATCCAATAGATTACCTACCTTCTTTAGTGACATGATTACCTACAATTCGTTCTTATCTAGTATTTTATATTTTTACGACCTCGATAGCTGTTACTACCTACAGCGACATTCGCAAGGTTTTAGCCGACTATATCGAAAAGTTGTTCATATAACTGACTAAAATTACTAAAAGTGGGACTTAGTTCCGTATGTTATTGAACTAAATAACGTCATTAATCGTTTTTAGCTTTACCGTCACCGTGTTCACCACAGAATTTATTTGTGTTGCATCTATTTCACAATTACTTAGAAATTCATCGATGTTAAAGCCTCTCAACTTTACATCTCTTATTACAAGGAAACTGGGTTCAAATTCCAACGAGTTTTTATCAATGAAAGAATGTTATGCATACTTGCTTTGTGGAATGATTCATCTGTATTGTTCGGTATTGTATCGTCTACTTTTGTGATAAGGTTTGTTTTCGGTTGTTGGTTTGCAATTTAGGGGATTTCTATGGTATGCAGTTGTGAGTTATCAATTTCTATTGTGAATGGAATTCGGAAGGAATTGTTATGGTGCATTTTGTTTATGCTAAAGGGAAGTGTTTTTTAAACATTTACTCGTATATTTTCGTTTTACTATTGTCAACACGATAGAGTTATCGTTTTTACTTCCTATGAGAAATGTTAATTGTTTTGGTTACGCATTTATTGTTTTAACATACCTATTAGTAGGTGCCTACGATTTTCAAACATTATCTTTTAAGTTACATTAGTTTTAAGTTTGTGATGTCTGTATCCATTTTAAACACTATCCTACAGAGCTAAACTAAATTAATTTTGATTTCTCGACATGACTTTGAATTTGGTGTCTGGATATAAGACACTTCCAGAAAGTAGAGAAATACGTGATCAATAGAAGTAGGTATGTACCTACCTCTATTGATCACGTATTTCTCTACTTTCTGGAAGTGTCTTATAGGGAAAACTCTCTAGTGATACCAGTAAAAGTATGTACTTTTTACTGTTATCACTTGAGAGTTTTCCCAGCAGAGCACAGTAATTGCTACAAAAATAGAATGATAATGGAATTTTAAGGTGGTTCGACGCGGGCTGGCGCGAGATTCATTTTTATTTTGTTAAATTTTTTTTTAAACGTAATTTACCGCAAATCTTGCACCATTTTCTATAAACTTATAATAAAACCAACTTTGATTCATATGTTTTTCGGTAAATGTTGAGTTTTCTCTTAATCTCTTTAATCTCTTATTTTTCAATAATATCAGTGAATTGAAGTTGGTTTTATCAATAGTGTATAGAAAATGGTTTACGATTTGCAGTAAATTAAGTTTCCGCTATTTTTACTGCTTATGGAACGCAAAAAAAAACCACAAAAAAAAAAACAAAAATCTCGCGCCTACCTTTTTAATTTACAAAAAAATACATATTAATTGTTTGTATATTATGCTTATTATTTTAAAAATGTACATATTTACAAGAATAAAAATAATAAACTCGAAGGAAACTTCAATTCATATCCAATCAGTAAATTCCACTGAATTATGACTAGAATCCTAGACCCTAACTAGGCGAAATAAAAACCACTTCCTGTGCCAGAGTAAACGCCGTTAAATGTACAGTCAGCGATAAAAAGTACGTAAGTAACATGTATTGAAGCACCGACAAACGACATTTTTCTAACTAGCAACCGGAGGGGCTAGTACAAGCCTAGTGTCGTTACAGTTCTTTGAGCTCGCGGTATGGTAAAGTGAATTGGGGTCGCAAAACCAAGATCAAGACCAAAACCTACAGTAAGAGCTAAAGAAAATACTCAGCTAAAAAAAGTATAGGGGTTCCTTGTTTCTTATCCTACTCCATTTTATGATTGTTATGTTACCTATGATTCTTTTTAATACGCTTGAGTTTTGGTCAAGTCTTTCAAAAGGAACGATGCGTTAAAAAAATCTTTGCTATTATTAACGCAAATAATCTTGATTTTCCAGAATGGTCATTTATCACCGTTTTTATTGATTATCAAATGCGCCTGTAGCGGTGAAAGCTAATAAGTTGGTCGCACTCTTGAAAAGCACCGCTGGCTGCTAAACACCACAAACTTGTGCATTAAAATATTGGCTTTAATTCGTAACATTTAGATATATTTCATGTCGACGGCATCAGATGACAGACAGCTCGCGGACCACTCATTTGAAGCTTGAATAGGAAGCCATTTTGTCACCGTAAAATGTATCTAAAGATAATCTAGACTAGACCATTATTAATTTCTTAGACTAGACCATATTTGAATGAACATTTTTGTTCTAGATGGTAGCAGTATAAGACGAACGTAAGTAGAGCTGTTAAAACTTTCAATAGCTAACCTCACCTAGCCACTGAACCTCATGCTAGACCCACTAATACCAGTATAATTAATGTAAAAATAATCCTTTTTAAGAGAATTAGCGACTGGTTAGATACTGTGGCCATATTGGACATGGTTGAAAAACTATTTCCTGTGATTGGAAGCATAGCTCACGGTGAAAGAGGACCCAAAGGACAGTGTCCAATCAACATAATTTTTACGTACCTCCGCTCAACCAAACAATCCTCAACAGCCTATAATAGTCCACAGCTGGACGCAGACCCAATTTATTTTTATCTCATGGGGGTAATGCCCATAATACCCACGCAGGACATACGGGTTGGGGATTGCAGCTCCGTGGTAGATCTATTCTGCAAGAGGCGCTGCTGCCCGTCTGTCCGTCTGTCACCAGGCTGTATCTCATGAACCGTGATAGTTGGACAGTTGAAATTTTCACAGATGATGTATTCCTGTTGCCGCTATAACAAAAAATGCTAAAAAATAGAATAAAATAAATATTTAAGGGGGCTCCCATACAACAAACGTGATTTTTTCGCCGTTTTATAGATAATGGTACGGAACCCTTCGTGCGCGAGTACGACTCGCACTTGGTCGGTTTTATATTTTCTGACTGTATTGTGTGACTATAAATAAATTGGACTTTGTGAATTTTGTGTTCTACCCACGCCACTACAGTAGATGTTTTCCTTTACCTTAACCAGCCTTAGTCGATCGATTAGATAATTACAGTCAGTCACATTGACCTACAGTTTTTGCTAGATGTTGCGTAGAGATGCAACGGTGGTTTTGTCTTCAGGAAACTCTTTCTTGTGTATCTACTTTGGTATTCACAAGCCTTACCTTTACAGTGTCCAATTTTGTGATGGGGCAGTAGGTAATGCATCTCAGTTGACAGAGAGAAAGAATATTTTTAAACTTACGCGATCTGAACACATCTGTCATCGCAGTGTGTAAACCTGTCGAAACGTCGGGAAAATAAGGTAATTAAACGCGATAAATACCCGTTAAATAGTATTTATAAATAGAGAGAAAGAAGTCTTTTTTTTATTTAATGATTATCCTAGTTTCCCATACAATGCAACGCAATGGGTTAAACGCGTCCACGGCTTTAAGAAGGCCCCGAACCTCTAAGCTCCCATACAAATGTACTTTTCGATTCTTTTGGAAAATGAGTCCCCGATTTTAATGAAATTTTGCATACGTAATCGGATAAGTAATAGCTATGTGTGTATAGTTTTAGTTTTTCAAAATACTTTATCATCAGTGAGAGCGAAAATTGATTTTTATCCATTTTCAAGCGATTTTATTACTTTCGCTCTAATTTATTGATGATTATGTATTTTGAAAAACTAAAACGATACAAACATCGCTATTTCTTATCCGATTATGTATGCAAAAGTTCATTACAATACGGGACGTAGTTTGCAAATGAATGGAATAGTACGTTTGTATGGAAACTTAGAGGTTCAGTCCCACCGGTTTCAAACTCAGGACGAGTAGGTCTGTATCACTTTAAATCACTTGAAATAGTGTCATATAGATCTAGATAATTTATGAAACATATGACAAATACAATAATTACAAATTCTAAGCACATTTTAAGTCATAATGCTGTGGCCAAATTCAGCACATGTTATGTGTTCTTAAAACTGATGACTTGTTTTTTGTTAACTTCTTCGAAATATGGCTGTCATCACACCGTACTCGTAGGATTGGATTGGACGTGTTTGATTTCGGGTTTTTTATAACTTAGGCCCTTAGGTACGTTCGTTCCAGGGTTTTTTTACCCGACTACCAACAGGGGAGGGTTATGAGGTTAGCACCCTATGTTTGTATGTTTGTATGTATGTGGCCGATTTCTTTGTTCCCACGTAGCGCTGAAACTACTGGTTCGATTTCAACAAATTATGTATCGATTGATTCGTCTCAATACCCCGATGGTTATAGGCTATAGGATTTAGGGCTCCGACCCCGAATAAGCCTTCAAAACGCGTATTAAAGTTTAGGTAGCCGCAGGCTGCAGGCCCCATAGAGAAAAATTACAATACCCATATAATGTTCAAGCGTTTGGCCACCTTCTCACTTGAATAAATGATGATGTGGTCTAAGATGGAGCTCGCTTTCCCAGAAGGAACTTATTCACCCTGGATTTGAAGACTCCAAGATTGTACTCTGACGGGAAAACCGACGCTGGAAGCTCATTCCACTCCTTGACCGTGCTTATTAAGAAGCTAATTATGGCTAAGCTTATTATGGCTTATTATGAAGGTAGAGCCGAATTTTTTGGTTTGACAGTGTGGTATATCGACCAGGTACTGGTGGACTACTCGGATAACGAAAATTTTGATTCGTCTTTGTGTAAAACGTACGGATAATTATTTGTTATTAATTTGAACGCCTATTACAAAAATTATAATTATTGTCAAGTATCCTTCGATCAAAAATTTCCGGCTTTGCTTGCCCC
The DNA here is from genome assembly GCA_947086465.1 of Eupithecia exiguata. Lineage (NCBI taxonomy): Eukaryota > Metazoa > Arthropoda > Insecta > Lepidoptera > Geometridae > Eupithecia > Eupithecia exiguata. Next base: position 1,330,376 of record OX352250.1, on the reverse strand, counting down.
GCGAACTACTTATTTTTGATCGAAGAGTGTATCATATTATTATACCTTACCGTTATACACAATTAGGTATAATTATAATTAGTAAATAAAGTCAAAATCAGACAAATATTCGGAAATGTCAATAAAAATCAATTAAAAATCCGAGTCCTTCAGCGAATTCCAAACATGTAAGTCGGAACGTTGTCCATTCTCCTGCGAGCTCGTCGAAGTCTAGATGTAGAGCCAGTTGAGCGGAAAGAGATCCAGGAATAGCTATCAAACCAACCGAGCGGCCTACGGAGCGGCCGTGGTTGGTGTAGGATATCCTTCTCTTCGATGAAAAAAAAAATATCTGAGCGTCTGGTCGAAGCGACGCGTGACCCGAGAGCTGGTGAGTATCTGGCGCAGCGCATCAGCATTGCCATACAGCGGGGCAATGCAGCCAGCGTCTTGAACACGCTTCCGACTAGTATTGATATGGATCAGTTGAGCTACCTATAGACTGTTTGTAACAGTATGCAGTTAGCTCAATTATTTCAATTGTATATACTAGTTTTAATGTAATCCTTCTCTTTGATGTTATTGTTACAACATCAAACAAAAACCCACCCTAATTAGTCAGTGTAGAGGTGCTCGCTGGTGTAGAGTCACTAATTGATCTAGATAAGATTGCAAGATGACTAAACGCTTTTTCAATTGTTTTACTTGGAAAAGGAACAAAGGAAGACTGGCCTACTCATCCTGGATTTTACCATCATTTATCACAATTTGCTCAGCCCTTCGATGTAGAGACGAAGGCCCGTATTATTAGGGCTTGCTCAGTCATCGATATATGCTTGAGTGATGTTTATACCATAGAAAAGCGATACTCAAAGATAGGTTGATGACTGAGCAAACTTTCATAATACGGGCCTAAGATACCTTTTTTTTATACCTACCACCAAAGTGACAAACAGGCGTGCGGCCCACCTGATAGGAAGCGGTTACCGCCGCCATGGACGCCTGTAACATCAGGGACATCACACGCGCGTTGCCGACCCTTTATATGCCTACTTCTGATATTATATAAAATAAAAACCATTGTACTATTCATCATCATCATCATCATCATCAGCCTATATCAGTCCACTGCTGGACATAGGCCTCCCCCAATGAGCGCCATAGCGCCCTGTCTTCAGCTTGCCGCATCCAGCATCTGCCAGCAGTCTTTCGCAAATCGTCATCCCACCTGGTCGGAGGGCATCCTACACTACGTTTGCCGAGTCGCGGTCTCCACTCAAGAACACGTTTACCCCAGCGGTGGTCGGTTCTTCTCGCGCTTCTCTATGGCCAGCCTACTGCCACTTCAGCTTGCTAATTGTACTATTAACTACATATTATTAACACAGTGTTCTTTATGTGAAAATTACAAGATCTGTTATAACAAGTTTAATGATTGTCAAATGTTCACTATCACCACCCCTTTCTATAGTAACTTGCGGATAACGGGTTTGGTTCGCTTCTAGAAATAAGTTTATTCAAGTTTATATTGTTAATATTTAAGTGTTACCTACTGTTAGTTATCCCTAAGAAAAAAAAATACTTACAAATGTAATTCTCTTGGTACCTATACGTTAATACTGAGAACATAAGTACCTATAATATCTTGGGAGTTAGGGCGCCCAGCGTCACCACCTATTTTATTTCACAAAAAAACCATTGGGCAGTCTGTATTACCTATCACATTTTCTTTAAATACTATTGTACTACTGTAACAGTTTTATTTTTTTTAGTTTAGGCAGAGATGCGAAGTTGCTCTTGGTGGCCACCAGTTTCTGTTCACATCTCTGCCTAATACTTTACAAAATAAAACAATTAAATATGTATATTACCAGCTGCCCAATGGTTTTTTTGAAAATTCCTTTGTTTATCGTAAAAAATAGGCGTTAGTGTGCGTCGAGCTACGCAAAAGACGAATGGTTCATTAATTCATTAGTGCAGTGTGACTGTTTTTATTGCTTTGATTGAACTTTGAAAATTGCGCACGCGATTTTAAGTCGCCACCTCACATCAGGGAAGTTATTGATAATGATTATCTTCCTACCCGAACTTCTGCCGTGGGGTGACCAGTTGCAACGGAGACTGGTCACCCCACGGAAGGGTAGGTATGTCTTGCAAACCTGGGTATGTTTGCAAGACATACCTACCCTTTATGCAAGGCGCACTGCGTTCTCTCACTCTCTTATCAGATGGGATGGCAAACCGACAAGACCACGATGAGAACCACTCCTGGTGCTGCTCTGGATATAATTCTAGACTTAGCACCATTAGACCTGTACATACAGCAAGAAGCTACGATGTCGGCTCTAAGACTACATAACATGGGTCTCTGGGGAACCACAAGCAGTCCACACGCTCAGATCATGGACAGGGCCATAGCGTTCGAACCCCTCATAGCCGCCCCTTGTGACAGAATGCCCAGTAAACCAATAATAAACAAACACTACCAGATACAACTATACGAGGACCATAAAGATGAATCCGGAACCCACGAAGTCAGAATCTACACAGATGGCTCTAAAACCGATATAGGTACGGGTGCTGGTGTTCACTCATTGGACCTCAACATCAATATATCAACAACGCTAGGAAAACACAGCTCCATATTCCAATGCGAATGCGTAGCAATAACTCAGGCAGCAACAGCCGTGCAGAGGAGAGGAATTAATGACCAATGCGTACGTATTCTCTCCGACAGCGCTGCCATAATCAGAGCTCTGGAAGGAAACAGCTGCAACTCCAAGCTCGTGCACGAATGTCACTTGGCATTAGAAGGAATATCCAGCAAGAACAGGATAGTCCTTCAATGGATTAAAGGACATAGCGGATCTCTAGGCAATGATGCCGCTGATGAACTGGCACGGAGGGGATCGGAAACAATCACAGAAGGTCCATCGCCTTTCCTACCCCTGCCATTCTCACTACTCCGGACATGGATTAGGCTCAGAACTAGAGAACAGCATAACGAACGATGGACACGCCTGCCAGAATGCAGACAAGCCAGAGCGGCGCTTCCATCAACATCACCGAGGCTATCTAAACGCCTACTGAACCTAAACAGATCGGACCTGCGTATCCTGGTGGGAACACTAACAGGACACTGCCCACTAAACAAACACTTATTCACCATCGGAGCGACGGACAGCCCTCTCTGCAGAGGGTGCCTCAGTGACGACGAATCAGCTGCCCACGTAATCCTGGAATGCGAGGGAATAACAGCACAACGAACAGAAATCCTCAACTTGCCGAGGTCACTCCGCGAAGCCTGTGAAGACCCCAGGAAGATTCTGCGCTTCTGGACGGAGTTAGGCTGGCTATGCTAGCACAATGGACAACGCATAATGGACCAAACGGAGTCCAAATGCGGACATAAGAGTACTTCCACCTTAACCTTAACCTTAAGACCACGGAGAGGTCAGGCGCAGGATCAACGTCTTAAGGTGCTGTGCTATCCGAGGTATGCGTGTCTAACACCGTCAAGTTGTTGACTCTGGGCTGCCACTGTGAAATATACGAGACTTGTCCGTCAGTGGGTATCGACGTAGCTTGCTCCCAAGCCAATGAAACGAATTCGATGTAGATTTTTTTCATTGCAACATGACTTCATCTTCAAAATTGTCGCCGCAATTTTATTTTTAAAATAAGCTTTGTTTTTTTCCTATTGTTATTATATTATTATTTATTTTGTTTATTTCTTTCGACAAATTTTTAATCGAAGAAAAGAAAACCAACCAAGTGCGAGTCGGACTCGCGCAGGAAGGGTTCCGTACCATTATCAAGAAAAACGGCAAAAAAATCACGTTCGTTGTATGAGTCCCTCTTAACTATTTGTTTTATTCTGGTTTTTAGTATTTGTTGTTATAGCGGCAACAGAAATACATCATCTGTTAAAATTTCAACTGTCTAACTATCACGGTTCATGAGATACAGTAGCCTGGTGACAGACGGACAGACGGACAGCAGAGTCTTAGTAATAGGGTCTCATTTTACCCTCTGGGTACGGAACCCTAAAAATTAGAGCTAGTATTTACAAATTGAAACAGTTGAGCTAACTTCAATTTGAACTGAGCTTAAGTAAGGTATTACAAAGGTATATATAGACCTGGCATCTTCACAAATATGGCCAGAACCTGCAGTGCTAGTGAATAACCAATAACTTTGTATAAACAAGTAATGTTCAATACTAACAGTTAACCATGCGAGACTTTTGAAGTCGTGACTGAAATGACTGTAATGCGACCTCTGTTCGGTAAATTGATTCTTATATCCCGCGGTTATTTATAAACCAGACATAAACCAAGATGAGGAAATGACATAACTTGAAACATTATACAGTTTTTAGTTTTTTTTTCTGTCAAATAAATTTTAATTTACTCACATTGTTGTACTCCCACCGAACATGGAAAAAAATATTTACAACAAGTACAAAAAACTACATACATATTTTGTAAGTGAATAAACACTTAGACACTCCTTAAACATTTCGGGGTTAAAACCTTATTTAATCATTTGCAATGCGCCTAATTCTACATCGATGCGAATCTCAAGCGTCTATGATTTTTACGTTGGACCAATTCGACAGGAGAATGACAGAGAAGAAATGGAAGAAACAGCTAAGTGGAACTCTAGATTAGTTTCAGTAGCAGATTGGTACAAGAAGGTCATAGAATCTAAGTAAATGCGGTCTCGGAATTCGTGTAGTTAGAAGCCCTAGGCTTGGATCTGTGTTTCAGAGCTGTATTTTCATCTGGCATTATCTAAATACGCCCGCAATCACCGTTATACATTATATGCGAAACCTTCTCGTAACTTATTACATTTTTTTTTCTTTTCTACACCCTAACTAATCCATAGTAGGTACTAATAACAATTATAAATTCGAAAATAACTCTGTCTGTCTGTCTATCTGTCTATCTGTCTATCTGTCTGTCTGTTACCTTTTCAGGCCTAAACGGCTGAACGGATCTTAATGAAATTTGGCAGGGAGGTAGATGGTATCCCGGGGATGGACTTACTACTAGACAACTTAAAAAGCGCGTACGAAGCCGCGAGCAGCGCTAGTATTATGTATGCGAAAGTTTGTATGGTTGGGTAGTCGAAGGCTTGTGAACTCTTCATGCCTTCTACTGAATGAATTTTATTTTTATTTTATTTTTATTTATCTTTTTTTTTGATAATTTTTCTTACCTGGTTCTTTAAATGTGCTCTACCAACTCGTGTTAGTCTTATATCTTTTTCTCCAAACCTGAAAGAAATCGCTTTCAGCGATAAGGCCGCCTATTGTACTGGTCATGTTTTAAAATGTAGATATATAAGGATTATTTGTTATATTTTAGTGCAATAAAGTTTTCATTCATTCATTCATTTTAAGCTGGCTCCTTTGATTTAACGTTATTTTAATCTGGATTAAAGTTTTTATAGATAAACAGTGTGTTTTATGGGTTTTAGAAGCTAGGTGCGAATGAGGTGCTAAATTGGTTTTTCTGCATGATTTCAACGAGGGTTTCCCATTACATTTGCCGTTTGAATTTCCCATGCATCCGCTAGCGGGACAGAACCTTATCAAACTAAATATTTTACTACGCATTTCTTGTCCGTACGGTGATTATGATTAATTGATTGATTTGAATATCTTTTGTCAGTTATCGAGTTCCCTTTTGTGCAACTCAGTTGAGCAAATTGCGCAACGGGACTCTTCTTTATCAAACTTATTTTGTTCCCCATTGCTCAACTCAAGTTGCTCAACTCAGAAAATCAACAAGGTATAAATCAGTTGAGCTAAATGTAGGTTGTTCGCAACAGTCCTGCCTGTGCAAATTGAAATCAGTTTTTAGAATGCGCTCATCATGGCCTTCAATTTGAAACCAAGTTTTACATTAGAGAGATCAACTAGCAATCAGGAGTCTTGAGAGGGCATAGTCCCTGTCAGACAGAAGTAGCGGTTGGGAGGGGAAGCCCCAGAAATGAGAATAGTACTTTTTGGGGCTTCGCCTACTGCCCAGCCTCGGCGATGCAACCCGGCGGGCGGAGGGCTGTATACGTAGTACATACATGTAGCTTTAGAAGGGTTTGTGCAGCATAAGCATCGAATGTGTTGTGTAGAATCCAGACGCTAAGTTACGGGTGTAATAGCTAGTATTGTAATAAGAAGTCTCAAGGCGGGAATCGAACCCACAACCTCCTGCGTCGCAGGCGGACCTTCACCCACCGCACCAACTCGTAATCTTTGTAATAGGTATTGAATGCATTAATAATAAGTACATCATAAGTAGAAAGGCATGAAACCTGGCCTGTCTTCCATTGCAACACCCTAAATGGGTACATACTGTGAACATTTTATGAACACTCACCTAACTACTAAGACCTGACTGTATGAATGCAATAAATAAAATACTGAATACCACAAAGGTCATCTAATTTATTGAATTCGACTTTTATTTAGGTACTTTTTGAAGTCGGTTGAAAATTCAGACAGAGATAAAAAAAACTCTAGAATGACCATATTAGCCTAAACTTCAAAATAAAGAACCATTATCCTACTGGTCTGAATGTCAAGGAGCAATAGACAAAGGAAACACTTGATTTACATTTCACACTCAAAGCGCTGTGTCAACCACATAAGTACTTTCTTTGCCGGTTTAGGTTCCTTTGAGTTCAAGTGCTTTGTGTAAAGTTCATTGGAGTTCATAATTCTCGATCTGCACGGGTTGCACAACAGTTCAATAAATCTTTTCGAGAGGAATCTCTAATTCCGTAATAAGTAGGTAGATCATAGAAGAAGAAGGCTTAGAATGATAGAAGGCACAAGAGGTGTCGCCGAAATATTGCGATAAATTTGTCTTATTTTCCTATTCGTACACGTGCGCTTGTGTGCGTGAAAGCACTGAAGTTATATGCTTGTCAACTCACACATAGATTCGTTTTTGGCTACGAAATCAAGAAAATAGTTGAATGATACTACCCCTCTGCTGTACAGCAACGTGTTTTTCCTCTATGAGGTAGATAAATTGTTTTTACTATCGTAAAACTCGTTTACTGTGTCGTTTGGTGTTGGCTGAGAATTCGCACCACCCAAACTAGTAAATAGTTACTTTATTCTATTTTTTGTGTATTGTTATAGTGGCAACAGAAATCTGTGAATATTTCAACTGTCTAACTATCACGGTTCATGAGATACAGCCTGGTGCATAGATTTAAATCGGCCTAGTGGTGACAGACGGACAGACAGACAGCGGAGTCTTAGGTCCGTATTATAGAAGCTTCCTCAGTTATCAATCGATGCTTGAGTAACGCTTTTCTATGGCATAAACGTCACTCAAGCAAAGATCGGTGACTGACCGAGCTTTCATAATACGGGCAGTAATCGGGTTCCGTTTTACCCTTACGATACGGAACCATAAAAACTGGTGTTTTATAGTACCTTATTTTACCATGTTAGGTTAGGTATAAACTTAGGTATATTTTCAAATGCATTTAGTTACTAAAAAGCTGTTATTTGAAATGACAAACAGACACTTCAATTTAATTAAATTTTATACTTGTAACAGGAAGTTGCCAGATGTCATAAATGCATTGACATCAGAATTGCTATGCAATAACTTTCAAAATCAGCTTCCTCATTTCATTTCTTGATTGAATTTCACGTACGTAGTACTAAATAGTACATAAGTACCTTTATGTTATAAACTGTTATCTAATCGTAGGTAACATTAATAGCAAGAAACATTCAATACCTACCAATAATTGCTGAACACTACCATTAGCGAAAGCCGTGTAAATTGTTTCTACAGGGCAAGATTGAAATATGGGTTTTTAAGAAATTTATAAATCCCAAAAATTTACGATCTCGACGGGATTCGAACCCGCACCTTCCCCTTCAGCGCAGGGTTGCTCTTTTTCCAACTACGTGATCTTATCTCGTCGACCCGAAAATCTTTGGGAGTTCTTTCGGCACTTACGCCGTCAGCGCCGCCTACAGAGGAAACAATGAAGTTATCCAATTCTGCTCAAAGACCAAATTTACATTTAGTTCTTTGACGAGAGGTTTTGCCATTGCTTGATTCTAAGAAATTACCCAGAGTACTATAATAAATAAAACCTTATATGGGTTTTTGTTTTTATAGTGCGTAGGTAATAAAATATTAAATTATGTTAGTGCCCTCACTCAGGGTAATTTCTAAGAATTTTGATAATGATAATACCCTAAAACATCCTCAACGCTTCCCGTACTAAGGTAAGGTAGGTAGGTAAGGTTGCGGGTTCAAGTCTCGTCGAAGTCGTATTTTTTTGTTGGAATATTATTAGATTTAACGAACTCAAAAAAAACTCGTGGAATCGACTTTTCTAGTACCTAGTACCGAGCTACTTTTATTTTTTAAAGTAGGTACCCTATAAATAGTTTTAATACCAAAGTATAAAAGTACCTACTGAGATATTTTACTGTTATAATTTTTTGTGCTCCATACACTTAAACTTACACTTAAACCCGTTGTCAATGGACAATGCTCGCGCTTAGACAATTTAATCTTGGTTATCTTTCCAATGGCTCCTTAGCCACTAAACACCAGACAATATATTCGTATTTTTGGTTAATATATGAAATTGAAATTTATATATTGCATAGAAACACAGACAAAAAAAATACCGAACACAATCGTTTTTTCTAAATTAAGCTAATAGTTATATTTTAAATCTATCTAAGCGTTGATTGAATTGGCTAGCCATAAATATACGCTAGGCTTCTAAAGCCTGTGATATAGACATGTCATATACGCCATATAAATAAACTCTTTCGAAAGTTTGACTTTGTTCAGCGATTTATGACGTTGATTGCACTGCACCTGCACTAATATGTTATCACGTAATTGCTCACATTACCTACCGGTACTATTTGATTATGCTGACGGGTTATAAATTTATACGACCTCCGAAGCATATTGGATTCAAGATGGCTGACACAGCAAAGTTTTGGGGTTATATTTCCAGTTTTTTTTATTATCCAATAAAGTCTTCGATCAAAAATTTCCGGCCGCGAACTACTTATTTTTGATCGAAGAATAAAGTGTACCTACTTACATGGTTTGTTTTGTTCAAAAATCGAAATGCCACTCAATTACAAGCAAAATTCAAAAATGATTTTACAACAGCCATAATTTTGTAGTTTTTTAAAAAATATTGCAGTTCATAAGTCTTTTTTTCGTTTTTCTGAAAACAAGCATGATGCCTGAAAAAAGTGGTTAGTATAGCAAAAAACAAATTACAATAATTTATCAATATTAATGCAAAAAGTGCGTCGGCCGGGAATCGAACCCGGATCAACTGCTTGGAAGGCAACTATGCTGACCATTACACCACCGACGCAGCTGGCAGCTGTATCGAAATTGCCTGAATGTATGATCAATTGTTACATATTATTTTTACTCACGATACTATTGAACCCCACATATTCAAGTGTCGCTCAAGTCGCACAATCCTTATGTTTATGTGCAAAGGGCTCACTTTACCTTGTTTGTGTCCTAAGATATTGTTTTGTTTAGTAGATTTAGGATAAATAACATTATTTTCTTTCTTTCTTTGTTTATTTAAATGTACCGTACTTAGTTGGTCGTAGTACTTTTACATGTAGGTACTACTACCAACTAAGTTTCCAACGCATTTCTGAATTGATTCCGTACCTAGAAAGATATTTCAAACAATGAATGTATTGTTTCAACAAGTGTCTCAATAATTTACTCTAAATAAACGGGTGTTCAAATATTATACAATATCTACACACCTCATTGGATCAGAAGTAGTACGTAAGTAATAAATAGTACTTCAGTGACACCCCTACATGTTCATTATAACGATGGGTGAAAAATCACATAAGGTGGGACTGAACCTCTAAGTTCCCATACAAACGTACCCTACTATTCCATTCATTTGCAAACTACGTCCCGGATTGTAATGAACTTCTGCATAATCGGATAAGAAATAGCGATGTTTGTATCGTTTTAGTTTTTCAAAATACATAATCATCATTAAATTAGAGCGAAAGTATAAAAATCGCTTGAAAATAGATAAAAATGAATTTTCGCTCTCACTTCATGATGATAAAATCTATCGAAAAACTAAAATGATACAAACATAGCTTTACTTATCCGATTACGTATACAAAATTTCATTAAAATCGGGGACGCAGTTTCCAACTGAATCGGAAAGTACGTTTGTATGGGAGCTTAGAGGTTCAGGACCTTCTTATGGAAGTAATCTCTTCGTATGTAAAAAAAACATAAAAACAAGAGCCTAAAGGACGCAATTTAAAATTATGGGACTATTTTGAAGACAACAATGAAGCATGTTGCATCTGTAAATAAAATAAATCTTTATTTCAAAGAAATAAAGTTGTAACTCCAACCAAGACTCTTTCCTTGACGACAAACAGTTCCGTATGGCTAACTCCCGTGAGAAATAGGGTTCCTTACGCAATTTAAGAACGGAAGTCATTATCAATCCAAGATGGATGTTATTGTTTTTGAAAATTGTTTTATTTTATTCGCTAGAGTGAGTTTGGGTAAATTATGTCCTATTTCAGAAATGCAAGCATTGTACTTATTTTCCTAAATATAAAATAGGAACATTAGTAGCCTCACGTTTGGTTATGAACAAAAACCGATTAACAGGGTCACTGTTCATTGATTTTTGTCGATGACTGAACTATTTTCAGAGCTTTTACCAAATAATTTACTAGTAAGTGTACCTACGAGGTTTTGAAAATTGACTTTGTTTGTACCTAGCATTTGGCGGACAGTTGCAACGCATAAAAATATGTACCTGACAACCTCTGTGGTGCGGTGGGCGAAGGCCTACCTGCAAGGCAGGAGGCAGGAGGTTGCGGGTTCGATTCCCGCCTCGGGACAAATGTTTGTACGATCTGCAGACATTTGTTCAGGGTGTTCTGGTCGTTTTCTATGTATAGTAAAAATATCTATCTATGTATTATATTATTTATGTACCTATATCAGTTATCTAGTCCCTACCCATAACACAAGCTCTGCTTAGCTTGGGGCTAAATAATCCTGTGTAAATTGTCCAGCATTATTTTACTTATTTAATGAAAAAAGAATAATAAAATAACCCTCTCGCAAAACTCCAGAAACATTATTTACGATAGGGTTTTTAACACAACTTGAAAGTTAAACAAAGAACTTTCCAAAAAATATGGTCATCCCTATAAAACCATAAAATATTGTGTAGAAGCGTTGTTTTGTATTGATTTCTATGGTACAGCGTGCACTGGATCGGCATATCTGCCGATACCGATGCCTGGCATGTTGTAGACTAGTTTCTGCTCGCGGCTTGGCTCGTGTTGTTTCTATGGAAAAGGTTTCAATAGATTTGACGACCTCTGTGGCGCGGTGGGCGAAGGTCTGCCTGCGACGCAGGAGGTTGCGGGTTCGATTCCCGCCTCGGGACAAATGTGTGTACGATCTGCAGACATTTGTTCAGGGTGTTCTGGTCGTTTTCTATGTATAATAAAAAATATCTATTTGTCTATTCTATTGTATTATGTATATCAGTTATCTAGTACCCATAACACAAGCTCTGCTTAACTTGGGGCTAGATAATGCTGTGTGAATTGTCCAACATTATTATTATTATTATTATATCCCATGGGAACTGATTTCTGGGATAAAAGTAGCCTATGTTTTATTTCAGGCTGAGAACTACTTGTATATGCGAATTTTCAGCCCAATCCGAACAGTAGTTTTGGCTCGATGAGGTAACAATCTCAACAGCCTATGATGGTCCGGTGGACGCACAGCTTTAGACCTGTTATTATTTTGATGACCTCTATGACGCAGCGGGTGAAGGCCGCTTCGACGCAGGGGATTACGGGTTCAATTCCGGGCTGTGGCTGAGCATTGAAACGCTAAGTAAAACTATGATTATTTATTTCGAAATGTCCTGTAATGTTATTTCTTTTAATTTCTGCCTCTTAAAACTTAAAGACAGAAATATATTTTCAATTTCTAATCACCATGCGGTTCATATTACTAATTTTATAAAAGCTTCTATAAGTTAAAACTTATCTATTCTTAGAACCTTTCTCAGTCGCCTTATCTAACGGGCACTTGGCACATTGGGGTTGGACTCTATTTATCATCAGTGCCTACCTTCGATAAAAGTAAAAAAGTTTTACTTTTATGTTTTTTACTTGTATCGATGGTGCCTACACATAATAATCATTCTCGAAAAGATATCTCACTAATATTATAAACGTGAAAGTTTAGATGGATGGATAGATGGATGAATGTTTGTTCCTATATCACGCCAGAACGGCTGAACGGATCTGGTTGAAATTTGGCACAGAGATAGATTATAGTCTGGAATAGAACATAGGTTACTTTTTATCCCGGAATTCCCACGGGAACGGGAGCTACGCGGGTGAAACCGCAAGGCGCTGCTAATATAGACTTGAGCAAAGGCTCTCGTCAAACGAACTAAATGTACCTAACTCTATTCTTTGAACAGGTTTGGATAAACTTTAATGTTACTGCTGTAGGTGAAGCTACCGGCGCTACAGTCCGTAAGAGGTGTCAAAGATTTTCGATGGAACCGACTAAGATTTCTTGGCTTAGTTGGTTAGAGTACATCCGTATTGAGGGTGAGGCACGGGTTCGAGTACCGCCGAAATCGAAAATTTTTGGGAACTTATTTCATTTCTTAGAATTTATATATACAGGCCCGTTACCATACTCGCAGCGGCAGCGAAATCCGAGTGTTTATGCGGTTTTCCAACTGTGAGTAAAATACTCGCCGCAATATTGCTGACCACGCGAAACCTCGAGCGAAATTCAAGCGAAATTTACCACTGTACCACTTTGGTTGGACTAAACTTAACAGTAGGATTTCCTACTTGACATAAGCAAAGAACTCTATCATTCTGTGGAAATCTATAACCAAACTTGGCTGACACAAGGTATAATGCATGTCGACCTCTGTGGTGCGGTGGGCGAAGGTCTGCCTATGACGCAGGAGGTTGCGGGTTCGATTCCCGCCTCGGAATAAAAGTGTGTACCTACAATCTGCAGATATTTGTTCCGGGCGTTCTGATCATATTCTATGTATATGGTATACTAAAAATAACTATCTATGTATTGTATTGTATTATGTATATCAGTTATCTACTACCCATAACACAAGCTCTGCTTAGCTTGGGGCTAGACAATGCTGTGTTAATTGCCCAGCATTATTATTATGTCTAAATTATTTCTAGTCTTAAGCATTTTTTTATGGTCAATAGACTTTCGTTTGGCCAAAAAATTAATTTCTTACTATAAAAAAAATGGTTTTGGTTGTTTTTGCTGTTTTCTAGCAGGTTACAGTTTGAAACGTAGTGTAGGACGCCCTCCGACCCGGTGGGATGACGATTTGCGAAAGACAGCTGGCAGATGCTGGATGCGGCAAGCTGAAGACAGAGCGCTATGGCGCTCATTAGGGGAGGCCTATGTCCAGCAGTGGACTGATATAGGCTGATGATGATGATTATGACAGTTTGAAACCCAAAATCAGCCTCTTCCAGATATAATTAAATGAGTAGGTACCGTATTGTAATTTTTTTCGATGTAAATTTCTTTCTTTCCGGTAGTAAGAAGTAACAAATATCCATTCATCATAACATTCACATTTATAATATTAGTTGGATCCGCGAATGAATGCTGATTCCCTTCGATCCATAGAGTCCACCCCTAAAAGGACGATAAAACCAGCAAGGCTCCGTAGGTCGCCCTTGAAACATAAAAAGGGCAAGATTCCTAAAATGGTATGTTATTATCAGACCGGGGCGCGCGGCAGCTTTTGGTGAGTTTACTGATAATAGGAGGCCAAAAACTGTTTTTGTGTGATATCTTTTGCTGCGCCTGGAGTCTCATGAATTATCTCTTGATATTTATACCTACATAATGTGTAACAGAGTAGGTACTTTATCTGTTAACTTGCGGCGTACCTATTGAGGTAATGACCTAATGACAGTTGGAGATAGAGCTCTGAAACACCGACTCAGTGCTGGGGCTCTGACTACACGAATCGCAAGACCGTTTCTGCATGGTTTCTATGACCTTCTACTATTTTCTGCTACGTGACTGAACTAAAGTTACGCTTAGCTGATTCCCTTTCTTCTCTTTCATCTATGACTAGTTGGTCTAACGTCAAACAGCAGATGCTCGTTTTCCGTATAGATAATTAATAGGCGCCTTGGAAGACCAAGGAGGGTGGAGGAGGTACAGGACTGCTTACACTTACTGCGAGTGGCGATGAGAGTTTTGAAACCATCAATGTAACTCCGATATACACTTCGATTAAAGATAAATAGTTCGCGGCCTCCCCGGCAAAGCCGGAAATTTTTGATCGAAGGATATACATTATATTTTTAAACTAAGAACTGACATCAAACTCCTTAGTATTTACACTGTTTTCAAGCTTTATGGGACATAATATCCTTTGGTAATTAAATTTTCAAAATCATTCCATCCAAGACGAATATAGACTAGACATACCACAAAAACGCGAGTTCCCTTTTGAGCAACTCAATTGCGCAATAAAATTATTTAAAAATATCCATACAGCAGCGTAGACGTAGTACATAGAACCAACCAACTTCTTTTATCAAAGTCGAAAAGAAAATTGACTGATCATTCCCAATAGATCCATTGACTAGATCCATGATGGATCTATCGAGAACTTTATTTCTCATTAGAAGATACATTTCTATATATTAATTCATGGATCCCATTCCCATGAGCAACGAAAATAGTTCCTATGAGTCACTCTCGAATACATCTGAATCGACCATCTGGCCATTGGAATAGAACCCATAACTTTACGACAAGTTTGTTTTATCTCGCCAAAGGAACCCTAAAGTTTATCACGGGTTCTCAAGCTATCAGGATGATGTGATAAACAGTGTAGAGTAGGTAACGACTACTATGTATGTAGCTTTGGGATAACCTTAAACTCACAGAGTGGCATCTTGGACGTGCTTGATATGACAGGGTGGTAAATAGAAACCTTTCTTTACTTACCCGTGTGTAAAAGCTGTCTAATACAGGGTGTGTCGTAATAAATGGTCAATCCTAACCTAAGTGTAGAATGCATCATAATAACGAAAATAAAAAAACTATCCAGTAGAAGTCTGACGGTTTTCGAGTTGTTGAACATTTTGACGACCTATGTGGCGCGGTGGGCGAAGTTCTGCCTGCGACGCAGAAGGTTGCGGGTTCGATTCCCGCCTCGGGACATATATAAATAAATAATTAAATGAATATAAATAAATACATATATAAATTTAAAATCTAAATATTTAGTGGTTTGGAAGATATGGAGCTCCGGCGGAGTTGATTTAGGGTAGTATAGGACCTCAAGGCTCCAAATTAAGCTGAATTAATATGTACTTACATCATACTAGGTGGTCTTAATTTGCACATGATATACCCACCTCACACCTCTTAAGCAATTTACATGCAAAATTATGCGATATGGCAACATTAAGCCAAATTAGTGACGGATCGTGAAGCTGTGTAATTTTGAAAGAAAGCCGAAAAGTGTTGGGCTTAGTTCAGTTGAAATTTTCAAGAAGTATCGATAAAAAATGTGTTGAAAACGTAAGGTCGGTTTACGACGATAACAAAATGTTCTGTGAATAAAAATTAGCTAGGTAAGTACGTCATTTTAAACTCTTAAGCATAAAAAAACAGAAAATAAATATTTTTGGGTGCTCTCATTTGGTGGTTATAAATAATTAAGATTGTCAAATTTTGCTGGCTTTTGAGGTTATGACAGACGAAGTAATTTTAAACTAAGTTCAAAATACCATGGATATTCAAATACTACACAGGTAACGAGTTTTTTGTATGTGTTCATATTTTTAAGAAGTCATCAGTGAAAATCATTATCGGCACCCATAATTATGAGAATAAAGAACTATTCCAACGTGTTTGGTAAAAACACTTTTCGTTTCTGAAAAATCATTTGTAGACAAAAAAATATCGATATAAATAAATAATTAAATAATGCTGCCCAATTCACAAATCATCATCTAGCCCCAATCTAAGTAGAGTTTGTTTTATGGGCACTAATGTCTGATAAACATTATACAATACATTGATACATATTTTTTATCGATAGCAAATAAAGAACATCACTAAATAAAGACGTCAATCCTCATTCTGACACGCGAAACGAAATGTGTGGTCTTTTAAATTCCACTAAATTGACTTTCTCGTTGAAAATTAAAATAAATATATCTTTAAACATCGCAAATTAGTAATCTGTTACCTTTTACGACGATGGCTCGCTGTTTCACTTACAAGTGTTAGAAATTGGTCATAAAGTTTAGTTTTATTATGTTGTACCACTATGAATAACATTGCAAGCGAAAGTTAGACATAATTCATGTGAATTATTACTTCACATTAGTGCACATACATGTCTATGATCTCCAAGGTCCAACTTTTTAGTCAATAGGCCTTCGTTTGATCACAATCTCACCTGCTGGCAGACCGTCACTCGCTGCGCCACGACGTCAAAATAAAATTATTGATGGCATGACGCCATGGAGTGGTGCAGTTATGGAGTGATCTATACTAATAATATTATATAGAGGAAAGACTTGTTTATTTGTTTGTTTGACGGGAATAGGCTCCGAAAATACTGGACCGATTAAGAACACGTTTACTCCAGCGGTTGTCGGTTCTTCTTGAGATATGGCCAGTGCTAAAGAATATTTATAATTTTTTTTTATTCGACCCTGACTCAAAAAGGTTGTTATAAGTTTGACGGGTGGATCTGTGTCTGTGTGTGTATCAATCTGTGGGTTGTTGCGGCATCATAGCTCCAAAACGGATGAGTTTGATTGTTTATTTTGTCAAAAGCAGCTTTGATCGAGTTTTCTAAGCATGGAAAGTCTGCGAAGACTGTTAAAAACTATTATTTTTTTGTCAAATACCTTTATCTACCCGTTCGAAGCCAGTGCGGGCCGCTAGTCATGTATATGTACAACTAGCAGCGCCTCGCGGTTTCACCCGCGTAGTTCCCGTTCCCGTAGGAATTTCGGAATAAAAAGTAGCCTATGTCCTATTCCAGACTATAATCTATCTCTGTGCCAAATTTCATTCAGATCCGTTTCGCCGTTCTGGCGTGATAAAGGAACAAACATCCATCCATCCATCTAAACTTTCACGTTTATAATATTAGTGAGATTTTACGTAAGAAAACGAGTCCCGTTAGGAACTAAAAATAAAATTTGCAAATTTTATGTTTGCTCAACGCTTTCGAGCACTTTCATAGGTTTTAATAGTAACTATAAATTATTTAGGTACCCACATACGTAATGTGTTTACTTACCTGTTTTTCTGATAAAGATTTTGTCCACTACACTGGACCGTAAACTCATGATGACACAACGTGGACTCTTTCTACGTGGAGCTTTTATAACATCCACTGTTGTAATCACAGAAATCATAATAATAAGACACTTATTATTATGATTTCTGTTTCATAATAATCATAATAATAAGTGTCTTATTATTATGACTTCTGTGGTTGTAATGCACACGCCTCCCCAAACAAGGAGGGGTGGGGTGGGGGGCTGCTATTATGGGTCTTGTTCGCTTCTTTACATTACATACCTAATTAAGCTAATAAATAAATAAATAATGCTGGACAATACATTCACGCAGCATTATCTAGCCCCAAGCTAAGCAGAGCTTGTGTTATGGACCGAGGCGAATGGCATAAACATAGAGAGGCCTATGCCCAGCAGTGGGTCGACAAGGGCTGATGATGGTGATGGTGATGATAGAAAACGACCAGAACACTAAAACAATTTTTTTTAGTATACATAGCAAACGACCAGTACACAAAACAAATATCTGCAGATCGTACAAATATTTGTCCCGAGGCGAGAATCGATCCCGCAACCTCCTGCGTCGTAGGCGGACCTTCGCCCACCGCGCCACAGAGGTCGTCAATTGAAGTGAACAAAAAATCAAAGTGATCACTTTATTTCCTAGTTTTACTGTAATTTGAATTTTTGTGACGTGTCCAAGAGTCTTATAAGGTCTGAAGGAAATAAAGCACTTTGATGTATGATGTTTATAATTACCAACTGTCATCACGACACCTGAACCAGGTAACAGCCAAGTATAAGCTGGTCAGCTGGTAAGTCATGGACTGGAACATTTTAAAATAAATACCACGGACTAGGTCAAATTTACCTCGTCCCTGACATACGAATAAGAGTTGCCTGGCATTGCCATTCAACGTGGCAATGCTGCCAGCATTCTGGGCACTCTGTCTTGTAGTAACGGATTACATTTCATGAGATATTTATGTGTAAATTCTAGTTGTAATTGTTTTATTCTGTTATTGTTATTTTCGTAAATAAACGTGTAGAAATTAAAACATTGTATCATGAAACCAACTTGCAACCCGTTGTCTGCGAAGCAAATAAATATTTTATTTCATGATTGATTGATAACCTTTTACTATGATGGCATTGTTATCATAAAGGCAAGTTTCTTGTCCTCACACATCTGGTATCAATTTGGATATGATAGGGACATTTCCTGGTCTTATGGAGCCAAGCAGTCTGGTCTCAAAAAGGTTTGAAACAATTAAACAAAGGACTGTTGACCTTACATCAAAAAACAAAAAACGACGCAATTGTCTTTATTTTTTGTTTGAAAACGAGAGACCACCCCTCCTGAATCCAAAAACAAAAGTGTTGGTACTCCACGGGGTGCTTCACCCGGAAGTAAGGAATGAGGAAGTCAATAGCACATCTGTTAAACGTTAAATCTTCGTAAAATGTACCAATTAACGCCAAAAATCCTGCTGAGATAAACCATATTGAAAAAGTGCGAGTGAGAGTTGAGTTATGTAAAATTCAGAAACATTCCGGGGTTTTTAACAGCTCAACTACTTCCGAGTTTATTATGTTCACTTTCTTTACTTTAGTTACTACAGGTAAATACCTAATTCATTGCATAAGCAACATTAATACGACCTAAGTGGCGCGGCGGCCTGCGACGTAGGAGGTTGGCGGTTCGATACCCGCCCTGGGACAAATGTTTGCAATATTTGTTAAGGGTGTTCTGGATCAATAATCAATAATAGACGAATCTATCTATGTAATGTATTGTATTATGTATATCAGTTATCTAGTACCCATAACTCAAGCTCTGCTTAGCTTGGGGCTAGATGATGCTGTGTGAATTGTCCAGCATTATTTATTTATTTATTTAAGACTTTTGATGGGGGATGAAAAATTACTTTATTTCTTTTGGCTTATAAAATAAGCACATAAACAAGTCAAATTTTAACTATAAATTGTTTAGGTATCAAATAAGAAATAAAGAGTTATTGATTTTCTATTGACTTAAATTTTCATTGTAGTGGAAGATATGAAACGACTTAATTACAGACATAATTTTACACTTATTTTTGTATATTCTCAGCGCGTCTTTTGGATACTTTTTGATACAAATCTTTTGTCTATCATTCCTTGTTACTAAGCTCAATGGCTTAGTTGTCCAGCTCAATTAACATTCGATGGCCATTCGTAACCAATTTGTATTAGGATTGATCGATATCTATTACTAGAATGTGTGTGCGTGCGCGCCGAAACTGTTTCGCAGAAGCGTGGGCTAGGGGAATTCCGTTTAACTTACTGAGAGAGGTGCAAATAGCCGAATTATAAGTACCTAGGTACTAGGTACATACCGAACCGATTTATTTGTGGACTCGTTGATTAGCGCGAAACTAAAAAGTAGTTCAAATACCTAAAAAGCTATTTTTAAACAAAATAGAACTTCGTCGAACAACGAAGTTTCTATTTAAATGTTTTTCGTTTGTGGAAAGGCAAACATAAAGAATGTCATTGGCCACATTTTCACAAATTTCTGTCTAGTCAAATACGTTATGTATTTGACTTGGCTTTGTATTTGAACTACTTTTTAGTTTCGCGTCAATGTATGAAACACTGACCTAATAGGGATGACAGAGCTGCCAACACTGAGTGACAAGGTATAAAGAAGTATTCCCGTTTGAGCACCTATTTTTGAGTATCTATGCATTGAGCACCAAAGTCTCAAGATATCAGCTAATTATGGTGGCTGAATTAAACATTTCGTAAGAAGCAGTATTTTTTTAAATTAGATCGATAGGAACTTTGCGAATTGGCCAATTTTTAAATTATTAATTTTTTCAAAATTAGGCAATTCGCAGTTTTATATTATATTTATGCTTAAAAAATGATCTACATTAAATTTGTATGAATTATGCATCTCGAGTACGAAACCCTTTCATGTCGTCTAAGGAAGATAGGCGTATATATTTTAGGATTGGAAAGAGATCATTTGAGAAAAAGTAGAGCATTTTTCTGTCTGCTCTCAAAATAGAATTGTTCTAAATAAGTGATGGGCGCGGATCTCGAGACTTGTCACGTTAAAAGAATGCTAGGACCGGAAATAGAGCAAGTGTCATTGTAGGTATATATTCTACTAGCAGCGCCTCGCGGTTTCACCCGCGTAGTTCCCGTTCCCGTAGGAATTTCGGGATAAAAAGTAGCCTATGTCCTATTCCAGACTATAATCTATCTCTGTGCCAAATTTCAACCAGATCCGTTTTGCCGTTCTGGCGTGATAAAGGAACAAACATCCATCCATCTATCTATCCATCCATCCATCTAAACTTTCACGTTTATAATATTAGTGAGATACTATACCGTTTAAAGTTGCGTGCAAACCTGCACGCACGCAACTTTGTACAAAGGTGGGTTTTCTCCTGTGGGGTGCGTGTGATGAAAACTGCCAGAAGATCTGAAGGACTGTTGCAGCTGTCTGCTTTTGGATGTAGATTTGAGACCATCGTGTAGCTAAGATCGGATCAGGGCCCGTACTCGTAAAAACGAAATCGAAGTTTCTGCATTGTTTTCGTGCAAATGCTAATTTTATGCAAGCGACATAATAGTTGGTTCTGCACGAACACGAATCAGAAACTTCGTTTTTCATTTTACGAGTAGGCCCCCAGGTTCCAAACATAAGTCTTCTTTGAGGATTGCAGGGCCTACCCGGAAGATATCTTACGGCAAACTTGTTGCACTGTATTTTGACAGTTTTTTAAAGATAAAATCTGGATAAATATTTTGTGTGGTGTATGGTTGCAAAAGCCTTTGTTTTTCCTTTACAAAAAGGTAAACTAACCATAATCAGGTTTTCACTCTCTTTGCTCGTAAAGAGTACATGTATCTCTCACCGAATGCAAGTGATTACCGCCCTGTTAGCTGAAATAGGTAAAGGTTTTACCAAATTCAAACAAATCGAATGAAATGAGAACTCTTAGGTCGATTCTCCTTGGATGACATTTGCATGCATATTATTAGGTTCCAAATTCAAACTATTATGTACTCTCTCGGGAATAATGAGATTGATTGAATAATGAGATTGAATTTGGAACATCCAAAGACGAGTGTTTTTTTTTCAAAAGGCTTTATTTTATTTTTCGAAATGGAAACACTCTGTTTTCTATGAAAATTGAAACGATGTAGTTTTGATGACTATTTTATAATTATCAGCTCAAACCATTTTTATACGAAATTAGTCAAAACATAACGCTATGCCTACCCACGCTAACAAAAAAACACCTTCACTATAATCCACACCTGGAACAAATTTGCACACTGTTCCGCGTTTAAACTTAAAGAGCCTATGAATTCCTTCATACAAATTCATGAAATTTTGGGAAAAGTTACCCTTTTTTGTTTTGTTAAATTAAATAAATTTAAATTTTTGGCATAATACACTATACCTAACCCCGTCCACGAATTAATTTTATATTTGGTATATGCACAACTATAACAAATGTTTGCGTAGAGTGCAAATACCGCATTCTTTGCCAACCCTGTCGTACGTGCTTAGACTCACACGTACCACAAATATTTGGACTCCGGTCTCTTTGACCCCAGCATGTAAAGCCGATGTTATCTATCGTCGGGTTAAATTTAATACTAGAACAGCGACGTGGGTAGGAATTTTAAAAGGTTTGGGGTCCGCAATGGCTTTTTTAACCGTATTTTCTGGGGACAGCGATATCTGGATGTGATCCATTAACGTATTGGATCTTGGTCTACGAAACCAGATACCGTCAGTTGTAAATCCTTATCCTTATATTATAAATGCGAAAGTGTGTTTGTTTGTTTGTTTGTCATTCCTTCACGCCCTAATTAATTGTCAAAAATAAGGTGTTATTAATTTTCTCTTCACTTCTTCACAGCTCATTAACGTGCCGCCGCCGAAGCAACTATAATACTACGGTGTGTGGATCATCATCAGCCTATATCAGTCCACTGCTGGACATAGGCCTCCCCTAATGAGCGCAGTGTGTGGATGAGCACCCCAAAACTCAAATATCAAAGTAGGTAGTATTTAGTCTAAAGTTTAGACCGCACCAAATTTCAGACCTTACATGACTCTTGGACACGTCAGAAATTTTAAAAGAACAAGAAAGATGGGAATACTTCAGAAATACAAAATAAAACCGGCCAAGTGCGAATCAGACTCGCCCACGGAGGGTTTCGGTACCATTATCTATAAAAACGACCAAAAAAATTACGTTTGTTGTATGGGAACTCCCTTAAATATTTATTTTATTCTGTTTTTTAGTATTTATTGTTATAGCGGCAACAGAAATACGTGATCAGTGAAAATTTCAACTGTCTAACTATCACGGTTAGATACAGCCTGGTGACAGACGGACAGACGGACAGCGAAGTCTTAGTAATAGGGTCCCGTTTTACCCTTTGGGTACGGAACCCTAAAAATACAAAAAAAATCTAAATTATAAACATCAAATTGTTTATTTAGAATAAAATTACAATCCATTGATAAAGAAAATACAATAATAATTACAATTAATATTTACACTTAAATCTATTTTCTAAAAATCTAAGCCATCACCAGAAGGCAAAGTGCCCAGAATGCTGGCAGCATTGCCACATTGAATGGCAATGCTAATTCGTTGACCGAAATAAAAGCCAGCATTCCGATCACCTGTGGACTAACTAAATTAACTAAATTAAGTTTTCATTCACAGAATTTTTGTTTATAATGACAAGATTCAAGTTTTATAAAGTGACGCAATACTTCTTCAGGCATTTCGGTGCCGAGCTGTCTCTCACGTAGGCCTAACAAAATTCGGTTTCTTGAATTTGCCTCCGGGTTTTCCCCAGTTCCCGAAAGATGACAAAGATATACCCACATTGTCTTGATGTGATAACGTCTGCGTTGTTTCATTAGTCATTCATTACAGATAATACACTACATTACCACGAACTCATTGATGCTACGAAATAATATTTGAAATGGGTCCAAAAGACGGATAAATCGGCGAACATGCAAAAAAAACATTCCTATCTACGTAAACGTTTACGTCTAGTAAAAATCTTTTTTTACTTTTATCGAAGCCTACAAACTAAAGTCGAACGTAAAACCTTCTCCGTTTTGAAGTCTGCTAAAAATTAGCATCGTAACTACAGTTACGTTAATTTAACATCAACAGTCAGATATTATTCAGTAACGAACGGGGAAGATATTTCGCAGGAGGTTGCGGGTTCGATTCCCGACTCGGGACAAATGTGTGTACGATCTGCAGATATTTGTTCAGGGTGTTCTAGTCGTTTTCTATGTATGAGAAAAAAAACTATCTATGTATTGTATTATATTATGTTCAACAGTTATCTAGTACCCATAACTCAAGCTCTGCTTAACTGAAGGCTAATGCTTTGTGAATTGTCCAGAATTATTTATATAGGTATTAAAAAAAACATATACCTTTACAATACTTTCTCTAAGCTTGATACTACATAATAATTATCTCAAAATAAAGATGTTTGTTGAAATTGATAACACTTCTTCCGAATTCGAGGTTATCAAAAATCTACATAGGCGTAGATGATTAATTAGTTTTTCGTTACTGAGAATCACGATTGTCCAGATATTTTTCCTGTTAATATACCTATCAGTGTAGTATCTTACGATCACGATCTAATTCTGATGTATTCAAACATCAACTTAAAATAACATCAATGTTTTTTATTTTATAATCAACAAGGTAGTTTCGGTCCGCGGCTTCGCACGCGTTGTTTCTATGTTTAGGGTATTGAGTCTGAATTTCAAAACCGACAATCTGAGTTTTTCAAAATGTTGGTAAATTCAAAAAAAAGTTTACTTCTGTCTGTTTTAAAAATAATTTTACAATCACATTTAAAATAGTTAGAAACCTAGGTAGATGATTGAAGTTAGTTTTAAAGAGACCCAGGTTGTAATTGGCTGGAAAAATAAAAGGCAGCGAGTTCCAAAACCTACCGGTGCGAATGAAGTTGTAGGAAAACCGCTTTGAAGGATTCCCAAGGTAACGATGCTACAGCGCTGTTCTGAAGTGGAAGAGAGATACAGATGATAGATTCAGATGTTTTCGTGGATGCTTCACTCTAGTAGCTAGCTGCATTGCCCTGCTGTATGGCAATGCTGATGCGCTGCGCCAGATACTCACCAGCTCTCAGGTCACGCGTCGTTTCGACCAGACGCTCAGATAATGTTTTCAAATCCCGGAGAGCCTCGGTACCCCACGGACCTAGGGTCTCGACTCCAAGGGGAGCAAATAGCTCCGTCGAGACCTACATATTTGTACCTCTTGAGATCTTCGGCCAAATCTGCCGTCGCACCAGCCCTCACGGAAGTCCTAAGATGGGAAGGTGCGAGTGTGTCGACGCATGTAGCGTCCCACACAATCGGCTTCCCCAGCTCCCATGGGACTAGAGTCATACCGTCGGGCCTCTTACCATCGTCACGCAACAGACCATTCGGTTCGAGAATGGCTGGTACGTTAGCGGTCACAAAGGTCCACTTTATTATGGTATTATTATATAAGTATGGTAGGGTAAGTTGACCTGTAAAATGGTTTAAAAACTGTCCTTAGTTGTTTGTTTTTGCATCAAAAGCATCTGTTTAGCATTTCAAATGTTATGTTCGTATAAAGGGGTCAGTCTATATCTGCAACACGTTAACGCACCGAGGATTACTATACGTTCAGTATCCTTAGTCCGTGTCAATACAAAAATAAAAACGTCAGATGCGAGTCGGACTCGCGCAACGAGGGTTTAGTTAGGGAAACTAAACCTTGTATTAATTATATAAAGAAAAGACCTTGTTTCTTGCCAAAATCATGATTCTATCTAGGTCAACGGAAAGTAACACTATAGGTTTTGGGTCCATGGCGAAATTAAAAAAAAATATTCTGTGAATAAACTACAGATTTACGGTTTTCATACTTTTTCCTTTACTTGTGCTATAATACCTTGCTTCGGGCCAAATTTCATGATTCTAGGTCAACGGAAAGTACCCTACAGGTCTGTGTGAATGTGATTCCCTTGAAAAATTCAAAAAAGTGGACATAAACGCCTGTATTTTTTTATTGCGTTACTTATATTGAAGTTTGATTTATATTGAAGCTCCAAGAGGTTAAGAACATGAGTATTTGATGTGAATTTCAACTCGATACGTCCACGCGTTTTTGAGAAAAGAGGGTTGACAGACGGACAACAAAGTGATCCTATAAGGGTTCCTTTTTTTCTTTTGAGGTATGGAACCCTAAAAATTGATCAAAGTAATCGAGAACCATTGATATCTAACATGAAAAAGGCTTAGAATGATAGTAGACACACAACGAGGTGTAGCCAGAAAAATGCGATAAATACGTCTGCAAATAGAGTCCCACCCTAGCAAACACCGACGGTCCCTACCTGATTCAGGTAAAAACTCACTTTGCAGTTAGCATAGATAAAAAGTTAGGACTTTTATAATTTTACAGTGGTGATAAAAGTTTATTAAAAATGCAGTTATGTTATGATGCAAAACGGCTTGTGCAGATGTTTAAAATCCCATAAAAAATATTACTAGGGCTTAGTAGCCATTGAAACCGAAAAAAACTTAAAAAACCGATATTTCGAAATAATCAACTTTTCTATGATCTTTGAGATCCTACTGCTGTGCAAATATGATTCTTATACTCCTATACCTAATATTCCATTTCATTCTGTACAAAAGCGCTAAGATTGTTTTCTGATTACGTGCATATGTTTGATGAAAAAAAATATCTCAACTTTGATACATATTTTGCCTTCTTCTCCAAACCGATATGACTTACTGACTTGATTTTTATATCCTACTAATATTATAAATCTGAAAGTTTAGATGGATGGATGGAGGTTTGTTACTCAATCACATCAGAACGGGTGAACGGATCTGGATGAAATTTGGCACAGAGATAGATTATAGTCTGGAATAGAACATAGGCTTTTTATGCCGGAATTTCTACGGGAACGGGAACTACGCGGGTGAAACCGCGAGGCGCTGCTGGTTGAAAAATAAAGCAAAGGCAGGTAACAGATTCGCCACAATAAATATTTGATTACCTAACTCTTTTAATTAGAAGAAATACCTATAGATTTTTGCACTTGATCGCACATGCGGTCTGTTCTGTCCCGCTCTTATGTACGCGAAATCCTATCACTCTCCTTTTCACAAAATGGCGTCCTTGAATGCACATTTTTGTGCTGAGCGATAGCAGTTCGGTTCTGATGTGCGTCAACCTTTATCGCCATAGTATACTATATTAGAATTCTGTTTAACCGCTTTACTTTAAGTTGAAAGTGTGTTTGTTTATACAGGGGTCTTGACAAATGGGTCCCCAACTGTGAAAGGTTATGCATGGTTATTAATAAAAGAGATAATCCGTATTTATACCAATCTTATATGGTAGGGGCACAAAATTACGAATCAGTTGTAAATTACTACCTACTAATTATAACTTTACAGTCGAATAGGTCGTTTTTGCACCAGATTTTTTCTTTTCTGTGAATAACATTGGATACCTAACAGACTAATAATAACCTACAAAATACTACATTAATATTTTTGGATGGATAATCCATAAGCTTCGCCCAAACTACTGAGTGGATTGGACGTAAATTAATTTAAGAGATTTTGAATAAAATCATAGAAATTATCACGATAGGTAAGTCCTTATGTAAATGACTAACAATATAAATTGCAGTGCCTTACAGGGAGTAGGTATGTACTATCTTATGTATGTATGTACTAACTTATAGGCTAGGCCTAGGCTAAAATATCTTATGCTACCAGCTCTATGTACGTACATATTGGTAATTAATAAATGAAATGAAATGATATTTTCTTTATGTGATGAAAATATTGCATGACTAACATACAGTTTTCTTATACCGAAAAAAAGCGGGCGTTAGAATAGACAAACTTACATAGCTTCGCTTTGTTAGTTAGTACTAACCCTGAACTTTACAAATTTTTTAGTCAGATATACATACATATAAGTAATAGAGTGGCATTATTTTAGTTTAATATAGCGACTGGAGTTTTTATTTTATGTGGAAAAAAGCTCCATGTATGGTTCCTACTCTTCTCTACCTATTTATCACTATTATTTATAAACTAGGTATGTTTCTTGTCAAACAAAAAGTGTACATGTTTATGGCCAAGAGCTTGCTTTTAAAGATAAAGATACATTTAGTATCTTTATCTTTAAAAGCAAGCTCTTCCATAGTTCAGTACTTAATTTAAAATAAAATAATGGAGCTAACTCCAGATCATCTTTTTTATTAATAACCAACTGAAAGTTTTTGTTCGTCTACTTTTTGTAATCTTATTTCTGTCATGTGTAAACCAGAGGCGTTTTCTGTTTGGTGACAAATTGGGGGTTAATTTGAGTTATTTACAGACAGTTTTTGTTTATTCTAAGAAATGTCTGCATGAATGAATGATCATTAGAACCGTGACAGGACGGTATTTTTTATTTTATTTCTGGATTGTAATATATCAGACTAGCGGTCCGCTCCAGTTTTGCACGGGTATATTCTATCGCCTATGTTCATCAGGGATATTGTAGGATTCTAATGGTGAAAGAATTTTTCAAATCGGTCCAGTTAGCTCCCTATACCTTAAAGACATTTAGTTCGCGAACTGTTAGGTTCATGACGACTTTCCTCCCGCGAATATGGAATGATCTCCCTGCCGGGGTTTTCCCTCTGGACTACAACATGGGGTTTTTTTAAAAAGGGTCTTCTAAGGCATTTAAAGGGTCGGCAACACGCGTGTCCCTGATGTTACAGGTGTCCATAGGCTGCGGTAACCGCTTCCCGCTTCATCAGGTTGGCCGCACGCCTGTTTGCCACCGTGGTATAAAAAAAAAGTTAGTTTCGGAGCCAATGCAAACAAACAAATCTTTCCTCTTTTTAATATTAATCTAGATAGGCAGCAAGGTGCCTAATTGCTAAAATGCACTTGCTGTGCCCTCTTGTATGAAGTTCATAGTAGGTACCGATTTATAAACTTACAAGGTAGTTTCTGCTCGCGGCTTCGCACGCGTTGTTTAAGGTTACTTCTATCCCATGGGATCTGATTTATGGGATAAAAAGTAGCCTATGTTTTATTCCAACTACCTGTATGCAATTTCAGCAAAAAAAATGCCCTTTCAGTAGTTTTGGCGTGAACAAACATCCATCCAAACATCTAAGCATCCAAACATCCGCATTTATAATATGTACGTGTGATTTGATTTGGGTGAAGTGGGTTTTCATGTTCTTCAATCCAATTCTTTTTCTACACGACTTATCCAACCAAATTCCTCGTGATCAATTCTGAACACAATTATTTCAAACAGAAAGTACTAAACAACAATAGGCTACTTGACTACTACTGGGAAATAATTCTAACGTATTGTCTGATACAAATAATGCAGTGTAATTAAAATTTCTTCAAGGCATTATTAGTTATGAAAACTAATTTTGAAGTTTGAATAAAATAATGCCGCGCCAAAACGATAATCTCTGTCATGGCTACCGTGTTCCAAGCCTTACTTTTCTGTTCTATGTTCCAAGCTATGACGTCATCCCGCCACACCACACCTAACAAGAAGAACTCATTGACACTGTGCTCTGTAGATGTGTGACGTCACTGCGATCCAACCCAACACATAGCGTCTTCGGTCCCGTGATCATGTATCAAAAAATGTGTAATTTTAATCCCGTTTTTTACCCAAAAATTAGTAATCTTAGAGGAGGTATAGCTTTTAAAATGAATAAAGCTGACTTGTTTCATTTCACCCTATATCCGGGCGTTACATCAGCCTCGCACAAAAGTAATATATCTAAACCAAACCAAATCTATTACGTAATCATAATAAATGACAACAAAATAGTCCAAAACAATTTCACTGCACCTACTGCAAACACACTGAAACCTACCTTATGACCTCCGCGCACGGTTGTAAATACATAGGAGTGGTAATTTAGGGGTCTGCGTTCGAATTTCATGGCACAGATTTTGTATCCGTTCGGGAGCATTCGGTAATTTTCGCAAATTATTTCGGCGATGGTGGGTTACAGGGGGCAATATCATAGGATAGTGTCGATGGATAAATCGCCTCTCTTATATTCTAACTTTAAGGTTCGATGGAGGGAAACTATTTATAAATGTAGGTACCTCCTATCAGTTACGTTTATCTGAATCGAACTTTATTTTCGAAATCGAACTTTGAAAATAGTTTTCCTCCATCGAACCTTAGAGTTACAATACAAGAGAGGATAATACATTATTATTAATATTATTATTATTAATACGTTAATATCGAATTCTAGACTTGAGTATTACTGATTGTTTTATCTTATTATAATATTTCAATCTATCCATACGATACCATAAATTATCTAAGCCTACTTATTTCCTTAAATACATAAATTCATTAATAACAAAGAAAATTACAAATCCGTATTTTAGGTGTTTGTTTACAAAATACGGGGTTTGTAAAGTAATTATAAATACTAATACAATTAATTAATAAATGGTTCACATGAATAATACCCTGTTTTACTTACGTCCCGTCAAAACCATAAGATACCTATATTAATTTTTCAGAATTTCATCATACCTTTATATGCCTTTCCTTTAAAATTGAAAGGAACGATTAAATACCTTACCATTGTAGGGGCTAAGTTTTATAACCTACGATCCCGCATAATTAAGGGCAGGATATTCGATAAATTTTGTGAAAAGGACAGGCATAGAATTTTGTGTTCACAAGAGTGAGATAGGGCACAGCAACGCAAGCCCAAAAATCAAGTGTTTGCTTATTATCAAAATTAAAAAAGGTTTTGAGAAAAACTAACCATAGAATATTCTTCTAAACGTCGTTGCCTATTTTCTGACATGTTTTTTGAGAGTAAAACGTTGATACACTAGAAGTACAACAACAAAAACAGCAATAAACTATCCTTTCTTCGTAATTTTTATCATCAGGTGAAGTGATAAATATCGTGTTCTGAACCGTAGAATAATCAAGAATGTTAATCCAACTACAACATAAATTTTAGTCCAATCAAAACAAAGGATAGTTGATCGTTTAAAATTGAATCGAAAATTGGCTAAATTCGAATATCCTGGCCTTAATATGACTTTAGGACTATAAATAATTGTCTTTTTAACGAAATGTCAGCGTAACCATTAACAATGCACCTTGCAAATAAATGCCTAGACATGTTTTAAGGACCACAAAGCCATATTTGTACCGCACTTTCGCTTCCATAGAATTACTGCAATCGTAAATCGTAATCAGAATGATAAATTTCCAGGCTATAAATTAGAGACCAATATTTTAGCTCTAGTACTTTCTTATCTAGAAAATTACAATAAAATAACAGAATTAAATTAAATCTAGTATTTACAATTGAAACAATTAAGCTAACTGTAGACTGTTTCAAACAGTCTACAGGTAGCTCAATTAATTCATATTGATACCTGTCGTGCGCGTCCCCAAGACGCTGGCATTGCCCTGCTGTATGGCATTGCTGATGCGCTGTGCCAGATACTCACCAGCTCTCGGGTTACGCGTCGCTTCAACCAGACGCTTATATTTTTTTTTTAAAACCCGGCGTGCCTCGGTGCCTCACGGAACCCTCGGTACCTCACGGAACCCTCGGTATCTTATTTACCTACTTTTCAAAATATGGCGGGTGATTATTTTATGTAATTTTTACTTGAAGTTCAACTCAACCAGATTAAAATTTTAAAGATATTTTTTCACAAGACACATAAAACAAAATAAAACTCAACCAGAGACTCGTATCTCCGGATACATAGCACCGTGTGCAATGACCCCGTCGGAGGTCGTCGTGCAAATATGGGTCATCCCGTGCCGACTCCGGAAGAACTGTTTATCGTTATATCGCACACCATAGGCACGCCGATTTGCTCATAGGTAAGCATAGGTACTCTCGAGAAGAACTGACAACCACTGGGGTAAACGTGTTCTTGAGTGGAGACCGCGACTCGGCAAACGTAGTTTAGGCCGCCCTCCGACCAGGTGAGATGACGATTTGCGAAAGACTGCTGGCAGATGCTGGATGCGGCAAGCTGAAGACAGGGCGCTATGGTGCTCATTAGGGGAGGCCTATATCCAGCTGTGGACTAATATAGGCTTATGATAAAGTAGGTACTATATGAAATACTAGACTAGTGAAAGGTCTAACCTTTCGCTAGTCTTGAAGTGACCGAGGTATTTTCAATTTAAGACCTTTTATGGCCTTTTAGGCCGTTCCGTAAGAAATATTTCGAAATTATTTTCAATGGGTTAATCTATATTAATATTGCTAATATTATAAAGAGGAAAGATTAGTATTAATATTTGTAACGAATAAACTTAAAAACTACTGAACCGATTTCAAAAATTCTTTCACTATTAGTAAGCTTACTTTTCAAGGAGTGACATAAGCTGTGTTTTATCCGAAATTCCCTGGGGAACGGGTACTACGCGGGTGAAACCGCGAGGTGCTACTAGTATTATTACATATAATTAAATTCTCTAACCATAGCTAGACCAGCAAAAACCGTCTCTATATCAAAATGTTTATACCTAAAGAAAAAAACAACCTGTCATATAAAATGATTTATTTCACCCCTCGATTAATAATCCCTAAAATGGCGTCATCTGTTAAAAAAACTAAAAAGGCCAATGCACTCGATTTAACAGGCGAATAACAAAATAACAATTAGTAGAGCACCCTCTATAACCACAGTAGCGAAATAATATCAATCTATTGTGTGCCCCTACCCTAATATAGTAGGGTGACAATGATCAACCACACTATGGAGACTTTTTTTAGTTAGTTTTCTGATATTTAAGCTCCTAAGTACTTTCTGATTTTTTAGCTCCTAAATACTTTTTCTGATTAATGTAATAAAGAAAGAAAAAACTATTTATTCAAAATCGGAACCTTGCTTGTCAAACTAGGACTAGGTCTCTGACTCACGGGATTGCCGTGGTTCAAAGCTCGAATTACATACATGAAATTCTACATTTTTTCTTTGGTACCTTTAACGTGAAAACACGTTTAAGAAAAAAAATATCCTAAAAATACCTATTGGGCAAGATCTTAGGAACCCTGCGGTCTATTGAAATGATTAATGTTTTGATTCGTAGGTTATTACTAATTACTTGGTTCCTGCAGATAGTTTTTTTAATAAGTTGTGTAGTTTTCTTGTAAATATGTAAAACCTCCATTTTTGCACCTGCACCGTTCTAAAAACGCATGCTCGGTCCCGCTCCTATGAACGCGAAATCCTATGCCTATCCTTTCGCACAAAATGGCGCGCAATGCGCCCTTTTAAAGTAATACAAGATTAGATAGGCACTTGGACATTTTTTTTGTTCATAATGTCCCGATTCGCAAAATCTCTGGCCACCCTACAATACAAGAGATATCCCTACAAATCGTAGGTTCCCTTCACAATAGCACTATCAACTGCACCCGGCGTCGCGTGCCCTTTGTAAGCCCAATTATTTGATTTTCTATACCAGGATTAGGGATTAGAAAATAATTTGGAATAATACGGAATAATTTCGTCTGATACGGATTAGTTTGACGCTAATGCTCGTAATGTAGAGCCACTTAGCTATGGTGAAGGAGAAATCTGTGAGGGCTGATTGCACCAAACGTTTAATTCAGGTTAAGCTGGCCAACTCAGTGAGATTGGGAGTTTAGTATCACGTGTCACTTATACCTACCTACCTATACTACACATCTACCGGTTCTTTTGGTCAAGGGTGTGGAAAAGATGCAAAATGAATGCAAACGCGACTAAATTCTTTTTGTGAAAAGTATTATATCTTTGACGACGCACAAAATGGCTTTAGAAAAAATCGATCTACAATATTGGCAACCTATAAATATATCCAACAAATTCTAAATTTAATAAATGACAAATTCTATGCAATAGGTATCTTATTGGACATGACAAAAGCGTATGACAAAATTCAATTCAAAATATTATTAGATAAACTACATGGAATAGGTATCCGCGGTATAACACACGCCTGGTTCGAGTCTTACCTACATAACCGAGTACAATACGTAGAGATAGAACATTTTAACGAAAAAACAGGGAAGATTGACATGGTTAGATCAAATGCGGTGCAGATTAACAACTCAATACCCCAAGGCAGTGTCCTTGGATGTATTCTTTTCTTAATTTATATAAATGACTTACCGAAGTGTATAACTCAATCGTGTATTTTATTTGCTGACGATATTTCAATATTGACATCTTGCAAAAATGACATTAATTTAAATATAAATCTGACCGACATCTTTAATATTATTACTAAATGGATGACTGACCATAACCTCGAAATTAATTATAAGAAAACTAAAATTATGCAATTTAGACCATACCAAAAACCTCCGCTTGACATACATTTGACATACAATAATACTAAAATAGAATGCGTTGACACATTTACCTTATTAGGATTAGATATTGACACGAACATAAACTGGAAAAGCCATATAAAAAAAATCAAATCCAAATTGTCTTCTTTCTCGTATGCTTTGATTGAACTCCGAAAAGCGACAGACCTTAAAACGAGTTTGGCCGCGTACTACGCATACGCATATTCTTGGATCCGCTACGGAATTATACTATGGGGAAATAGCGTAGACGCAAACGAACTTTTCATCTCTCAGAAAAAGTGCGTCCGTACCATAGCAAATATAAGAGTACCAGAGACGTGTAAACCCCACTTTATACAATTAGAAATTCTCACCCTAGTATGTATATACATCTTAGAAACATGCAAATTTGTAAGGAATAACCCAATTTTTTTCCTAAAAATAAATGACCAGCCTCGCCGATACCAAACTAGATATAAACACAACCTTGTCATGCCCGCATCAAAATTAAAAATCCACCAATCCTCCCCCAACTCGATGGCGGTAAAAATTTACAACACTTTACCAGAAAAACTAAAAAGTATAGAAAAAAATGACATGTTTGAATCTAAATTAAAAGCGATACTCATAAAAAAATGTTTTTACGAACTTGACGATTTCTTCAATGATAAATTTAGCGACTCGTAATCTTTTTAATAGGTATTGAATGCATTATTATTAAGTAAGTACATCATAAGTAGAAAGGCATGAAACCTGGCCTGTCTTCCATTGCAACACCCTAAATGGGTACATACTGTGAACATTTTATGAACACTCACCTAACTACTAAGACCTGACTGTATGAATGCAATAAATAAAATACTGAATACTGAAAGAGAGATCAGGTTTGCGCACACGCATAATGAATGTCTAGAATATGTAGAATATCTTTTTTCTAAGAAATTTAATAATGTCTTTAAAAAAATCGACTTTAACGGGACTTGAACCCGCAATCCTCCCTCAGTAGGGGATGCGCTGCCTATGTGCGCCACCAGGTCACAGACCGGTCAAGTGACGTAGGAGTCGAAAATTACAACACAGTGCGAAGCTTACGTACTTTAATAGCCAAAAGCTTAAGCATTTAATTCGAAACACACATAAGTCATCATCATCATCATCAGCCTATATTAGTCCACTGCTGGACATAGACCTCCCTTAATAAGAGCCATAGCACCCTTTCTTCAGCTTGAAGCATGCAGCATCTGCCTGCAGTCTTTCGCAAATCTTTATCTCACCTTTTTTTTTTTTCTTTATTATCCTGAGGGAAATGCGCACGCATATCGTACAGCCACGGGGAGGCAGTACGATTATGTGGGACTCCAACCCACTAAAACCCTCAGGGTGTTTCAAACTCTGCCGCTTGTGGTGGGAACATGGGGACGATTTTCTCTTCCATGAACCCACCGCGGCTGCCCGATATCGGGCCCCTCACTGGAATTCTTTATCTCACCTGGCCGGAGGGCGTCCCCTACGTTTGCCGAGTCGTGTTCTCCACTCAAGAACACGTTTACCACATCAGTCTAGCCTATTGGCAGATGCTGGACATGGCTGGAGTTGGGGATACTGCTGTCCAGCGTTGAACTGGCACAGATGAGGATGATGGGACTTTATGTGTGGTTTTGACTAAACGTTAAAACACTGTTATTTTCTCAAAAACCTTTTCCCAAAATCCTTTTAAAACCACTAATTACTGAAACAAGAGACTGTGTTAATGTTGTCTTTAATAAAATCAGGCCACTTTTGTTTGGGAACATGGCTTGGATTACAAATGCTTTGTGTTTGGAAAATAAAATATAAAATAAACATGGCCCAATGGCGCCAAATTGGTCTGGGAAAGCATCATCATCAACGCGTAACATCCACTACTGGGCAGGATCCTGGAGGTCTAATCAATGAAGTAGGTACCCCCCGCTGGTGTTCACAAAAAGTTAATAGGACGGGATGAATGAATGAATTTAATATTTTATTGTACTAAAAGATTTTTATTCATTATATAACTAATATTATAAAGAGGAAAGATTTGTTTGTATGTTTGTTTGACAGGAATAGGCTCCGAAACTACTAGACCGATTTGAGAAATTCTTTCACCATTAGAATTCTACAATATCCCTGATCGACATAGGCTATAGAATATTTTCAAAAAAGTTAGGGATCCGTATGAAAACTTTGATAATGTAACCCAACGTGTAAAAAAAATACCAAGAAAAATCCTTATATCGCGTACGCTGCGGAAACTATTGACAATAGAGCAAAGTGATGTAGGTACTATAGTTTTAAAGAAGACATTCAAATCTATAAAAAAGTTTAGCACTATGTGTCAAACTATTATCGTTATGTTAAAATAACTACTTTTCCATGTTAAAATATACAATGCCGTTCTGGCGTGGTTAAGTAACAAACATCCACCCATCCAAACTTTCACATTTATAATATAAGTGGGATTAAAAATAAACAGTGCAAAAGGCGGCCTCATCATTGAGATTTCTCTCAGGCAACCTTGACAATTTGCAGCTTTGTCGTGTCAGTTAACTTTGAAATTAAATGTAGGAAAACTTGTGTCAAGATCGTTCGATGATCCTTTTGAAGAACACATAGATAGAAAGATAAATCATTTATTCTTCGTCTGCAGACACACATATAACAAAATAAACAGAGTACCACATGCATCAGTATCACTATCATCATCATCATCATCACTATGTTAGTCCACGGCTAGACATAGGCCTCCCCTAATGAGCGCCACAGCGCCCTGTCGCCCTGCTGTATACTCATATCTAATTCGTTAGTTACTAAAGGTCTAAACAAACTCTGGCGTCCTCGGCGTAGCAGGCGAAGGTCCGTCTGCGACGAGGAAGGTTGCGCATACGATTCCGGCTCGAGACAAATGTTTATACGATCTGCAGATATTTGTTTCGGGAGTTCTGCATATTTTCTATGTAAACCATTCACTATTACCAGTAGCCACAATATTAATCTGTCAATCTCTACAGGCCTGTAGAGATTGCCAGATTAAGGGTAGGTAGGGTTTTAATCCTAAGATAACAAATTAACCTGTCGCCTGTACCACAGGCTTCATACATCTCGATCTCATCCACAGCCATGCAATTTCATACGTTCATACACAGAGCAATAATTTCATACATTTTGCAGCTGTCGTGGTTCATTTGTTAAGATGTCTTTTACCACAGTGTGGGGAACTCAGAATGGTAACTGAATTCTACTGGAGAATTATTGACCTGTATCTAAATCACATTATATATAGACTTAGATAGGCGAATAATATTGTATTAAATTTTAAGCAGTATACACTTGCTAGTGGTTTATTTTTCGCTTCTTCCACTAGTGGACAAAAAATTGAAGCGAACAAAATCAATAACATTTTGTTTCTTATTTGATAATAATTACTATTATTAAGCTGTTTATCTATAAAATTTTACTTGTCTAAGTGCTTATTTTGTAAGCCTAAAGAAATAAAGTTATTGAATTTTGAATTTTTGAATTTTGAATGGTTTCAGGGCTACAATGGATGTCACAACAGAAAAAAAAACATAGAGCATCCACTGATAGATTGAAGGGCTGTGGACGCCAATGGCCAATGTGCAGAGGCCAGTGGGGGCAGTGGGTACTAGATAAATAATAAAATGTTAGGGGCGACATAATGACGCCATTTTGTGACAAGGATAGGCACAGGATTTCGCGTTTATAGGAGCGGGACAGAGCAGAGCAGCGCAGCGGCGCACGTAACCGCAAAAATTTTGCTGAACAATTTTGTCGGTTACCTACTAATTAGGACATTTACTTGCATAAATAAGCCGAAGCTTCCCTTGGTATTCTATACGACCTTTAGGTCGTTTAGGTCATCACTTAGTGGCTTAGTATTTCTGCCTCTCCTACACTACCGCTAAAGCACCGCCCATGCATCCATCCGAGCACGAACGAACGCATTCGATCCGTCTCTATCTCTTATTCGATGCACGTCTGTAATGCTCGCAAATAAAGTTTGCAAGCAAAATTTCTATGTGCGTTTTACGATTGACTGGCGCCGACAAGTTTTAAAGGTGCAGAGCGACTTGTGTGCACAGTTTCAACGCACTTGCAATTTTTTTTTTACATACTTATCTACTAAATCAAGCTGCTTTCAACTACTTACCAGCACACGTAGTTCATATATTTATTTAAAGAAAATTACAGAAGAGATTACAATAATTACAACTAATATTTACACATAAATCTATTTTCTAAAAATCTAAGCCGTCACCAGAAAGCAAAGTGCCCAGAATGCTGGCAGCATTGCCACGTTGAATGGCAATGCTAATTCGTTGACCGAAATAAAAGCCAGCATTCCGATCACCTGTGGAGTCTATTAGGAGTCATTTTTATTTTATATAGGGAGGGGGCTATGTCCAGCACTGGACTAATATAGGCTGATGATGATGATGTTATAATTTTTTTACCTACCTGAGAATAGGGAAGGTTATACATTATACATATAGGTACTTACACGGGTATGTACTAGATACTTCTTCTACGAAAGCTTTTGAATAATATCCCAAAATTTTTCGATTTCGGCAGGATTCGAACCCGCGCCTCACCTTCAGTACAGGTGCCTGGTCGAAAATATCTGGTACTTCGTGTCGTATTAGCTCCACCTACAGGGGAAACCTTGAAAGATTATCCAAACCTTCTTAAATTTACTTATAATAAGTACTACTTAATTTTGGCTTTTTCTTATTGCCTATTTAGTTTCTATCCTTTAAACTAGTTTAAAGTTTAAACAAACAGTTAATTTGATTTGTTAACCGTACAATAATCACATTAAGTTCACAATCTGCATTCCATTTATCACTATTGCATCTTAATAACATTAAAACAACCAATAATAATCTCTCAACCCGTACAATAAAACACAATTTACTTTGCCACTAAATCCTGCACGATCTAAGGACCACGCCCGTTGTTAATCTAACCTTACTAACTATTGTGTTAGCTGTGATATGGTCATATTTTCTGGTTGAAATCACCTTTTGTAGAAATGATGTCAAATGTTGTAGATACGGCAGTTTTAGTCTTAATAATAGTCCATATTGTATACTGTACAAAATACCGTATACATTTCTGTGCCACTTTATTGTTTACATTATTTAGGAATTGTCTATATTACGTATACATATTTATGCACGCGGTTAAAAAGCAACTTTGCACTCTTGTATAACAAATAACTATTAATACACTATACCTCTAATAAATAACAATTTTATTAAGTAGCTCATTAAATTTTTTATTCTTTATTTTTACCCGACTACCAACGGAGGAGGGTTATGAGGTTGGCACCCTACGTACCTATGTTTATTTGTTTTTACCTATGTAGCCGATTTCTTTGTTCCCATGTCGCGCAAAAAACCTACTCAATATTTTAAAAATAAATTGGATTTTTGCAGGCTTTGTTATAGTAATTCTTTGGTAGGTTGTTTGGTAGGCTGTGCAGTAAAATGGCCTATCCATCACATTTATTTGCCTGCAAGATCATTATCAGCCTATTTTGCTTAATCTGATAAGATAACATTGATTAATGCATCTAGATCATGTCTTGTAGTTTGTAGGTAGCTATTAACTAAATCATGATTTACTTCCGATCTCATTAAATTATCTTCAATCAGTGTGGGTAGGCAAGTAAGATTGGTTTGCTATTGTGACATTAATTCGTAGAAACACAGGTTACCTAGGTACCTTTCTTTATAATCCGTAACTAGGTAGGTATGTAAAAACGATAAAAGAGAACGCTAGGAGAATCTAGTTGGATTTTGTTTTTTTTGGGTGAAGAAGGAACGGTAGAGGTAAGTGTACCTACCTCTACCGTATGTGCTCGATGCCAAACTCAGACACAATTAACTAAAATTCACTTGCTTGGCGTTGAGTTATTGAAGGAAGGATCGATCTCGAAT
The DNA here is from genome assembly GCA_947086465.1 of Eupithecia exiguata. Taxonomy (NCBI): domain Eukaryota; kingdom Metazoa; phylum Arthropoda; class Insecta; order Lepidoptera; family Geometridae; genus Eupithecia; species Eupithecia exiguata. The sequence goes on along the minus strand of OX352250.1, from coordinate 1,290,524 downwards.
CGACATGTATGTAATGTAAATTGCGTAAAAGAGACGCGGCAACAGAGTGATTATTAGGTTATGTTAAGTATGGGCGTTTTGTTAACAAAACTTTCTACAACGAGTTTGGCTAAGGTATAGTAAGTAACTTAGGTACTACTTGAATTTGTCACTTCCTGCGTTGGTTGGTAGGTATTTAAATGTATGATAAACAAAGCTATTGAAGATCATCATCATCACTTCTTGTATGAGGTAGACATAATTTGGCTGGCCCTGGTTTAATATTGTCTAAGGTACCCCCTACCCAAAAAACAAAATCAAACTAGAATCTCCTAGCGTCATCTTTTATTGGTTTTACTAACTACTCTGTGAAAGGCGCGCTGCCTTCCGCATACCATCATCCGTGAGCACATACACACAAGAATTTAGTATCAAACAACACTCATAGATGGCGGTGAAAATTTTTCAATTTTTATTTTGTTGGTATAAACTTGCTTGGATGTCAATGTCACTTCTGCGGCATTTCAAAATTAAATGTCAAAAGTTCAAAACAATCAAATTAAATTGTGCACCAAGGTGACAAGTGCATTTGTTGTTGCTTTGCTTTTCTTTCTCAAATGTTATAGCATCTACGGTTATAGCATTTTACAGTCTAGTATTCCTAGAAATCTTTCTGTACAATCTTACTAAGTTCTCTACTTAAAGAAAATGAGTCGTAAAGAAGCCCTATCATCATTTATTCAGCAAATTCACGGCCGACCGGTCGTCGTCAAACTGAATAGCGGCGTCGATTATCGAGGTAAACTTTATAAAGTACATAAGTATCTGCCCGCGTCTTCGCGCGCGTTTTTCTATAATATGTAGCCTACATGTTAATCTAGGCACAAGTAAAACATTAGCCTGAACCATTCAGTAGTTTTGACGTTGACTTCGCACATACTTTTTACGGCACGAATTTACGCCTTTAACTTAATAATACGATTGGTATACGTCCTAGTTGGTCACCTGTGTTTTAAATCAAGCTCTGTCTAAGAAAGAGGCTTCGACGATCCAAGAACACTGCTAAGTTATTGAAAAACTTATGAAAATTTTGAGGTTATTTTTGGTTACAAAGTTGTAACAAAGCGATAGTTCATTCAGTCATTGTCCAGTATTTATTTATTTAGAACTACCAACAGAGAATACACTCTTAAACACAGAATCACAAAAGGCATCACATTTCTTGATGTACCTATACTAGACCTTCATAATTGTGGATGCTATAAAAACAACATAACTTTAATCATACTTTGAGGACATCATAAGTGACTAGAAAATATCAGACCTTCCTTCAGTTACCTTACCTCTTTTAACACATTCACTGCCCAGCCTCTGTGGTGTAGCCCTAAGTTGTGTATTGCAGGCTAATAGGCCAGGTTATGAACAAATTCATATGTGCATCATGGGCAATGAAAGTTTAATGCAACTTAACATAGCTTATCTCATGTGAGCGAAAAATAAAGACAAGTTCTACCTACTAAACACCTGTTTCATCATTATTTACAGGAGTCTTAGCATGTCTCGACGGCTACATGAACATAGCATTAGAACAGACAGAAGAGTATGCCAACGGACAGCTCAAGAACAAGTATGGAGACGCCTTCATCCGCGGGAACAATGTACTTTACATCAGCACGCAGAAACGGAGGATATAGGGTCTTATGCTATTGGAATAGAATTCTAAATGATGTGGTGATATTGTGTTAATTTAATAAGCTGTGGTGAGTATGTTGTAACTTAAATATAAAAATGTCTCAGTACCGAGCTTGAATTCACATTTTAAGCCATTTGAAAAATCGTCGAAAAACTACATATAATTATTTTTGACAGATGTTTACGATTTTCGTTCATTTTACGATTAAGTTAACCGATAAAACGCAGCTAATTGCCCCATCATTATTCGAAGAGCACCATCCTAAGGGCCCAATTTCAATAGGACACCAATGTGGCGCCACCGGTCGCCCCACCATGGTGTCTTAAGTTACCAAGCGAGAAATACCAAAACAAACACCACCACCACCTGATGGCGGAGTCAGTGAGACACCAAATAGCTCTATACATGTGAATGGTTGTGCCACCAGCATCGTAGCACAACTGGTACCACCAATATGGTGTCCTAATGAGAAAGGACCCTATGTTTAACGAATTGTGGGGCCTTCTGAATATGGACTTAAAAGCAAATTCCCAGTCTTTAAATGATCCTTAATGATGCCATTCCAAGCCTGAGCCTTCAAATTGATTCATTGCTCAAAAATATTTTTTTCAAGGGTTCAAGATTTGTGTAAATTAACTACTTTAAAAATGTCTTGAGTGAATACAATGTTCTTTTATGGTTAGGTATGTAATAAACTATAAGCTTAATACAATGTGTGGCCTTTATTCTGAGTAGCTCCTGGGTATGTGTAGATCAGATTAACTGCGTCGTAGCCCTGGAAACAACAAATTTTACCTTTTAATTCAAGAAAAGGCATTATTCCTAAATATAAATAAAATCGGCCAAGTGCGAGTCAGACTCACGCACGAAGGGTTCCGTACCAACATTTATAAAAACGGCAAAAAATCACGTTTGTTGTATGGGAGCCCCCTTAAATATTTATTTTATTCTATCATTTAGTATTTGTTGTTATAGCGTCAACAGTAATACATAATCTGTAAAAATTTCAACTGTCTACCTATCACGGTTCATGAGATACAGCCTGGTGACAGACGGACAGCGAAGCATTTGGGTAAAAGGGTAAAAACGGGACCCTATTACTAAGACTTCGCTGTCCGTCTGTCACCGGAACCCTAAAAAGTTTATTTCCAAAAAAACGCAGAAAGTCCTGAACTTTTTCATAAATGAATTTCAAAGTTATATACCAAACGGCTCGAATAGGTAACCTCGGTCAAGATTAGCGTATTTCCGCCGTGAGGGACTCCGCTGATGTTGCTGCGGAGCCGGCCCTTACTGTCCCTGCAAGATGACCTCACTAACAAAAAATAAAAATTAAGTAAATTAAATACATACTTTGTAATCTCTCCCAGGATCCGCCAATCCATCTCCATTCCCAAGTCTTCCGATCAAATTCTCCCCCCTCAACCCATTCTCTCTCTCATAATCAGCCCGAGCATTTCTACCAGCATCAGGATCAAATTTAGCATCCACTCTGTAGCCTAAGATCCTCGGATCAACTAGTGGTAGGTAGAAACTTGAGTAAACTACACTGTTAACACAATATACACTTATTAGGAAGAGAAAAATAACACTTAATGATGTCATGTTGTTCAGCTTGGATATCTCAAGAAGTTATGATGTCGAATGCGAATTCTTGAACTTGGTAAATATTTATCGGCTACTAGTAATCCGCACTGACTTCGCACGTGGTAGAGTAGGTAATTTAATTGACATATTTTTATCTATTATAATAAATTTAAGAGTATAGCTGTTGTCGGTGCATTGGTGCAATTTCCTCTACTTTTCTCTTTACAATGCGGTCTATTTTACTTCTTTAAACGACATGACAGCGGCTTTCTCCTTGATCGGAATCATAAAGTTAATTCTTGGTCTTCACCTTCCTCGTCTTCGATCTACTTCTCCTTCTATGATACTTAAAGAAGAATCAATCTCTTCTTTTAATCTATACTTATAATAATTGCGTAATAGGTGGTACCTAGGTACATTGTTTTCATGTTATACCTAACATAACGTTGGTTGACCCCTTCACTGCCCAGCTTTTGCGGTGCAACCCGAGGGGGCGCAGCGCGCTGCCGCCCCTTAGCTACACTACCTGGAACATGGATATGTAAGTCACGGGCAATGCAAGTGTTAATATATAGAATAGATTTTTTAACCGATTATTTATTTATGAACGTGAAAACCGTATGGAAACCCGTAGTTTTTGAGTTTATCGCTTTCAGCGACAGACAGACGCGGCAGGGTACTTCGTTTATGCTTTGTATGTAGTGAGAAACTACACTACTAAAGACAACACGTTTGTGTACCTTCTACCGTAGTGCTAACTCAAGGCTTATTGATCTGACGTGATCTTGAATGCTGTAGGTACAGTCAATGACAAAAACAGTAGAGCATTTAAGCCTTAATCGCGCTCTGCGAATCTGCGACAACCTTTATTTATTTACACAGAAGAGCGTATTATTATATTACTAATGTATTACGCATTTTAAGTATACCCACCAACGTTTGTGGAAGGTTCCCCATTTTTGTGCTTTTTGTCTGTGACTGTACCTACCTATATTTATAAATACTATTTAACGGGTATTTATCGCGTTTATTTACCTTATTTTCCCGACGTTTCGACAGGTTTACACACTGCCGTGGTCACGGGATGACTGATATTATAGAAACTATCGCCCAGTATGCTACTGGGTAAGTAGAAACACGCTCATCGGTCGCTGGAGTGTTACCTATGTTATATCTAGTAACTCGACTTGCTATCGAATTTATAATATTAGTAGGTAAAGTTAGGTAAAAAGAAACAAGTTAAAAAAAGCATGTTTAACTATTTATTAAAACGGTGACATATAAAAAATAAGGATCTAAAAGAACACCAAACTCTACCAAATCACTAGATATCACAATAGCCTCTACCTACATAACCTATAAATACCATAATCGCTTGGCCAACGCCAAAAGTCGCTGAACATTTCCGAGCAGTGGATTTTTCGCTGAGATGATGTTAAGGTGGTAGATCGAGCTGTAAAGAAAATCTCTAGGGGATTCTACGACGATACCATTGTCATCGTCAACCGATAGGCTTAGCAGAATTGGGCCCCTCCCCTGTTCAGCTCCACTGTCATAGTTCACTATCCTCTCTGTGCTAAGCCAACTTCAGTGGCGATTGGTTCAGCGACTTTTACCATAGGATCCATCCTAAGTAAGAGTTAGGTACCTAGTTTATGTAGGTAAGGTCCACCTTACCTACATAAACTAGGTACCTAACTCTTACGAGTACAAATACGCTAGTGGATGCCCTCTAGCGGGGAGTAGGAGCGATACTGGTGTAGGTCTGGGCCTCCGTAGCCGTAGAGTAGCTTTCCTTTGCCCTCGGAGTCGTAGTACGGGTAGCGGTATTGTGGCCTGCAAACAGAAGGGTTTAAATAAAGGTGGGTATCGACTGGGTGTTACGGGGCGTAACGTAATGTACCTTTCGCAGTGAGCATGAAATGTTACGCGCCGTGTGCTCAAAAACGTCTTGTTGCTCGTTGCGAACGCCTTCTTTCAAACCTACTTAGGTACCCGTTTGTATAGTATTTAATTGACCTGTATCTAAATCACATTATATTTAAACTTAATTAGGCATTGTATTACATTTTAAGGATTATACAAACTTATACTAGTGTTTTATTTTTCGCTTCTTCCATTAGTGGACAAAAATTTAAGCGAATAAAATACAATAACATTTTGTTTCTTGTTTGATAATTACTATTTATAAAATTGTTGTTTATGTATAAAATTTGACTTGTCTAAGTGCTTTTTGTAAGCCTAAAGAAATAAAGTTATTGACTTTTGACTTTTTTAGAGGTTTACCATGGAGAAGCAAGCAAGGTTCAGCAAAGGTTTAGGGGGGCCAATAGTGGGCCTTAGTCACTCCTCCGGGTGTTGTGCTAGGGAGATGGGTGGACGTTGTCGTTAGTCGCACGTTAAATTGGGACTGATGTGGGTGATTGAAGCATGTACCGGCCTAGAAAATACCCAGCCGACCCTGATCCAAGGCGAATATGATAAATGTATTAGGTAAACAGAAGAATAGGAATTGGGTTTTTATCTCTTACGAATCTGGTAGCCAAAGCTACCAAAATGACATAAGTAACGCCTGCAAAAATCGAATGCGCACAACGTGATTGCTAAAAAGTAATTGGTAGGCGCTTAATATAGTTTCAGCATAAAGAGCCGCCCCTACTGTGATAGAACCTGCATAATGTACTGTACAGCTTGATAACGTAAACGCACCTCTCAAAGTATTGGAAGTTGGGAGCCCGAGGTTGCGGTACCGATGCCATTACACACACCAGCAACGCCATCTAGAAATGGACAATACAACCTATTGAATTATTTTGTTTATCTTTCGTGTGCTGAATAATCAGAACAGAATAAACTATAGGTAGGTAGGTACCCACTTCCACAACGCATCTCAGATGGCCTAAAACGAATATACTTTAATGTAAAGTTATTTCAAGTTAGGTTTTGTGGAATACTCAGCGATATTTATAAAGTTTATTGACTTGCTTGCTTAGTGGACGATTCTCAGTCATTAGAGTTAAATTAAAACTTTAAATGCATTGAATTTCTGCGGTCAAAACCTTTATAAAACAAGCCAGAAAGCCAACCCAATTAATTGAAAATGATTTTGAGGCAGACGATTTGGTTTGTCACACAAATTCGTCTCATTGACCTACAAACAAACTAGTTAAACTTTCGTAACTTACACAAATCAACAATCAAAACCAACATAAAATAGTAATCAATACTAACCAACAAAACAAGATATTTCATAAACATGATTTCACTCTAAACGCACTGCAAAATTCCGGAAATGAAGTTCTAAAGTAAAGTTTAAAATCGTGCCTATCGTCACGAGAACAACACTGCTGTCGACCGGTCTCGGGCGGATACTGACAAGGCTTGCGTTGTCGAGGGAAAGTCTCTAGAATGTTAATGAGGGACTGCATAACACGGGGGGGTCTGTTATGTTACGGAATAACTACTAGGTAGGTTATGTTATGTCTGGCGATCTAGGCTGTCCTTGCCTTCGATAACTTGGGTCCATCCTGTGTTGATCTTGAGACCAGAAATTATAAATGTAAGTAGGACCTAGACCTAAGTAACCTTATCAGAATCTTCCTATTGTACCGATACAGATCAAATACCCCATTACTAGGTAGGTATTAGATGACGCGAAAGTAACGGCGTCTCTCTACTTGTTATCACGGGGGGTGCGGAACTCTAAGCTCCCATATATCTACTACCTACTATTATAGGGGGGCGCCTAAGGTATTGCACACGGGCACTACATGGGCTAGAAGCGCCCCAGCTAACAATATTAATAAACGGTAGGTTAGTGGAATATTGCAGCCACATCTAGATATTTGTTCTGTGATTGCAGCGCCTGTTGTGACATACCGCGGGGTGAGCAGGTGTGTGTGTGCAGTGGTAAGGCGCTGGATGCCATTAGCCATTGCCAATGCCGCGGTAAGTAAGCGGCAGTGTGCGCTGACTAACGGCAAAATCCTTTGCCATCACGTCCCGGTCTGCATTGGCCTTTAATGACATCATTGACTAACTCAGCCTCATCAAGTCATCACGATAGGCCACCGAAAAGTGAAAGTCGGTTCATGGCTCACGCACACGCAATGACGTTAATACAGACCTGTTGGTAAGAGGAGTGTCATCTAAGTATTGCACAGAACTAATGGGACAAAAAATCTCGTTCACTCCACAGAATCAGTGGGAGTTAAGGTTTGTGCTGTAAATTAAGTAACCATTCCGCGCAAAACCTTCTCCGAAGATCTAACAAAATGGAGTCCGCGTTGGAGAAGCAAAAACCATACCAACTACAAAATGAAAAAATCTATCAAAGCAAGACGTCAACTGGTCTCTCCACGAGACATCATCACAGAGCGCCAAGCAACAACGGCATGCGGCAGTCTTACCAGAGATGTTGCCACTCCGAGCTCCGCGCGCCAAGCCAACTACTTGGCGATTTGCAATAAATTTTTGCTAAGTAACGCTGGAATCTATTTATTTATCTTGGATGTGCTGTAGGCCAAGATCAGCGATTTTTGTCTATTAGCTATACTTATATGCTAGTAATAGGTAACATTATTTCATCTGTGCTATAGTCCCCACTGAAATGTATTTCTTCAAAAAATAATTTATGAATTATGACCAATTTTTTATAATTCTAGCCTATAAGAAAATCGCTATGCTTTGGGGACTTTTTTTCTTGTTTTCATTGCTATGTTTTGTCCACGCAATTTGTAATTCAGACTTAATTTATGCTAATATAATTTGCAGAGTTTCATCACGCCTCGTTCAGCTATTTGTTATTTCTGTGTTAGTTGTAACCACGATCTCTAACCTAGGATTGACACACACAGTAGCTTACATAATTCTTTATTTGAGTATCACAATTTGTTTTAACAAAACTGTAAAATCTATTTAAAATTTATAAATTACAATATTAACACTGTTGCTCATCTATTCTATTCTAATAAACTTGAAGGACAATACTGTACCTATTTCTAATATTCACATACTGTGAAGGTACAAAATAAATAAATAAATAAACTACAAATAATGCAGAACAATTCACACAACATTATCTGGCCTCAAGCTAAGCAGACAGTGAGTTATGGGTACTAGATGACGGACATATTTAATACAATGCATTAGGTACATAGATATTTTTTTTATTATACATAGAAAATACCCAGAGCAGCTGGAACAAATATTTGCAGATCGCACCAACATTTGCCCTAAGGCGGAAATAGAACCCGGAACCTCCTGCCTACAGACCTTCGTCCGCTGCGCCACAGAGGTCGTCATAATTTTATTTTACTGAACCTTGATTTCAAGCGCAAGATAGTTATTTATGTTTTTTAAGTAGATGTACTAAACAACTATTTTGACACTAATTTCTAGAATATCATGGTGTAACATGGATAGTCTTTTTATATAATTGATTAAAAAAAAGAAATTAATATAAATAATATTTTTTTAAATAAAATTAAAACTAAACCTTAAAAATACATAAGTATTTTCATAATACCTGTATTCTACAAGTAGTTAACAACAACCCAAATGTTTTCACTTGTATGACACATATTTATTGCTTTTTTATTTAGTCTATGACTAGATTCTAAGACATTTTACAATTACAAAAAAACAGCCTACAAAAAATCTAACAACTAATTATTTACCAGTTCACAAAACAAACATCAAATGCATCACTAACAAAGATCGTCAGAAACAGTTTAAATTAATTGAATTAATACAGCGTCGGTTGTGTAGCTTTTATATCTTTTGTCAAATTCGAAAAGATATTGCAGTAAAACATTAAAGCAATCGCATAACATTCAGCAGGGCTTGCACTAGAATCCAAATAAATAAATAAATAATGCTGGACAATTCACACGGCATCATCTAGCCCCAAGATAAGCAAAGCTTGTGTTATGGGTACTAGATGTCTGATATATTTAATTCAATGTTTTACAAGGATAGATATTTTTTAATATACATAGAAAATACCCAGAACACCCGGAAAAGTATTTGCAGATCGTATAAACATTTGACCGAAGGCGGAAATCGAACCCGCAACCTGCTGCGTCGCAGGCGGACTCGTAAATAAATAATAAATAATGCTGGAAAATCCACGCAAGCTTGTGTTATGGGTTCTAGATAACTGATACGTAGGTAATTCATTATATTAACTGGTATTGATATGGATCAGTTGAGCTACTTTTAGATTGTTTGCAACAGTCTGCAGTTGGCTCAATTGTTTTAATTGAAAATACTAGTTTTAATTTAATTCTATTATTTGATTGTAATTTTCTTTGTTAATAAAGTATTTATATTAACCGACCGGAGAAAGGGAGATGATTTCTATGTTCGGCTGTCAAATTTTTATTTTACCAACGACCGGATATCATTAGGCGATTCCTATGCAAGCGGTGCTTAGTGTGACGTTCTATAACTATACTGAAATTCCTACGGTCGAGTCCCCCAAGTGAAGTTTATGAGCCTCCTTATGGCTTAGCGAACCACCCTATAATAGATTATGGAATCCAAGATTTTTTGTAAGCGAAGGCATTTATATGTTAAGAAATACTTGACATTATAAATAAATAAAAATAAATAATGCTGGACAATTCACACAGCATTATCTAGCCCCAAGGTAAGCAGAGCTTGTATTATGGGAACTAGATAACTGATATACATAATATGATACAAAACATAGATAGATATTTTTTATTATAGATAGAAAACGACCAGAACACCCTGAACAAATGTCTGCAGATCGTACACACATTTGTCCCGAGACGGGAATCGAACCCGCAACCTCCTGCGTCGCAGGCAGACTTTCGCCCACCGCGCCACATCGGTCGTCACATTAAAATCAATAACAGAAAACAGAAGAGAAAGAAATAACTACAGCAACGCATCTTTTCGCTGCACACGCGCTGTGAAAAAGTTACACAATTGAATTCGAAAAGAGACAATAGAATGATGACCGAAAGCTGACAAAACCAAATTTTTGCGTGCGCTCCAGAGGGGAAAACGGTATAATGCCGCTAGATTAAGAATAATTGTTTTTTAACGGTAGACCACCACTTCACACGGAGGAAGTCGCGGGCAACAGCTTATTTACATTTCGAACTACTGTCAATTTGCACTGTCAAAAATATTTTCCACTAATATTTTATATCGCCTTTGCTAACAAAATATCTTGGATCTCAGAACGAACTACAGAAGTGTCGAGCCCCCTTTTACAAACCACGAGCCCCCCCCCCCCCCCATTATAAACCTCGAGCCCCCTTAGCTTTTAAAGCCGTGTTTTATGGCAGCCACGTGTGCAGCATCCGCAACCCTCAGCGTTATTCCTCGAGGTCTTGTTAATCTTCGTGCGCATTCTTCTAGTTTGTGTTGATTTCGTCTGCAATAAATAGTTTTATTAGATATCGTCGTAAGAATATTGTAGTTAAATATCTATGGTGCGGTGGGTGAAGGTCCAGAGTAGTTATATATGCCTGCGACGCAGGAGGTTGCGGGTTCGATTCCCGCCTTGGGACAAATATTTGTACGATCTGCAGGTATTTGTTGCGGGTGTTCTGGTCGTTTTCTATGTAAAATAAAAAAAAAATATCTATCTATGTAATGTAATTGTATTATGTTTATCAGTTATCTAGTACCCATAACACAAGCTCTGCTTAGCTTGGGGCTAGATAATGCTGTGTGAATTGTCCAGCATTATTTTATTTATTGATTTATATAGTATAGATAGTCTACTTGGCATCGCTGTAAGGATTCCTTAACAACCCAGGTTTAGACCGAGTCAAAGCAAAGTCCACAAAGGCCAGACACAAGGGCTGATTATACTCTTCGGACTTCTGTATAATCTGCCTCACTTGTGTGTATGTGGTCTATGGTGCCATATCCTTCGCGAAACCCGGCCTGTTCCGGTAGCTGGAACTCGTCCAGTCTCGATTCGTGACCACTCGTGAGAACAGCTTATAGACATGGCTGGGAGCGATATGGGTCTGTAATTTTTAAGGAGGGTTTTATCTCCCTTCTTAAAAAAGAGCAACACCAAACTCTTGCTCCACGCCATTTTTGTTACACCCTGTATAAATGACCGTCATGTACAGTACAGCCAAAAATTACTACAGAGGGTTCAACTGACCGGATATACGCGTGTGTATCTGCCAGCAAGTTGTGTATCCGACGGGGGTTTATCTCGTCCATGGCGCAGGGTTCTGTGAGCGGGGGGTTCAACCGGTAGTAGCTTCCTGAAGGTAGCAGGTCGTTCAGCATTAGATGTACTCCTAGAATAGATAATACACTTTAGCGCCACAGGTTATTATAGTTATTCCATTCTCTTATTTGCTGTTTGATAGTTCGACTGACAATCAAATATTCAGGTTCTAGTGCATTACCGATTCGAATTTTATGGCAATCGATATTGTTTATGAAGAAATTGTAATCGCTTGTTATTTTTGCTCAACATTTTGTATTATAAGAATAGCCTACTTGACTACTACTGGGAAATAATTCTAACGTATTGTCTGATAAAAATAATGAAAAGTGTAATTAATATTTCTTCATGACAAGTCGTATTAGTTATAAAAACTAATTTTAAAGTTTGAATAAATTAATACCGCGCCAAAACGATTATCTCTGTCATGGCTCCCGTGCTCTGAGCAATGACGTCACACGCCATACCACACCTAACAAGAAGAACTCATTGACACTGTAATCTGTACTAGTGTGACGTCACCAGCAATTCAACCACACGCAGAGCGTTATTGGTCACGTGATCATATATCAAAAAATGTGTAATTTTATTTTAATCCCGTTTTTTACCTCAAATTGGCATATTTTTTAATAAAAATCACCTGATTACGCTTTGTCACATTGTCACCGACTAGGATGAAAACAATTTGGAACTTATTTTTAATGTAGTCAAAATTAAATAGCCTATTAACTCAGACATCTAAATGATTTTGTTTTTGAATCAGAATATTTATTAGATTAAAGTAGTATTATTTTTGTTGATTTGTTCTATCTCTCAAATTTTAATGTACATGAATTACTTGATTCTGTCATTCAGTCTTCATTCACTCACCTGTCAACAATTAGGGAACTTTATAGTCATGTATGTTACATGTAGGCTTCAAAGAAAAGTATCCATCCCGTTTTAAAACAATAACCAAAAGTCGTGAAATATTTCCAACCATTATTTCTATAATTTTGTAACCCCTTAGTTAACAAAGAAATATATTCGATTCTAGAATAGAATAGGTCCAGGTTATTATTATCTACCTTCAGTGTCGGTTGCAGAGTCCAGTATTGTGTTGAACTTGTCCCTCCAGGAGGTGGGCTGCGGGGGCTTGTCTCCCGGGGGTGCGGGGGGGACGCGCCCCGTGCCCAGTGAGACCACGGTGCCGCGGGATACTTCTGTTGGGCCCCATAGGGCGCGCGCCTGTAGGGGTTTAGACATTAATTAATGATCACATTATTAACTTGCGCGCACACTTGCACATGTGCACGTAAGTTAATATGTCCTGCGCACCTGACTAGTATCCGTTCCAACTGGCCGCCGCCATTGCATTATTAACTTTTTATTACATTACTAGCTGGCTCGGCAAACTTCGTTCCGCCTTACAATCAGAGATGGCGTTACATACGAAAAATGTATGAGAAAACGTTATTCTCCATATTTTTTAATACGGGCTTTAGTCTCATGTCTACCCATTACCTTTTTACGCCTAAACAGCTGAACGAATTTTATTGAAACTTGGCAAGTATGGTAACCCGGGAAAGGACAGGGCATTGTTTGTCCCGCGAAAAGCATAAGAGGCCGCATGCAGAAGCTTATAAGTACATATACAATACATACCTCATGTACTCCAGCGCCGGCCGGGTTGTTGATAACCAGCCCCCCATCCTGGTGTAATTCCCCCCCCAATTCCATTTCAGAGAAGTAAGTGGGGGCCGCCGCCGAGGCTCGCACCGCTTGCCACAATGCAGCCTGGTGAAATATATACAAACTAATATTATAAATTCTAAAGTGACTCTGTCTGTTTATCTTTTTTTTTTTTTTTTATGATTTAAAATATGTATATTGTGTGACGAACAATTTTATTACTAAAGAAAATACAATAATAATTACAACTAATATTTACACTTAAATCTATTTTCTAAAAATCTAAGCCGTCACCAGAAGGCAAAGTGCCCAGAATGCTGGCAGCATTGCCACGTTGAATGGCAATGCTAATTCGTTGACCGAAATAAAAGCCAGCATTCCGATCACCTGTGGACTCTATTAGGAGTTTTGCTAGATCTTTGTGTATTCCATGTGCCCCAGGACCCCAAGGACCTAGGGTTTCCACCCCAAACGGCTCGAATAGGTAACCTCGGTCAAGATTAGCGTATTTCCGCCGTTTGAGGGACTCCGCTGATGTTGCTGCGGAGCCGGCCCTTACTGATGTCCCTGCAAGATGAGAAGGTGCTAGGGTATCTACACAAGTGGCATCCCAAACTAAAGGCCGACCCATTTTCCAAGGAATCAGAGTCATACCGTCAGGCCTTTTACCATCATCTCGCATTAGGCCACGTGGTTCGAGAGTAGCTGCCATACTGCCATACTCCGTCTGTTTATCTGTCTGTCTGTTACCTTTTCACGTCTAATCGGCTGAACGGATCTTAATGAAATTTGGCAGGGATGTAAATGGTATCCCGGGGACGGACAAAGGCTACTTGAAAAGAGCGTGCGAAACCGCGGGCAACAGCTAGTTACTCATAAAGAAAAATAAAGCAGACATCAGCCAGACCAAACCAATCGATGTTAATTTCAAACCCCAATTACTACACAGTTTTACCCCTTTAATCCTCCCTGTACTATAAAGTCTACAACTTACCTTGTTAGTACCCCTGAGTGCCGCTCGTACCCTCCACCCTCCGGAATACGTCCGGAATAGAAACGGGGACAGACGGGAACCGGACACCACGCACGAGACTAGCGCCATCTATTAACGAAAAGATCAGGATTGTTAGCGGATAGAGTTGTTCATTTTCATGATGAATGAGGGCTTTTCAAAGCAATCCAAAAAAAACACTTTGTTTTTTTTTTACTTTGACACTACATGGCGCTGCACAAAAGTCAAGTGTCATAAAATAGACAACGAAATAATTTTCTGTTTCCACCAGATTTTTGACACGAGTTTTACACAGCGCCATGTATTTTAGTCTATGGCAACCACTTTTTTTGTTTAAAGGTCGAATTTTAATAAGCTAAGAAAGTCAAATGCATGAAAATAGAAATTACTATAAATGGTTTTTTTCTATCGCTTCGTTTATGTAGAATATTGTTATAAAGCAGCGACGAAGAAACCTTTAGCCTGTAATATTTTTCGAGTTGGAGCAAAATTCGTCCCAAGCTGCCGATATATTTGTTTATTTATAATATATATATTTATATATTTACGATATATTTTTTTATTTATATCTGATATTTTGAAGTAAACCTTTTTATAGATAAATGTTTTGAAAATTCCGTCAATATGATCACAAATGGACGGCTTGTGTGCAGATAACTCAAGGTTTATCGTTCTGGTATTGATATGGATCAGTTGACCTACCTTTAGATTGATTGCAACAGTCAGCAGTTAGCTCCATTCTTATAATTTGTTTCTATTCTTTGATTATACATTTTTTGTTAGTTAACATCTCTCATTCTGTTAAAACGATTTGCGGCAAATGACTAGGATGGATTTATACTGTGAAGTTGCCTTTAGGTTACCTTCGGGTTGCGTGTTCGGTTGCAGTGAGTGAGCATGCGGTCTCCAAGGTTGTCCCGTAACATTTTCTCCCAAGCAGCCGTGTCATAGTATGAATGAGACCATACCAGGCGAGACGTACCTGAAATTAAGTTATAGTTATATACATAGGGGACTTCTTCCACTAGTGGACCAAAAATTAAGTGATCTGGCATTGATATGGATCATTTGAGCTACCTGTAGATTGTTTGCAAGAGTTTGCAGTTAGCTCAACTGTTTCAATTGTTAATACTATACTCCGATTCAAAAATCTGGATCTTTTTGTATACAAATTGCTAATAAAACACAAGGACAGTATCATACAAGTTCGAAACAATTTTTATTTGTAACAATTGTTTTTAAAGCATCGTTGAATTAATCTCTAGTTCGTTTTCGGATTCAAATTTAAACATTTTTCGCTCCACATGTGCAATTATGCGCTGTTGAAGTTTGTGTATTAGTTATTAGTAATACCTTGCTGTTACCGAGTAAGTAAAGCTCCGATTTGTTTCCATTCGTTTTTTTTTTTTATAATAAAGCCCTTTTATTTCCGACTTCGGTCCGCCTCGGCTTCGTACGAGTAGATTTTATCGCCTATGTTCATCAGGGATAATGTAGGATTCTAATGGTGAAAGAATTTTTCAAATTGGTCCTAGTTTCGGAGCCTTTTCAATTTAAAAAAACAAATCTTTCCTTTTTATGATGAGATGTTAATATTGTGTCTTTAACCCTTTGAATACGTTTTCAAATTACTTCTCGATGGTTTTATTGAACTTACCTCCAATAATAGATGTGTTCCCGAACATTTCCTTGGACAGAGTGTGGTATAGCTTACTCGCCGTTTCTAGGTTGCCAACTCCGCCTCCTGAAATACAAAATATTGATTATTATTGATTATATAAATACATATCTACTGTGAAGTGCCAAGTTCTATTAAGAGTATTGCCAACAATTATTTACCGAGAAAACGGGAGAATATGTACGAAAGTTTGTTTGATGTTCCGTAGGCGTTATATTGACGACTTACCAATTAGCAAGTTTGTTTGAAAGTCCCGTGAAAGAGCAGACATAAAAATTCAAAATTTTGGTCATTCCAGAATGTTTTTCCGTACCAGACATAAAAATTCGAAAAGGTCATTCCAGATTTTTTTCCGTACCATGCATGGTAAAGACAGAAGCACGGACACAAACCGCAGGCCGGTCAATCGCTTCATATGCCGCAGAATTGCTATAATTATGGACCCACGTAATCAACGCCGCCGGTCCAAGGAAACGACATAATAGCGAGACCCTTTAGAAGTAAGATCGCGATACGCGTACCTTAGAGTCAGAGGTAATGTTTGAGCTTTTTTACAAGCTTTCCAATGACAGATGATATAATAGTATCTACCCGCGTGCTGACTCGCACTCGACCCGTATAACGTAGTCGAACAGGTCACTGACCAGGCGTCCGGTCATTCGCTCGAGATGGCGTAGGATCTCTATAGCGATGGTTCCAAGCTTCGATAAAAGTAAAAAAATCATCATCTCGAAAGTGTATGGCTCAAGTCAGGTTCAACTATGTTCCCTTACCTCAGTCATAGTCAGACCGGCGCGGTGCGGGCGGTGGTTTTTGTGTTTCGCATGCTTGCTACGTAGTATAATTTTGTGTGATTTCGAACACCACGACAATGCCCTCGTGTTCGTTCACCAGGTGTACAAATAGCTCCAAAACAAAAAACAAAGCCTAAGGCATCACATATTTTCCCGCGTAAGTAGATAGATACATACACCAAACTTTAAATTTTCTGATAATTCGATACCTTATCATTATTTCATTTGTGACACGGTACAGTTTTTGAGTGAGCACTGGTAGAACGTACCGTATCTTTCTTTTTTTACTTTTATCGAAGGTTCCAAGTGATTAACGCCGATCCAACGAAAAGTCAATAATTGTGAAGTTCTGATTGACAAACGATCGCCCATAACCATTTATATGTATAACAAAAGTATCAACTTACCAATGACTGCAGCAATAATAGCCCCCGTGCTGACTCCTATAACGTAGTCGAAGAGGTCAGTGATCCGGCGGCCGGTCAGTCGCTCCAGATGCCGGAGGATCTCTATAGCAATGAGTCCGCGGACGCCGCCGCCGTCTAAAGACAGGATGGCGGGGCCGGGACCGCGCGGCGCGCCTACATGGCCGGCTACGACTAAAGCCTGAGAAAAAAAATATATTTTTACTTAGGGGCATAAAATAGTGTGTTATGTCAAGGGTTTAAATTAATCCTGAGGGTAGATGATTATTGAGCGCAACAAAGACAAGTACATTTTTACTATTTTAGTACATTTTTATTAGGTATATCATAGAGACTAAGTGGACGAAGCTTACGGACAAACCGAATTACGGTTTAAGTTAGCTTTTAAGATAAAATAAGTACTTACTGTGAAACATAAATAAATTTAAAAAAAAGTATCGACGCCGAAAGCGAAGAGATATATCTATATTATATTTCTGTCTGATTAAAAAATTTATCTTCGAAACAGCGTTTTTTTACAAGTTCTAACGACTATAAGCATTCTTAAATGCACAAAACCCATTGATATTCTATAAGATACGGCCTTTAGGTACACTTTATGAAGCATGATTTGTTAACCTAAAGTAGGCCACTAATTGCAAGCATCTTTATTATTCAAACTAGAGTAGCGTCGATAGCATAAGTAATTTTAGAGTATACACTGTTTTTATAATTAATAGGGTAGGCATTTTATTATAATGTTAACTGTCAGCATTTTCTTTGCATGAGAAACAGATTTTTACCTAGTTCAGGCACATGCATTATCTTATCCCTAAAATAAATAAGATTAAGTTCTCCTTGTTATCCTTTTAGTCTTAAGTTATTTATGAAAAAATTATGTTATTATTATTACCTCATTGATAAGTCCCCCTACAATCACATCCCCACGAACTCGCGCTTCCACTTGCAACAGCGATCGTACAGCGCCCTGCTGTAAAAAATAAAAACATGTTTTACATTATTTTACTATTTGACGACCGAAGTCGCGCGGCGGGCGAAGGCCTGAGACGACGGTTGCGGGTTCAATTCCCGGTATTCTATCAATTAGATTCTGAAGGAGCTAACCTAGTGGTTAGCGTTATAGTTAACGCTCTATCAAATAATGTATACACCTCGATATTCGGCTGCTGGAAACTATGTTAATATTGTTAATGATTAGATATTATAATAAGCCTGGTGTTGATTATTTTATGTGCATGCTGTGACGTCCTGTTCTATAGACACATAGACATAAGACTCCTATATTGTTAATAGATTCTAGCTTTGTGATCTCATGTTGGATGTCCTATTCAATAAATGAAATAAATAAAAAATTATTTAATAAAGTGATGATACTAAAAAATCTTAAGATTCATAGTTTAGGATAAAAACTGAGAAAAAAGATAGTACTTTGCAATAATTTCTGATATTTAAAATAGCTTCTTTTTTCATTTTTGAAGAGCCCTGCCTTGCCTTGTATCGTATAGATTATTATGTATTTTTTTCGAAGATTTTTCGATAAAGATTACCGAGTAGGTTTAAATGTAACCCAATTGACGACAATTCACATAAATCCACGCCTCGAACACAATAAAATGCTATATAAAGAAATGAGATAACATTCCGTATTTGTTATGATGACCGATTTGCGCTGTAGCGACAAGAGAACACTCTATAGATATGACAAACTGTGACGTCATAGATGCATGCGATATTAGTGTGTCTAAGAACGTGCCAGATTTATCTACTGTCTGTATTATTCATATGGGCACTAAAATAAATATTAGATTCAAGCGTCACTTTGCGGAAATCCATTGAAAAAAATAAGGATGAAAGTATTAAGTAACAATAGGCTATTTGACTACATTAAAAATAAGTTCCAAATTGTTTTCATCCTAGTCAGTGACAACGTAACATAGCGTAATCAGGTAATTTTTACTAAAAATATGCCTTTTTAGGTAAAAAACGGGATTGAAATTACACATTCTTTGATATATGATCACGTTATCCAAAAACGTGTTTGGTTGGATCGCAAGTGAGGTCACACTTTTACAGATTACAGTGTCATGAGTTCTTCTTGTTAGGTGTGGTGTGGCGGGGTGACGTCATTGCTCAGAACACGGGAGCCATGATAGAGATTATCGTTTTGGCGCGGCATTATTTTATTCAAACTTTAAAATTCGTTTTTATGACTAATTACCTTGGAAGAAATATTAATTACACTTTGCATAATTTTTATCAGACAATAAGTTAGAATGGCAACACCTTCTCCGATAAGTTTTTTTAAGTTCTATTCTAACATGAAATTCGATAAGGAGATCTATGTCCTATAGGGAAGGATTTATCTCACTACCTTGTATCATCTAGTAGCCTAAAAGAAATCGCTTCAAGCGATAAGACCGCTAAATTCTTTTGTTGTTCTCTATATGTCTAAATAAATACAATCCGCTTTTTAAGGTGATGAATAAAGTATTTACTATCTAGACAAGCTAGCAATAAAGTTATTTGAAATATCACCTTTATAGCAAGATCCCGTGCTTCAGGATACTGGTTGATATGTTCTAAGAAGTCCTCGACACGTTTCGCGACGCTAGCGCCGCTCTCCGCCGCTGTCAGAGCGCTTATAACGTAGGCTGTGCGGGAGTAGATGCCACTCTGGAAATAATTGCAATTAATTAATCATTTTTAATTTAACACAACATCATCTCATCTTGCCTCTTGCCCGCAAGCCGAGAGATGCTATGGGATTTAGAAAAAATAAATTTACGCAACAATTATTATTAGAGAAGCGAAGAAGAAGCAATATTTGTTTTTTTATTTTTATATTGTTAGTTTTTTATATTTGTCTGTTTTTTTAGTTAGTCCGTAAAGCCAACAAATGGCTCTGATGGAATACCAGCGTTGGTTGCTAGCTTGCTAGTCAACCTAAAAAAAAAACCTATCTCGAATACCGTGACAACTAGGACAATGGTTCATGGGTCTTATAGCGCATGACAAACTTCCGAAAAAATCTGTGTGTCT
Organism: Eupithecia exiguata; assembly: GCA_947086465.1. Taxonomy (NCBI): domain Eukaryota; kingdom Metazoa; phylum Arthropoda; class Insecta; order Lepidoptera; family Geometridae; genus Eupithecia; species Eupithecia exiguata. Next base: position 1,270,416 of record OX352250.1, on the reverse strand, counting down.
GTCTGTGTGTCTGTCTTCTCACGCCTATACGGCTGCAAGGATCTTAATGAAATTTGGCAGGAAGGTAAATGGTATCTCGGGGGGGACACATAGGCTACTTGAAAAGCGCGTGCGAAGCCGCAAGCAGCATCTAGTATAATTTTAAACATGCTATTGGTTTGACAACCGGTCCTTAAATGCACAGGTAAAATCAACGTAAATGTTAGGTAGAATCTACGCGGAAAACAGTTATTCATTTTATTTGTAAACAAAGCTTGACTCACTTTGTTTTGATGCAAAGAATATTAAGTAAACAATATTTACTACTAAACATGAATGTGCTTACTAATAGATTGTATAAGTATTTCATATGCAGTAGGTAATTTACGACTTGGGGTTAGCTCATACCGAGACGCGACACTGCGCGTACTTTGATTCAAAATATACTTTATTTACTACGCAAAAAGGTACTTTTTTGTCATTTACCTTTTCGATGTGAAAGATACTAAGGAAAGGACATCACTGCTTATTAACAAGGTACTGTTTAGTAATAAGGTATTTGCATAGTTTTATTTTTTTATCATTATTTATGTTATTTCGTTACCGAAAAATATATAACACCAATATATAACGGGGGTCTTATAACGCATGACCTCCCTCATGCGCTACAAGATACAAAACCCGCAAAAATACAAATACACTTCAAGGTCGAATTTTTCAATAACAACTATTAATGTTATGTAAGATAACACCGGTATCAAACGTACTGCGTTTAACTATGACATAACAGGCTTTTACAATCTTCAGAGTTGATTTTGTTCACATTTAAATCATCATCATCAGCCTATGTTAGTCCGCTGGACATAGGCCTCCCCTAATGTTTTCTACTAAAATAGATAAGTGTAAATACTGGTTGTAATTGTTTTATTCTGATAATGTATTTTTTAGGGCCAAATGGTAAAAACGGGACCCTATTACTAAGACTTCGCTGTCCGTCTGTCCATCTGTCACCAGGGTGTATCTCATGAACCGTGATAGTTAGACAGTTGAAATTCGCAGATGATGTATTTCTGTTGCCGCTATAACAGCAAATACTAAAAAACAGATTAAAATAAATATTTAAGGGGGCTCCCATACAACAAACGTGATTTTTTTGCCGTTTTTATGTCTAGTTGTTTTCTGCTTAGTAATTAATCGTTAAAACAAATTTTTTATTGCTGTCTTATTAATAAAAGCTTATTCTTCCAACCAGACCTTTCAGCAAAAGCTAGTAAGCCCATGCAATGAAAAATGTGCGTTACCTTGTTAACATAAGGCTTATTCTTCCAGTCTGAATGCACCACCTTGCCAAGACTGAGGTCTTTTTTCAGCCGGAGACCGTTAAGCAGACCTTCGAGAGATATGCTGGTGCTGGGACTGGGGGCGGGTGGCGGTGCTGCTGATAGAGAGCTGGTCTCGTCTACCACCTGCGGAAGAAATTGTTTTAACAACAGGTTTTTGTCTGTTTATTTATATAGATAATAATATAAATTCGTAAGAAGCTCTGTCTGTCTGTCTGTTACGTTTTCACGCCTAAACGGCTGAGCTTAATGAAATTTGGCAGGAAGGTAAATAGTATCCCGGGGAAGGAATATTAATGTAAGATTCTAGGAAAAGTTGGAAAATATTATTTTCACATGTGTTTAATAAAGTGGTCATACTGGTTCACATCCGGCTCGAAGGACCATGTATTTGTGTAATCTTCGATATTATGTGTAGAAATGAAATACTGTGAACTTTATAAAGGAGCTGTATTACTTCGAACAGGAAGTGTGTTGTATCTGTTGGTGGCCCAAAGAGTAATGGTACGTAGGTGCGAGTCGACTTCGGACTCGCTCGGCGCCGGTCGGCTGGTGTCGGCGGCTGGCGGCGTCCAGTAGTGGGGACTGACCGGTTGTCTCCGACATATACATTCATACGTTTTTATCCAATTCCATATGATTGTGATATGATAACTGAGGTTCAATAATGTCCTCCTTATGGAATGAGTTTTTTTATTAGGTAGGTAGTTTTTGCTGAAAGAAGATAAACTCCTCGTGGCTGAGCGTAAGGTGCTGCGTAAGATCTTTGGCCCGACCAGAAGAGCGGATGGATCTTTACGAGTTCGGACAAACCAAGAGCTAGAGGACTTGTATGCCGAACCAAACGTCATAGGCGAGTTCAAGAGCGCTCGTCTTCGCTGGTTAGGACACGTTGAGAGGATGGAAGAGGATCGGGCTGTCAAGAAGGCGTATGAAGGAAAACCTTCTGGGCGTAGACCAGTCGGCCGCCCTAGGTATCGCTGGATCGACGAAGTCGAAGCCGATCTCCGCGAACTCGACGCCCATAGCTGGCGAGAGACAGCTCAGAACCGAGATGCCTGGAGAAGTCTTGTGTCGGAGGCCAAGATCCACTTTGGATCGCTGAGCCACAGGAGTAAGTAAGTAAGTTTTTTCTACCTTTGTTATAGGATCGTGAACAGTCGGTGTTGTCTCCGACGCACTCTGAACCTCCGAGGTCCTCGTCCTGCTGCCAGACTTCTGCTTGTGTCCCGCTTCCATCTCCTTCATATTTTGTGATGCCAGGCTTACTGACGCTTGCTCTAGTTTTGTTATGACATCTGTTAATGACAAAAGTCTTTTGATGATGACGATTCTGTTAGTGGCCATATGATTAGCTGTCACTTGGTGAAAAGAAAATATTTCGATAAGTTTAATAAGCCGGGAATCTATAATGATATATTCATTATACATTGCAAGCTTATTAAACTTTTGGATATTATAATGTATTGCAAAAAAGGACCAAAAGTCCGGTCCAATTAATTGTAACCAAATTACTGAGGCCACAACATTATTTTTATTGTTTTTTTTTTGATGAAAAGAATCTACAATAATAGTAAGGCCAATTTGTATCCAATCTTGGAGGGCAGAATACTTGTATTGTTGGATGAATATATGTTATATTCCTAATAATCCGTAATATTGTACGTAAAATAGGCGAGAATCAAGTGGTTAAACAAACCTAACATAGGCAAATTTATGTAACTTACTTATAATTATTATTAAGTGTTATGCGCTATCTGTCTGGTAGAAATTGGAACATTTACAACATAAAAATTCACACAAATACTACAATTATGTCGAAGTATTCATTTTCTTCGTTGTTTAAGTGGGTGATAATAAAATAAGAGATAAATATTGTATTTTCCTGTTTATTATCATTATTGCATGAGCATATCATGCTGTTATGCATTTATTTACATGAACACGCTGTGTGCACCAGCAAGCTTAAGTTATCTAATTGTTTCACTGAAAGTAGTAGTTTTGTCTATGATAAAAACAAAGAGAAATGTTCTACGAAAAGTTTTTTAATAATATCCCAAAAATTTTCAATTTCGGCAGGATTCAAACGCGCACCTCACCTTCAGTACAGGTGCGCTCTAACCAACTAAGCAACGAGATCGATACGTGCTTGGTCGAAAATATCTGGGACTTCTTACGACTTAAGCGTCGTATTAGTTATGGGATATTATTAAAAAAGTTTTAGTAGAAGATTTACCCAGTGCGAGTAACGCACTATAAAGCAAAAAGCTAAAGAGAAATGTGTTGATGGTATGGTAGGTACCATTTTTATCATTGCAAATTTTATTTAATAAAAATTTATTATCAAAGAAAATTGCAATCAAATAACAGAACCAAAATAAAACTAGTATTTACAACTGAAACAATTGAGCCAACTGCAGACTGTTGCAAACAATCTACAAGTAGCACAACTGATCCATATCAATACTAGTCGGAAGCGTTTAATAAAAAACACTTGTATTAGATACTATACTTAATTTAATGTACACTGTATGGGGAATATTGGGAAGTGCATAAAAATCTTTCAATATTCAGATCAAGGCAAAAGCAAAAGGTTAGCAGGTATATCATGTTAACAGAAACCATCTTAGTCTGTGTAATAGTCAGGTGTCTTTTGTAGTGAGTGCTAATCAAGGGGTTATCAGATCTCTGCAAAGGGTCCTAATAGTAGGATCACCATTCAGGAACTAAGGTTAAAAGTACTAAAAATAATAAAAACTTTTGCTTAGGTATGTTCAACTTCCTTAGTTCCCGTTCACCACCCATTCAAATCTTTATTACCTACACTACACTATCAACAAGATTTTAGATTTTACAGCCAGCTCTATAAGCTTGTGTTAGTACTCACGTTGTCGAGGATCCGGCAGTGACCTCAGACGCTGCAGCAAACGCTCCGCTTCTATCAGATAGTCACGTAGGGCTCGCCATTGACCCCCCAAAGAAGACATCTTCTTCACTTGGATTTCTGTTCAAGCTTCAAACTTTCGCCTCTGAAGACAGAATCACCGATAGATTGTTTTGAATTTTGGTGATTATATCACAGAACACAAACGAATTGAACAATGGTGCATGTATTGAGTTTTATTTACTCCGCATTGGATTGGTTTCTCGAAAGTCCGATGTTGTGGGGTTTGTTTTCGCTGTGACCACTATTTACGTGTCGACAGCATCATCCAAGGCCGCTTACTGCATCGTACGATCGACGGGCAGTCCCGCCTTCGTTGAGCTTAGAATTAAATCGTGAAATAATATTTTTCGCAACTAAAATTAGGAATGTTTTCGTGACGAAAAATCGGGTGATGTTTGTTTAGTTGCTATCTCTTTTACACATTTGACAACTATCTCACTCATAAATGACATGACGTGACATTGACATGAGCAAAACAGCTACAGAATAAGTTTTGCTTTTCCAACTGAAATCCAACACCACACTTTTTGATGCACCTTTTGATGTGACTTGTGAGTATGAAACTCATGGGTTCTTAAGCAAGTAGGTACTTACCTCAACAGTTAGGTATTCCAATCACAGAATGCAGCAAAAGTAGGCTCCAAATACTTCAATAAACACTTCTTTGATCTTAGGTTTCCTTCGAGTCACATAAAAGATATTATTGATTATCGCCAATTTAATAAAAAAGTTTGACTTTCTAACGTTCTTTCAGTCGAGCAATTAGGTAGTACTTAGTTAAAAGTCCTAGAGATTTGTGAAAAAGAGAACCGTTCAAACCGCAAATTGAATTTGAACTGACTCGGGTCACCGCTTTCGGCTAGATTTATACAAATAGTAACATCAAAACATGTTTTGACTGGGTATTATGATGAAGCGCATTTCGCCGGTGGTCGTACCAACTGCGTACTGCGTAGAGTAGAGTGAGTAATAATACTAAACGTCGTTCTGTTTTGGAGGTGTGTTCGATGACGCGCTCTGACCTCGCTCGTTCTGCCTTGTCGCGTGCGTTTATTATATTATGCTGTTACCGCTTACTTTCAAAGGGGAACCTGTTGAATGAACTGAATCTTAAATCTCAACAGACAGGGACAGACGTAGGACTTGTGGTACCTACTAAACTGCAGCTCCAACTCCCGATCTAAACCACAAGTAGGTGCCCCTTGTTTGGTTGAGATTCAGGAGGCAGATTCGAATGCAAGAAAATTAACAACACGTAAATCGTGCCATCAATTGCTATAAAAAATAATACAACTTCATTTCTAGTTAGGACACAGATTGGCTAGGCGCTTAAGGCGCTACCCCGACCAAAAGAGCGCCCGTGGGTAAAATCGGGCTGCAGATGATGATGATTACGTTGAGCAAAGGAAGTTTACTTAAAAACAATTCATTGCCCATTTTGTGATAGGTACCTACCTACTATTGCTTTTTTTAATACCTCTCGCACATTTATTTTGTATAGTTTAGGCAGAGATGCGAAAATGGAGTTTGGTGGCCACAAAGTGCAACTGCGTATCTCTTCTGTGCTGGCCGCTCGGTAAGATGAGGTTGAAATTACCATCACAGATTGGGTGTAGGTTATGTTTGCTAGGTAGGTACCTACCACTAACAAGGTACCTAAATTATTTAGGTAGGTAGATAAGTAATTAATGTAATATACCATACCACCTTCTAATTCGAACAAAACTAGGCTTAATTTGCTGATTATACATTTTACAAACCTACATAACAAAATATAACATCGCAGGTACCTACTACGTTGTTCGACGTCGACATTTTATGGTGGCACCACTTTCTTGGCAAGCTGCCGCGATAAGTGCATTAGGTAGGTAAGAGTAAACAAGCAAACAAAAATCGTACGATATTGTTTTGGATGTAGCTTCCAACTTCCGCATAATAATATTTGTTCTCATCTCACGTGCATTATGCAGTAGATCATAAATTGCAGATTGTTAGTCGTCAATAGTTATTGATTTTAGAAATAATCTTAGAAACAAAGCAATGTACGTATTGCCAGTATTGCATTATTTCTTTGGGTCGCTCTTCCCAAACGAAGTTGTACCTACTTCCTAAAATCTGTGTTTGAAAATTCTTAAAATTTACAAACACAGATCGTAAAAAGAATGTTTTTAGCTTTAAGCAACTCTTTGAATAATAAAGTTATTATTATTATATTAGGTATTATTATTAATTGAACTAACTAACAGACTGTTGCAAACAATCTACAGGTAGCCCATCAGATCAATACCAGTCGCGCGCGTGCCCAAGACGCTGGCTGCATTGCCCCGCTGTATGGCAATGCTGATGCGCTGCGCCAGATACTCACCATATTTTCCATGATTTTTTTACCATTTTTCTCACTTTCGCTGGATGCGGGCGGCGCAAAGTCGGTCATTGTGGAGATCTTTAGGGGAGGCCTATGTCCAGCAGTGAATGTCCATCGGCTGATATGATGATTATGATAATGGTTTACCATCTATTTACCATGATACGAGTTTCGGGTTTTCCAATATTTTGGCACATTTTCAAAATGACTAGTATTTATTAATAATTATGACCGTTTTGTAACTATCAATTTATTTAATTCAAGAACACTCAGCAGCGACTTCATTTGTTGATTCGACTACATCGGCCATCTTGGCTCTCGCGGGGTCCACAGCCGTCCATATAAAGGGGGCGTAGTCCCGAGGTTGCGCCGGAGGGTAGGGGCCTCCCGAGGCCAGGTAGTAATCTGAGGGGGCGTGCATCACCCATTCCATGTATTCTAGCTTACGGGGGAGGGATTCTTCCGGACCTGGAAATATAGGTAGTGTTATACAACCTGGGAAGTGTAGCAACTCAAATGATCAGTAAAGGTACCTACTTATAGTGATAGCTTTGCTATTATTATTATTATCTATGACCTATCTCTACCTATCTATAGTATGAGAATTCCACAAAATTATTAAACTTTCAAGAAATAAATGACTAAAAACTTTGTTGGAAATAAACCTAACATTCCAGGATCATGAAAGAAGATGTATGCCCAATTTATACTACTGTTTTGCTTATGCGTATTTTCAACAGCGGGCTTAGCATTTTACGGTAGCATAGGCAAAATATTATTCAATCAAAGATTAAAATTAATCTAAGCATCGGAAGCGTAAAATATTTATAATGCTACTAGTTTCTGCACGCGGGTTCGCACGCGCTGTTCTATGGAAACATTTTTATTTTAGGCTATTTTGGGATAGAAATAGCCTAAAATCAAAATGTTTTTTAACCAACTTTAATTTTGTAAAGTGGATTATGGGATGGCAAGTAGAATAGATGTTAGCCCAGGTCTACACTAGACCTACATCTATGTAAAATTTCAGCCCAATCTGTTTAGTAATTTTGGAGTGACAAAGTAACAAACATCCATCCATCCAAACTTTCGTATTTAGTTTTTTATTTCGCTAATATACAGGGTTATTGGTAAATTAGTAACACTACGTGAACTGCAGGTCCTGCCCATCTTCACAAACACGATCGTGAAGACGCCAGGTCTAAATTCTTTAAAAAAAATATAAATCACCTCTGATACTAAATGAAAAAACATCTTTGTTTGGAACCCTACGAGTTACTTATGACCGATCTTCCACTCTCATACCTTCTGTTAATCCAGGGCAGAGCTGTTTTTAAGTTGAGTATCAAATAAAACACTAACGAACGATTGCAGGTATTGAATTGCAGGGGGTAGGTACCTATTACCAATACCAAGTTTAAGAATTAAGACCTGCCGTCTTCACAAATGTGTTTGTGGTGATGGGCAGAACCTACAGTTCACGTAGTGTTACTAATTTACCAATAACCCTGTATAGTGATAGTGTGTTTTGTACCAATAATGTAGGTAGCGGGATCGAATCCCTCTTCTGGCGCAGGACTCGCCGTGGTGGGTAACAGCCAGGTGAGCACGGCGCTTTTTTCACAGTACTGATCGCTGAGAAACCCTCGGATCTGAGCGTAGTATGTGCCACCTCTTATATCTTGTACGGAGACTATGTCGCCAACTTGCATGTATGAACCCTGCCGTAGAGAATAGACATTAGATCTGGTAGGCATTGACAATAGGGCATTATACCCATTTTCAAAAGTATATCAAATAGATTCTATAGTGCTAATAAACAACAAAAATTTTATTCTATCGCTACGTGCCTTAAAAATTTATTTAAAATGTCCATTTTCCGGTTTCGCGCGTAATTTGACGGAAACGCTGGACTTAGCGGACGCCATATTGCTCTGTTATCATGACGTCGGTTGTCTGTGTACCAAAGCAAATGCGCTGATGTTGCTGATGACAGTTGAAGCTTTTTAGCTAACGTACTCAGTCGTATGACGCCATAACATTGCGCCCCCTATTTCATGGTTTTAAAAACAGGTATAAAAAAAGAAAACTTCACATAAAAAAAATGTTTTATTGAACTAATGTAACTAATATGAGAAGGCATTTGACTTGACTAAGTGCTCCTCGTGAGCCAATGGTATTATAAATTGAATTAAACTAAAACTCAGGTTTTCTGACTGATTTTTTCCTTGGCTATAGCTTAGCGAGGTGCTGGCTTTCCTGGAGGACATCGGGTGGTAAAACCATCAGACCCGACACGCAAAAATGTGCCACCTGTGGCTTAGTTGGGAACCAGTTCAGAGACAAGTATAGTCAAAGACCATTTTTTCTTTGTTAATGCACATAAACAATCCTTGTAAAAAAATACTACAGCCACTGAAGTTGTTGTTGTAGGGGCTGCAAATATAAACCTTACCTTGTAGAATATGGAGTCGCTAGTGACGAGCGTGGCAGTGGCAGTTGGGGCCCGCAGCGGGGTCCGCTTGGCGCGGGCGCGGCGGCCTCGCGCGCGGTTGCCCGGTGTGGGAACAGCTGGAGTTGTTGTCGTAGGTGGCTGGAAATTTAAAAAAAAACTGATCAATCGGTTCATAGACAAAATGTGTGTCAGTGTGTGTTACCACCTTGGTCCTTGTCAGTGGTTAAATATTTTGTTCAGTCAATTTTGTAATAAGCATGCTGGTTTTCTGACAAGTTGAATGTGTAAGACCTTTCTATTCTATCTTAGCCTAGTCCACAAATGACAAGGCACTCTTAGCAGCTATATTTTACCTAGTAAGTAGCTGCATACACTGTGATGTTATTATTCATTTAGAATGAAATCTGACAATGGTGTTAATTCAGATGTATCCAAAACTAAACTTTACTAGTTTTACAGAACTAAAAATAATAATAATAATAATGAAAGGTCCGAAAGGGAAAAAAACCACCTCTGACGGGTTAGCGCAACCGCTGGCCGCATACATTTTATACATATGTATTAGAATGCTACAATACCTTGTATCGAGTAGCTCGGGTGCTCTTCCTAATTCCCCGAGCAGTAGCGCGGGCTGGTGAGCCACCTTCTTTCTCCTCATCTTCGCTGCGAGTGCCAGAACCTTCCTTTCCTCCTGTGTTTGCTAGGTAGCACTCATTGCAGATCTGACCACTTTCCTGATGAAATAGCATGGTGAAAGTTTAAAAGTAAAGTTATCCTGTGATCAAATATTTGAGTAATTTGAGTTAAAAGCTGTGCATTGAGATCCCCAACCCGCATGCTCAGCTTGGGGATAATACTAACACCCCTAAATTAAGTCATAATTTCAATATTGTGCTAAGCTACAGGTATTAAATATTAACATGTTTCTAAAATTGCATTAAATAGAAAAATTATTACAAGTTACTAAAGATACATTATTTCATTATAATTAAGATAGGCTAAACAGACATGTATTAGACTCACACTGATCTAATATAGTATAGACTTAGAAACATGACCTAGTTAGATCTAAGCGTATAAATGTGCTAGGGGTTTCTGTTTTACTTTTTCCACTAATTTTCAAATAATTTATGAGAAGAGAAAATCAATAACACCTTGTTTCTTATTTTATATTAGTAGTTGTAGTACCTACATTGTGGTATTAAATTTGACTTGTAATAAAGTGACTTTTAAGATGCTTATTAGAGTAAGACTGTTTTTAACCACTACAAAAGTAGGTACAGACAAGATGCTTAGGAATCTAGTTTTAGTATGGTTATTTTTATGGGAAATGAGGTAATTATTTACTCAATTTTGCTTTTGAGTAAGGCCTTATAAGACCGATACGGGCAGTATTTGTTAAGAGGTAACAAACATCTTTAGATTCAAAATTTCGCATATCAAAAGAATTGTGTTGATTCATCCTTCGGTGGTCTAGAATCTAGACCACCGGTTTTAGCGCAATGGCATATGAAACAATGTAAATTGAACGTACCTGGTTGCGCCAAAGTAGCGAATCATTTGTTCCACACTGCGTACACACCGGTTTCGGCATTTCCGAACTTTTGTAACATGCGATGCCGAGTTTACTTCTGTTGATTTTGCGTCTAACAGAGTAGAGATAAAGGACGGACAATCATGCCCAAGCTCTCTCGCAGAAACGAAACAACAAACAATCAGCAGAACATGAGCTAACGGGTGTTTTCAGTCAGAAATTCTCCAAATCCCAACAGCTTCAATTCAGTTAGCCATTCGATTTTTATGAAAGTAAACAAACAAACAACTGCTTGCTGTCATGAAATTATATTTATTTTGACATTGACACTTACAAAAGCTGACATTGATAACTAAACTCGGAAGGTTCATCGATGGCGCGCTTAAAGCTTCTGCTATTCGTTGCTAGATGGCGGAACATGACCAAATAACGTGGCAGACTCAGAAGAACACCACAAGACCTTTCTTCTGTGGGGTAGGGGGCCTATTATGTGGAGGCGAATTGAGACGCTATTAAAACTGACTAGCTTGCTACTATTATAGGTAATCTGTGAATCTGATTTGCATAATATGAGTATAGATAGGTACTACCTGCACTAAACTAATCTATATATACCCTACCCCACAGAATATTATTGTTATCCTAATACGACCTCCGTCATGTTTTAAATGTTAGGTAGGTACCTATAAATAATGAAATGAAATGAAATGCTTTATTAAAAATGAACAGCATGTTTACATACATAGGTATTACCTAGTCGGTAGAATGCGATCGATTTCTTGTCAATTACTTAGGTATAGATTTGCGGTAAAAAATACACATAAATGTCACAGAAATAAAATTATAGTTATAGTTACAATAAGTAAATACCTACCTACTTATATCTAAAAGACAATAAGATAAAGTTTAAGGGACAAGTAGTTAAATAGTTCTGTGTGTGTACCTACATAAGTTTCCCTCAAACGGAAGGCCAAGCATCATTTATCAAAATATCCTGCATGTTATTTATTCCTACAACCTAGGTGATGAATTGAAAGTAAAATCAAATAACATTCGTTTACAAAGACATTCTACATAACTAACCAATGTTTATAAACACGCACGGCTCAGATTTTATTTACCTAGGTACCAACTCTAGAATTCTTGCGAACAATATTACATATCAAGTTCGTCTCTGAGACGACATGACAGTGGACTGGTTTCTTCACAGAGTCAGGAATGTGTGTTTGGTCTTTGAAATTGGTGATATTCCTGCTGCCAAAGCTGATTCAAGGTAGGTAACAAGCTTTTTTATAATATAGGGTTCCGTATCCAAAGGGTAAAACAGGACCCTATTACTAAAACTCCGCTGTCCGTCTGTCACCAGGCTATATCTGATGAACCGTGATAGTTGAAATTTTCACATAGTATTTCTGTTGCCGCTTTATCATCAAATACCGAAAAACAGAATAAAATAGTTGTTTATGGGATATGGGACCCCATACAAAAAACGTGATTTTTTGCTCGTTTTTGCTCGATATTGATAACGGCAACCGGTAGACGCTTGAAATATTCACAGAATATTTAGTTGTATATTCACTTTAAAAATAAATAATTGAATTAAAATAAAACAAATATTTAAGGGGAGCTACCATACAACAAACATGTTTTTTTTTTGCCGTTTTTATACATAATGGTACGGAACCCTACGTTCGTGAGTCCGACTCGCACTTGGCCGGTTTTATTGAAAAGTGTCTCAATTAGGGTCTATTCTATACTCCTACTCTAGTATATCGCTTATGAAACACTTAAAAAAATACAATTTTTTTATTTAATTGACATGCGCCCTAAAAATGCAGTTTAAATTTAAATTTTCAAGTTGCGCGCGTAATTAGACGAAAACACTAGATACAGTGGACGGCATATTACTCTGTGATCATATTATGACGTCAGTTGGATGAGAGAACCTGAACCAATGCGCTGATGTTGCTGATACTTTTTAGTTTATCTACACAGCAGCATACTGCCGTGTAGATGAACTAAAATAGTACTATTTTACGGTGTTTAAAAAACAGATTAAAATAAAATCGAAACGTTGAATTGAATTTTAAAATTTATTTTGTTATTTTATGTCCCAATAATATATTTTTATTAAATTACTAGCAGCGCCTTGCGGTTTCACCCGCTTAGTTCCCGTTCCCGTGGGAATTCCGGGATAAAAAGTAGCCTATGTTCTATTCCAGACTATAATCTATCTCTGTGCCAAATTTCATCCAGATCCGTTCAGCCGTTCTGGCGTGATAAAGGAACAAACATCCATCCATCTAAACTTTCACGTTTATAATATTAGTGAGATTTCTCATCAAGAGTAAAATACCCAAATTACAGGTATAATGGTGTTGCCAGAAACTGTGTACGAAAACTGCGATAAGTCAACGGGGCTCGGGCCCAGGGGCAGTCTTGGTCCAATATCCTCGGAGTTCCCATGGATTGGAGTCCTGCGTCCACTGCGGCCGTCATTGCGTGAGTCTTATTACTTCCAGCAGGTAGGTACTAACTACAAACAGAAACGTTTTGAATGTTTTTAACCGACTTTTAATAAAGATGGAGGTTCTATGTTCGGGGCTGTATGAAGCTGGTTTTTTATCGTGTATGTTCGTCGATTTCCGATCTCCAGCCTATTATTAGTTTTACACTGCAAGCGCCTTAGTGCACTTACTGGGACTGAAGTCTCGCTCAGTTTGCATAATGTAGAAAGAGATGCCCTCTATTTCAACGCAAAAAGACAGTTGTCACCCATTAAGCGTTCTGACGGAGAAGAACCAGCTGAAATGAACTTCATCCCCTCCATCTCGGAAAGAGAATTTTTGCTCTTCGATATCTAAGTGCAAAAGTTGTTTTTATCCTCTAGCGGATAAAAACGGCTTTTGCACTCAGATATCGAAGAGCAAAAATACTCCTTCCTCACTGAGGTGGGATGAAAAGTTACGTGTTGCACTCTTGTATAACAATATTTTATAATGTAAATTTATGTATGTAATGTATTATATTACTTCTCTATGTATCATATTATCAGCCACTCTTTCTTACGTCTTTTTTTCCATCCCAAGGTTGCCTGGGAGTAATCGCTCTCAGCGATAATGCCGCTTTTTGCACTGTATCTTTTTTTGTATATATAAGTTTTTATTATGTACCTATTCATGTAAATTTTTAGTACAATAAAGTGTTAATTTATTCATTCATTTATTCAAAGTTGCTTTTTGAGATCGGGGGATTAAAATAACTATTTCCAGGCCCAGGACAGATAGGCCAAAAGAAAACTAATGTATTCTCACTAATATTATAAACGTGAAAGTTTAGATGGATGGATGGATAGATGGATGGATGTTTGTTCCTTTATCACGCCAGAACGGCAAAACGGATCTGAATGAAATTTGGCTCAGAGATAGATTATAGTCTGGAATAGGACATAGGCTACTTTTTATCCTGAAATTCCTACGGGAACGGGAACTACGCGGGTGAAACCGCGGGGCGCTGCTAGTTTGGCCATAAATACAACCAGCTTCGGCTATCGGCTTCGCTCATGTCAACCACCGACACTTGTAAATATTCGTATGTGAAATATTTGTAAACAAACCACGTCACAAGAAACTAAAATTCACTTGCGCGCGTCATGTTTCAGATTTTAATAAAAGTAATCAATATTTATTGAAGGAAGTATCTCAGATCAACAAGTAATGAAAATTGCACATAAAAAGAAGCTGCTACCTACAGAGAGAATTTAAGGTTAATTATGGTCGGTTTGCTTACGTAGGTACATTGTACATCGAATTTAGCGGGAATATATGTACCAGGTAGGTACTTTTTAGTGACGTTGCTCCAACTTTAGGCCTTTAATGGGCACAAGTTTGAGCAACGTCACTAAAAAAGTACCTGCCCTCTAGCACGGGGATTGTTGTCTAGGGTGGAATAGACAATGATGACATTGCATCGCCATACATTGCGGACATTATTGACGTTGAAGGAATGCATTTCAAATAATTTACGCATTCGATGACTAAGTGACGTAATTTTTCTCTATTCTACCCTTGACAACAACCCCCGTGCTTACCCCGCTGGTACATATTCTGAATTTTTCTGACTTATGTTCTAAAATGGGACGAATCTGAAAAAAAAACATCGGCACTGAATTAGATTTTCCGGATTCGGACTAGTTTGGCTCAAAGCTAGTGGGACGAATCCGGAATAACTAGCTCATTTATGTGCCATCACGACAGCAATCCTTGTTGAATAAGCTTGCCCGTCTAACTCCTCATAATTTTGGTTTCAGAGAGCAACTTGCTCCGGTTCGGGAAAGGCGGTACCATGGTCATCTTGGTCCGGGACATGTTCGCTATCGGCGTGGCGGATGAACTGTTGAGACTACCCAAATACTTGTTCAAGTAAGCACTTGTGTCTGATTTAGCTGACACAATCGCCTTCTGTTTTTTCATAAAACTGACCATGCTGACACAAATCTGTCAGCACATTTAGTCGGGCACTGCCCGGTGCCGAGGGCGAGCGTTTATGCAGTTAGCCAGGGGTAATGAAGCCCATCCGGATAAAGAGGTCGACATTGCGGTTTCGACTGTGTCTGTCCTGTCTGTGTCCCAATCGGGGGGAGGAAAGGTGAAGGATGAATGGGGTCGGCATGTGTGTGGAACGGTGGGCTCGCCGGCCATGTATGGGAGGAAGTGGGGACGCCAGTCGACCCGCGGTAGGTTATAATGTTCCCGTGGTTCGACAAAAATGGCGAGAGAGGGTTACCGGAGAGGTTTTAGTGGGTATTACGTCCTTCTCAGGGCGTCGACTCCCACATAATTCTGGTCCCCCAGACCAGTTTATTAGTAAACGAATTTTCTCGCCGAATAAAAAAAGGCGGAATGAAAGGCGCTCGCAACTCGCAACGAGCAACGAGACGGTTTTTTGACGGTTCATGCTCACTGCGAATGGTACATTACGCCCCGTATAACCGGGTACATGGTTCGTTATTCCCCGGTCCTGTATTCACTTATTTCCCCTGATTTGGAACGATAAATTTTATCCGAAGCAATTTTTAAATTATTATTAGTAAATTTTTTTTTTTATGAAAAGTACAGTGCGCGTCACAATTAAGTATCCCCCTATCTCAATGTATGTGGGTTCCAATCCTGTCAGCGATCGCTGGAGATTGGGTGATCGAAATTACATGTTTTTTTTATAATTTTCCATTTTCTTTTCATATTTTTGACGTTTCCAACAAAAATTGTATGTTCTGTATCATTAAAATGTAATTTTTGTATAAATTGTTTCATTTTAATTTCATTTAATTTGGTAACCTTACTTAAAATTCGATATATTCTCTAAGTATCAACTTGGCCTTGCGTAGTAGTAACCGGCAAATTAATGCAAGACAAGATAAGAGTGACATGGTTCGAATCTCGTGAGCGGTGTTTCTTTTTTTTTATTAATTGCTATCTATTTTTTTTGCAATATGTAAGATTTTTAATTGATATTATTCTTTATAGGCTTAATTGCAAGTTAATGAAAAAACAAACAAAAATTACAAAAAAGAATATTCTATAATTATGTCTACAATATTATACAATAACTACTACGTATAAATCTATGATATTATAACGAAATAATTGTTTTGATAAACCATTATAACAAATAATATCTGTAAACAGTGAAAGGTTTTTTATAATAGATTGTGATAATTTAATCAAAAATAATTTGTTTACAACGAAAGAACATTGGTAACAATATTTCGATCTCTCGCTAAATATGCACAAAGCTAACCACACGGAATAAGACGAGTGACAATTACTTTGTTCGCTACAAACGACAAAGTCAAACCCTACCCGCATCCAAATTTAAAAATGTAAGACTTGGCATTAAAATAGGGACTTATTAGACCGATAGACAAAATTGGACGCATTGTTCCAACAGCTAAATAGCTCAGTTGATCTAATGCCGAGAATTCGAGTCTCCATATAAAGGTGGGTGGTTCGATCCTTAGCGACTTGATAAGTTTTTGCATTGAAAATTAGTCACAAGCGAATAGAAGTTAGAAAATATTTTGTAGACAAGGGGGATACTTAATTCTGACGCGCACTGTACATAATGGCAGGCACAGATAATAATGTTCGGCTCTAGATGTAAAAAGTAAAATATTGGATGTTTGTTAATATTAATATTTATGTAAATAAAAGTGTGTATTATATTTTTGTTAAAATAACTAACCAAAAAATATCTAAATACATATATATTATATACAATTATTATTTTTTGTAAGTGTAACACAACACAGTGAGTACTCTGCTTTATTATGAAAAAAAACAAAAGATGGTCGCGCCAACTCTAGTGGAACCTCACGGAAAACAAAAATTTAACTTTCTGCTTCATTTTTGTGCAAAACATACCCCTCAGGACGACTTTGTCCACTTCCTAACTTGACCACTTCCCAAGTTGGCCATTTCCCATATCTACTCATAGGTCGAAAACATTTTCACGAGAACCAAACATATTAGATATTTATTTATGTCCTTCACAGAGGTTTTGCATCAATAATGTTCGAATACCAAGGCAGTCGGTCCTACAAGATGATCTCCTGTATCCCTCACGCAGAGTATGATGAAGAAGCGGAGGAAGGCGCCACGGTCAACGCCATGGCGTTGCTGCAGGTGCAGCCGCTGGATCCAGGAGGTGAGGGGGTTCATTTATTTACTAGCTGTTCCCGCGGTTTCAACCGTGTTAAACTCTAATTTCATGTTTCTAGAGGGATAAAAATGTCTTTTTTCATCTGTCCCACCGTCCCATCGTTGCAAGTAGAACATATCGAACTTTTTTCCCCATTTGTCTCCCTAAGGGCACAGATCAGGGTGACAAATGGGAATATACCCTTTTTCCCCATTCAGTAGATAGAAGGAAGGACGAATTTGTGTATAAAAATATCATCACCCATGGGAATTTGGTGTTATACCAGAACAAAAACTTTTTTCTAGAGTTGATTCTTCGAGGCCCGATAGTTCCAGTATGCCTACGAAGGCATATCAACGTGGAGAGAGTTTCAGAAGATCTTTATGCAGTCTTGTACAACAAAAGTAAGTGGAAAAAACTCTTGTAGACTGAAGAGATGCAATGTACCTATTTTAGGGAAAATACCAGGTTTGTCTTGAAGTACTTGATTTGAAATAAATTACTATTATTATAACTTAGAAAGTAGGAAGAAATAAAAGCCATAAAAATATTTGAAATTCCCGCCAACACAAAATCCCATCTGCACATTCATAGAGTAGTAAAGACTGTAGGTACATCTTCATTATATGTATAGACCAAATAGTATCTACGTGAAAATTTTCACAACTAATTATACCTACTATAACCTTTTGTTATTGTAATAGCAAAAA
Source organism: Eupithecia exiguata (assembly GCA_947086465.1). Classification (NCBI taxonomy): domain Eukaryota; kingdom Metazoa; phylum Arthropoda; class Insecta; order Lepidoptera; family Geometridae; genus Eupithecia; species Eupithecia exiguata. The sequence continues at coordinate 1,252,387 of OX352250.1, read as the reverse complement.
TATGCATATTTAGGGAATATGTGCCACATTTAACTGTTAATATGGTGAGTTTATATCTTTACAGAAAACTTCACGTTCCAGAAAACTATTTACTCTATGAAATATATGCAAAAAGAATTATGCAAACGATTCTACAACAAAGGCGGGGTAAGCGAAACTTCGAATTCTGTTCTAAAATGCGGGCTGACAACCGACCACGAAATTTCGTATTTCAATATCATCAAGCCTAAGTAGTCATATAATTACGGTAAAATTTCTCATTCGATGGATCGCCATCCGGAGAGATAGGCAATATAGGCAATTTCGGTTTCCATCACAGAATACAAAAACTTAAAGGTACCTACATAAAAAAAGTAACAGGATGGAGCCGACCGACGACGAAGCTTTCAACGTCAAAATATCTCAAATGTCAAACTCAATAACTTTGGTTTATATTTGTTACCATAACGTTAAAACCTAGTTTACTCACAAATTGACTTTGTTTTGCTCAACAACGTTTTATTACTGCAAAGTATTTACTGTTTCCATTACGGATGTAAGCGGGATAACTACGAACCTTATTTGTGTTTGTAATGAATTCGTCAAACTACGATTGTTTTTATAGTAAAATATTTACTGTTTGTTACTTTGAACTAGAATTGTTGTAATCGAGCAAAAAAAAGTCTAGTGTCTAGTTTGGTTGTATTATCTTCACGTAGACGTTAAAAAATCTGTCGGCAATCGGCTCCATCCCGTCAGAAAGTTGTCTACATTTTTAGTACTATATTGGCAACCGAAATCGCTTTTACCCGGTGTCCTCGAATGGCTATTCAATGGGAATGGGAGACTTTTAGCGTAATCGCTCGGCAGAGCTTGTGTAATGGGTTTTAGATAACTGATTTAATACAAACAATACATTAAAGTAGGCTTCCTGAATACGAAATACTGAAATCTCCTACAAAAGAATCTTTATGTTTTTTTGACATACTAGTTTGACAACGTCTGTGGTGCTGTGGGCGAAGGTCCGCCTGCGACGCAGGGTTGCGGGTTCGATTCCCGCCTTGGGACAAATATTTGTTAAGTGATCTGCAGATATTTGTTGCGGGTGTTCTGGTGGTTTTCTTTGTCTAATAAAAAATATCATCTGTGTATTGTATTGTATTATGTATATCAGTTATCTCGTTCCAAGCTCTGTATAAGTTTATTGGGTTAGAAAATGCTGTGTGAATTATCCAGCATTATTCATTTATTTATTTCTTTATTATTGTTTTTTTCTTTAAATTAAATGTGTACTTTTCATTAATACTTATGTTACTCTCTTGTTTATTTGGACTTCTACCCACTGTTATACGAAGGCGTTGTCATTTTCGACACAGTTTTAAAATTCTGCAGATGTTACTTATAATCTTTGTTTCATTATGTTACCTTGTAACCTTTGTTTCATTATGTTACCTTATATAACCTTTGTTTCATTATGTTACCTTGTAACCTTTGTTTATATCACTCCCCTCTAAAAAAAGGAAAAGTTTTTTATTCACTATTTTGGTGTTCAAATTAAGAACACACCAATATATTCGACCTCCATCTCAATACAATACAACCACCTTGCGAAAAAATACTCAATACAAACTCCTTGTGTAAAGAATACTCGACATACAAACTCCTTGTAGTCATGGTATTAAGTATAGTATGCAAATCTAGAATGAAACGGATGTATAGTATATCGAGGGCCATGAATCACTTGCGCTTGCGCCGCTCAAGATACTAACACTTTAATCACTCCCTACGGTCGTGATTCAGTCGTTAGAGTTCTCCACTTGCTCGTGATTCATCTATAGCCCTCGCTTTAAATCCGTCCTTTATTCACTGATTGCGTAATATACAATTTTTTTCTTCTTCATTATGGGCTGTGTCACACACAACCTTTGTGTATATTTCTTTAGAAATTATTTACATATTTATTTTAGTTCCTCATTCCAATTGTGACTTCCCAATCATTTTTTCTTCCAGCTGACTGAAGAAGGTTTCGAGCCGTTATCACTGCAATGTGCGCACACACGTCGACTCAGGCACGGCTGTGTTTGGGAGTCTGGGGTCGCGCTTATCTCTAACGCCACGGGGCCTTGGATACTGGTAATATAAAAATATCTATTATAAAAAAAAACAAAAAAAAAAAAGTAACGGATGTTTGATGACAGGGCGCTATAGCGCTTTTACGCTACTAGCGGCTGGCCCCGGCTTCGCACGGGTAGATACAGGTATTTAACAAAAAAAAATTTTTAACACGCTCTTGGTTGTGTATGGTACAGGTACTGATATAGCATTGAATACGAAGTGAATTATTTGGATATTAGGTTTAATAGGAAGGTACGAATAATGTGGTCTAGCTTGTACCCACCGGCGTTAAGTATTATTGCATATTTTAACATGAAAAAGTAGGTAGTTATTGTGACATTACTTTAATAGTTAGACGTAAGTATTGCATTATCAGATTTTTATGTATATATTGATGTCCTCTATAAAACTGTCGTATATCACTTTGCTCTATTGTCAATAGTTTCCGCAGCGTACGCGATATAAGGATTTGTCGGCGTTACTATCGTATATTTTAACAAGGAAAAGTAGTAGTTGATAATAGTTATACCTAACTGTAATAGTTAGACGTATTGTATTGCGGTTTTTGTAGATATTGATGTCCTGTATAAAGCAGTAGTAAAAAAAGTACGGAAACTATTAACGATAGAGCAAATTGATAGCTCTATAGTCAATAGTTTCCGTTTTTTCACACCTTGGGTTAATCGAAGTTTTCATACGGATCCTAACTTTTTTGAAAATATTCTTTAGTTATCATCATCATCATCATCAGCCTATATCAGTCCACTGCTGGACATAGGCCTCCCCTAATAAGCGCCATCGCGCCCTGTCTTCAGCTTGCCGCATCCAGCATCTGCCAGCTCAGCAGTCTTTCGCAAATCGTCATCCCACCTGGTCGGAGGGCGTCCTACACTACATTTGCCGAGTCGCGGTCTCCACTCAAGAACACGTTTACCCCAGCTGTTGTCGGTTCTTCTCGCGATATGGCCAGCCCACTGCCACTTCAGCTTACTAATCCTTTGAGCTATGTCGACAACCTTAGTTCTCTTTAGTTATGTTCATCAAGAATAATGTAGAGTTCTTATGGTGATTTTTCAAATCGCTCCAGTAATTTTGGAGCCTATTCAATTCAAACAAACAAACAAATATTTCGTCTATAGCTTGCCACATCCAGAATCGTTCTAGATGCTATGATGGATGTTTGTTACTCACTCACGCCAGGGCTACTGAGCGGTCGGATTGAACTTTTGTATTGATGTAGCTCTAAGTGTGGAATCAATCATAAAATAAATACTTCTTGTCCCATAAATAAGTTTCCATGAGATAGAAGTAACCTTAAAACCAAAGAAGTCTTAGAAGAGTCTTAGAATGATAGAAGACACAAACGAGGTGTCACCGAAATATTGCGACAAATTTGTCTTAATTTCCTATTCGTACACGTGCGCTTATGTGCGTGAAAGCACTGAAGTTATATGCTTTTCAACTCACACATAGATCGTTTTTGGCTACGAACTCAAGAAAATAGTTGAATAACACTATCTCTCTGCTGTACAGCAACGTGTTTTTCCTCTATGCAAACGTTTCCAAAGCAACAACGCATGCGAAACCGCGGGCAGAATCTAGTATGTACAGTCAGCTGCGAAAATATGTATACACTGCCATGTTTTCAATTTGACTGAATAGTGCATGGTAATTTTGATAATTTATTATACCGAATTTTGACAAGTACGATGAATACTTTCTACGTAAAATGGGTGCATCGACTTTTATTTGAAAAGTTCTGAGTAAAATAAAAGTGAAAACTTGGGAGTGTATATGTCACCGTAGGATAGTAAAACCCGTAAAATTATAAAAATCCTAGGCACTTTATAATTTTCCGGAAAATAATCAATTGGGCCGCATCACTTACAATGTAACGCATTTAAACACGTCAAATTATGATTTGACGAAATCTAACCGTAAAATAATAAACTAGCAAGTGACGGAACGCAAGACGCCCGCTGATTGGCTGATGGGCGCTAGCCCGCACCGCCATCTTTTGCTGTCATCCATTAGACGCCCGAATAGTAACAACAAAGTTTTCATGGTTTGTTTTTCAACCTTTAAGTGTTTTTAAATAGTTTGTTCATTAGTAAAATTGAAGTTGCTTAGTTGTAGAATTAGTGGAACAGGGGTTAATAGTTTTCAAACTGTTCGTAAACGAACACAAAGATGAGCATCGGCCACATCGACCAATCAGAGGGCAGTTTATTATTTTACGAGTGACGTGATCGCCATAGATTTCGTAAAATAGTAAAACAAGGCTGTGATTGGTTCACAGGTTTGTTTGTTGATTATCTTACGAATAAGCTTAGGAAAATTATAAATTTACGTATTTCAATGCGTTAAATTGTAAGTGCTTCAGTCCTGTTGATTATTTTCCGGAAAATTATAAAGTGACTAGGATTTTTATAATTTTACGGGGCTTACTATTTGACGGTGACATATACATATCTGAGTAGCTGACTGTACATATCTTCAAAACCTTGTTCAGCATTGTAGTAGTAGTTTGCTGATGAGGAGCTGTCCCACAGGTGGGGTTGGGTACAAAAAGCCTTGGGTGCGCGAACCCAACTCGCTTCATCGACATAGAGCCGTATATACCATGGATAGAAGCTGTTACCACCTCTGACAAATGGAAGGAGGTTCTAAACCGTCGCTTCGCTATGGACCACAAAGGTAGGTCTATACTTGCTAGCCAAGGAATTGGGTATTTTACGATAAATATATGGGAAAAAATCTAAAAATATATTATTGAGATAGCATTGAAGATAGCTTAGGCAAAAGGCAGGAGGATTTCGTGAAGACTCGGCAGATAGAAGGAAGCTGCTTTATAAATTTAAAGCCACGCGATTCTTTGAGGGATCTATTTAAAGACATAAATATTTTGACAGTAATATCGCAATGCATCTATGAAAATCTAATGTATACGCACAAAAATAGAAATAGTTTTTTGAAAAAATGTGATGTTCACGACAGAAATACAAGAAACAAGAACAAACTACACATTCCATCATATAGATTGCGAAAGGTAGGCAAATCATTTATGGGAAATTGCGTACGCTTCTATAACAAGCTTCCATCTGAAGCAACTGAGCTCCCTATTCGTAAATTTAAACAGTACATAAAACGAAGTCTTATCGAGAAAGCCTTTTGCTCCATAGATGATTATATCAATGATGTCAATGCTTGGCCAGATGTCGCCCAGTTCCGCACCGACAATAGTATTATGGGAAAACAATCTTAAGCTTAGTTTTATATAAATATTGACCTGTATCTAAATCACAATATATTTAGAGTTAGATAGGCAAATAATATTGTATTACATTTTAAGGATTATACAAACTTAGGTACTAGTGGTTTATTTTTCGCTTCTTCCACTAGTGGACAAAAAATTGAAGCGAACAAAATCAATAACATTTTGATTCTTGTTTGATAATTACTATTTCTAAACTTGTTATTTATGTATGAAATTTGACTTGTCTAAGTGCTTTTTTGTAAGCCTAAAGAAATAAAGTTATTGACTTTTTTGACTTACATTACTTACGTATACCATCGCCTTAGGGTTATAAAAAAATGTATGTTGTGATGTTACTGTCTTCTAAATAAACAAATAAATGTATTTATTTCTCGCCCAGGTAATCTTAGGCAGGATATGGGAAGAAGACCTGATTATGCAGGGCTCAATATTACAGCTGACGTCTCGACGGCACTCCCTGATCAACATCGGGTTATCCAAGGGATGTATCCATTCGACACCGATAAGCTCCACGAGCCTTTTGAGATATATACAACGGATCCGTCCAAGTTGCATATTTGTAAGTGCCTTATTCCGTTAATAATGCCTATAATGTTAACTCTATTATATAACCGACGAAACGAAAAAAAAAAGTAGAGGAGGTAAGGAGGTATGTAATATTTATGCATGTATATTTGTCATGACCTATGGATCTGAGACGTGGACACTCACGGTAGGGCTGGTCCACCAGTTTAAAGTTGCCCAGCGAGCTATGGAAAGAGCTATGCTCAGGGTTTCTCTGAAGGATAGGATTCGTAACGAATACATCCGACAGAGAACCAAAGTGATCGACCTAGCTCTTAGAATTAGCAAGCTGAAGTGGCAGTGTTCCGGCCATATCTCGCGAAGAACCGATAACCGTTGGGGTAAACGTGTTATTCAGTGGAGACCGCGACTCGGCAAACGTAGTTTAGGACGCCCTCCGACCAGGTGGGATGGCGATTTGCAAGACTGCAGGCAGATGCTGGATGCGGCAAGCTGAAGACAGGGTGCTATGGCGCTCATTAGGGGAGGCCTATGTCCAGCAGTGGACTAATTGCGCTTTGAAATCTGTGTAGCGAATATGTACCGCATAAATCTAAATAGGCGTCAATAACTCCACAAATAATTATTAAATTATTTCTTATATTTATTATTTTTATATTGTATCGACAGTTCCTATTCCGGGCAGCTATGGTGACTGTGATCGTAAAAATGAGATCATCTACCGAGACAACACACATTTGATCTGTCCGGACGACGCAGGCAGCATGACTTATAGGGTAAACATAATAACATTAATATCACTAATATTATAAACGTGAAAGTTTAGATGGATGGATGGATAGATAGATCACTAATCACTTCACTATTCTCACTAATATTATAAACGTGAAAGTTTAGATGGATGGATGGATAGATAGATCACTAATCACTTCACTAATCTCACTAATATTATAAACGTGAAAGTTTAGATGGATGGATGGATAGATAGATGGATGGATGTTTGTTCCTTTATCACGCCAGAATGGCTAAACGGATCTGGATGAAATTTGGCACAGAGATATATTATAGTCTGGAATAGGACATAGGCTACTTTTTATCCCGAAATTCCTACGGGAACGGGAACTACGCGGGTGAAACCGCGAGGCGCTGCTAGTATTATAAACGTGAAAGTTAAGATGGATGGATGGATAGATAGATGGATGGATGTTTGTTCCTTTATCACGCCAGAACGGCAAAACGGATCTGAATGAAATTTGGCACAGAGATAGATTATAGTCTGGAATAGGACATAGGCTACTTTTTATCCCGAAATTCCTACGGAAACGGGAACTACGCGGGTGAAACCGCGAGGCGCTGCTAGTATTAAATATGTGAAAGTTTGGATGTTTGTTTGTTTACCTAAACGATGCATTATTTTATTTAAACTTCAAAATTAGTTTTCATAACTAATACAACTGGCCTTGAAGAAATATTAATTACACTTTGCATTATTTTTATCAACAATACGTTAGAATTATTTCCCAGTAGTAGTCAAGTAGCCTTTTATTCGGAGTTTTTTTTGCACGAGTTTATCTGGGAAGGATCATGTCCGTGTAATGTTTTGTTGTTATTTCCAGCTCACAATGTATGATGATGATTATCAAACCGTTCTATGCACTACAGTTCAGGTAAGTTTTCTAATACTTGGGTACCTCATGTCAACCCATACATCATTGTTCTCATAACGGCCGATATTTCGAGAATTCCCGGAAAATTCCGAGTACCGGAAACTCTCGAGACCAAATCCTACTGCAGTATTTGCGTACGATGCCGATCCCGATGAGGTGGACGCACAGCTTAAAACCACTATTAATACCTCGATACACTACCAAATTCTAAGATGTAGTTTTATTCAACATTTTGTTGATGACTCTGTGGTGCGGTGGGCGAAGGTCCGCCTGCGATGCAGGAGGTTGCAGGTTCGATTCCCGCCTTGGGTTGTTTGTACGATCTGCAGACAATTGTTCCAGGGGTTCTGGTCGTTTTCTTTATATAATAAAAAAATATCTATCTATGTATTGTACTGTATTATGTATATCAGATATCTAGTACCCATAACACAAGCTCTGCTTAGCTTGGGGCTAGATAATGCTGTGTGAATTGTCCAGCATTATTTATTTATTATTTTCAGCTGGAGGCCATCTATGGTGACGATGCTATAGTCTTTTCACAAGAGAAGTTTGCATTCAAAACGGGCACCGCCTTCAGAGATGTGAGTATTTATGATACTAATTTCTGTCCGCGGCTTCGCACGCTTTGTTTCTATGAAGACGTTTGAAGGTTATTTCTCTATCACGAGAACTTTTTTTTTTTTTATACCACCGAGGTGGCAAACAGGCATGCGGCCCACCTGATGGGAAGCGGTTACCGCAGCCTATGGACGCCTGTAACATCAGGGACATCACACGCGCGTTGCCGACCCTTTAAATGCCTTAGAAGGCCCTTTATGGGATACAAAACTTAATTATGGGATACAGAACTTATTTATGGGATACCAAGATACCTTTGTTTGACCTAGACTTGTTGACCTACATCTATGCTAAATTACAGCTTCATCCGTTCAGTAGTTTTGGAATGTAGAAGTCACATCCGACCATCTATCTATCCATCCAAACTTTCGCAGTTATAATATACTAGCGGTCCGGCCCGGCTTCGCACGGGTATATTCTACAGCGTATGTTCATCAGGGATAATGTAGGATTCTAATGGTGAAAGAATTTTTCAAATCGGTCCAGTACCTAGTTCCGGAGCCTATTCAATTCAAACAAACAAATCTTTCCTCGATTTGCTTCGATATGACAAAGGGTTCCGTATCATTATCTATAAAAACGGCAAAACAATCACGTTTGTTGTATGAGCCCCTCTTAACTATTTGTTTTATTTTAGTTTAATTATTTATTTTTAAAGTGAATATATATCTAAATATTCTGTGAATATTTCAAGCGTCTATCGGTTGCCGTTATCAATATAGAGCAAAAACGAGCAAAATAAAACCGGCCAAGTGCGAATCGGACTCGCGCACGAAGGGTTCCGTTAAAATTTATTATTTATACTAAATTATGTTGTTTCTCACAGCTGGGCGATACTCCCGACGAACTCCTCAACAGAGTTTTCATGAATCCTATAGCAAGGCGCAACAAATCCGAAACAGACCCCGAGAAATGGAAGCCTGGTCCACCCATGAAGGTTACATTCCTTAAAGACACGAGATACAAAATACCCAAGAAAACGCACAATATTTACTTGAGGTTAGCATCTCAGGTCCTTGGCCTTTATTTTCTTTGTCTTCTTGGAGTTCTTAGGTGTTAGAATAATAATCTATAATAAATATCACGTCATGTCAAAGTAACTAGGTCGTGTTATTAATTTAATATTGTTGCATGTCACTTTCAGTTATGCTAGCTCCGCGTCATTGCCGAGCGGCTATTGTTTTTGCTACGCGAAGTGACAATCCATGTTCTTTTAAAATTTACAACTACCCACTTTAGCATTACTTTTTGTTACTTTAAGTACGAGTTTAGCCCTACATTGTTAAAATTTTGTTTTCTCATGTAACTGAATTTATTCTTTTTGAGAAATAAAACATTCTTAAACCCGAAAATATCAATGATCAATGATGTTTGTTAGATCACGGGGTGTGCTCCGACTCCATAAATAACAACTAACAGGCTCAAGGTTTCTTCGTCGCTGATTTACACACATTTCTCCTTCTAAGTAGGTATGTACCGAAACGACACAAATAAAAAATACCACTTTTTTTTCCTCGGTGGTTCGTCGCGTCGGTTGACGCGAAATTTGTTTCTGTTTTTTAATTTTTTTCTGCGTTCCACTAGCATTAAAACTAGTGGAAATTTTTAATAAACAAGCGTTCAAAGATGTTCCGAATAAATATTAGCGATTGAATATTATCCATCGTTGCATTTTCATACTCAGGTAGTCGGAGGCCTTTGTAGGTACATACAGAACTCCTAGCTTGGGGCCTCCGACTACCGAGTATGAAAATGCAACGATGGATAATATTCAATCGCTAATATTTATTCGGAACATCTTTGAACGCTTGTTTATAACTTTTACGTAGTCGGGTTTTAGTTTTTAACTTTATTTTATTTGCCTCTTTTTAGTTATGTAGTAGCTACCAACCTGTGAAACTTTAGTGCCATAAGTCCGCGGTTTCTGAGGCTTTTTTCCGGACTTAAAATTAGTCAATATCCTCTCCATAATCCTTGACTGCCAAGTTTGTTCAGCGGTAAATCCCGAGTTGGGCTAAAATTGTACCTAATTGATATTTCACTATCAAGATAAAACCACAGCAGCAGCTAGTAGTGATATAGGTACCCCCATGCCATCGGATTATGAGAGTGAGGGAATAGAGAGTGCACCTGTGTGGATAGTCTCCGATGAGACTGGCCCCGTGGCCGAAATTCGGCTAGTAGGACATCATTATCTATCTCCTTGCTATATTGCCTTGTTATTTATTAGTATAGAGTATAATAAAAACTATTGTGATGGCATTCGAAATAAGAGGGGGGGGGGGGGCTCCGCCCCCCCAACCCCCCGTCTTTCTGTCTTACAGGGACGACGCTCTTAAGTTTCCAGATTGCTAGTTCATCTGTGTAATATGCAACTGTGTTGGCTAACATACTATCTGTTGTAAATATTCGTTTTAATGTTTTTAGAGGGGGGGCTCCGCCCCCCCAACCCCCCGTCTTTCTGTCTTACAGGGACGACGCCCTCTTAAGTCTCCCGATTGCTAGTTGATCTGTGTAATGTGCAACTGTGTTTGCTAACATACTACCTGTTGTAAATATTCGTTTTAATGTTTTTAGAGGGGGGGCTCCGCCCCCCCAACCCGCCGTCTTTCTGTCTTACAGGGGCGACGCCCTCTTAAGTCTCCGGATTGCTAGTTGATCTGTGTAATGTGCAACTGTGTTTGCTAACATACTACCTGTTGTAAATATTCGTTTTAATGTTTTTAGAGGGGGGGCTCCGCCCCCCCAACCCCCCGTCTTTCTGTCTTACAGGGACGACGCCCTCTTAAGTCTCCGGATTGCTAGTTGATCTGTGTAATGTGCAACTGTGTTCGCTAACATACTGCCTGGTGTAAATGTAAGTTGACATGTCCCAAGTAAATATTTTCTTTCGACCCCCGGCTTCGTTTCCTAACGTGTTTAGTGTTGTTTCCTACTAAATCCTCCGATAGCCAGATATAAATCTGTTTTGCTTTCTCCTGCAGCTTTCCCCTTGTCATTTTATATCTATAGTTTCTCAAGTAAAACAATATTAGTATCACACAATTTTACTAGCACATTCACTCTTTATTATAAATAAGTCTAGTACTTATGTTTGAAATTATAGTACGATTTGCGGTATTTACTAGTATTTTTCGATTGTGGTTGCCTTGTAAGGTGCTCGATGTTCCTCAATCTTCCATATTATGTTTTCTATTTCAACCGCACACAATTTATTACATATTACATGCTATAGCTTAAGGAGGACGCGCAATGAAACGGCCACAACCCAAAACTCATCCACAAGATCACACACCGCATACTGGTAGCACTGGAAAAACTTTTAGTAAGTATATCAAAATCGCAGTTGGAGAAAGGTTCCAGTGATGCCGCAACGCAAACCACGTTGCGGCATCACTGGAACCTTTATCACTGTTGTTCCAGACGTTCTGATGACTCTTTCATCAATATGCCTCAAAGGATATGGAGTAAGGTTCAGGTGATGTCGTAACGATTCACCATCGCAGTTCGCTGATGTGTCCCACGAATGATTGTTTGTTCAGTCACAAATTATAGAATTTCAAATATTTTTATCCAGTTTTGGGTCATATTAAATATCTGATATGATATAAAATTATCAGATTTTGTTTTCCTTCATCTCTTGTTTGAAATATTTACATTTACATTGACAAAATAGAATGACGTATCCGTCATATTTGATAGGCATAGAGTTGATGAAAATAGGTCGTAGGTATTGTAATTTTTCTCTATGGGGCCTGCAGCCTGCGGCTACGTAAACTTTAATACGCGTTTTGAAGGCTTATTCGGGGGCGGAGCCCTAAATCCTATAGCCTATAACCATCGGGGTATTGAGACGAATCAGTCGATACATAATTTGTTGAAATCGAACCAGTAGTTTCAGCGCTACGTGGGAACAAAGAAATTGGCCACATACATACAAACATACAAACATACAAACATACAAACATACAAACATACAAACATACAAACATACAAATATACAAACATACAAACATACAAACATAGGGTGCTAACCTCATAACCCTCCCCTGTCGGTAGTCGGGTAAAAACGACAACCATTTTCTATGAACTCATGATAAAACCAACTTCGATTCACTGGTATATTTTAAGCATTTGGGAAAAAACGAATTTTTGTGCTAAAAATCTACATTTTCCCAAATGCTCCCAAAATAAAAGTGAATCTCATTTGATTTTACCATAACTTCATAGAAAATGGTTTACAATTTGCGGCAAATTACATTTTCGCTAGTTTTATTGCATGTAGAACGCAAAAAAAAAATACACAAAAAATTGGATTTCGCAACAACCCGCAATGTAAGGAATTTTAACTTTTTTGATTGGAATTTAAATTAATGATAGAAATATAATTTTTTTGATTCTTAATCAGCTGACGATCGCTCCTGTGTCCCTTTGCAGATTGTACTTCAACCGTGAAGCGATTCTACACGTAACGGTGTTGGGGCTCAAGACCACGACCACCAAGAAAACCACAACTACGACCACGAAGCCATCGAACGGTACAGCTATTAGGCGGCGATTTGAAGGCGGGCTGCCGCGCTTTTGGACTAAACAAGTACGGTAAGCTTTCTTTTATATATATATATATGTCTAAACAATGTGTATTTTCGAACCTTGATCAAACGAAATGTGCGGATAAACGACACAAATTTATCGATAAATATCGGATAGGTTTTTATATGTTGGCAATGCTCGTGGCATTGCCATTGCAAAATCCATAAACATAATGGATATCCGCTAATTCGCGAGCAGACAACGCATCCAACGTAGAAGTCATTACGTTAAAAATAATTTATCGTATTCAGGAATCGATACAAGAATAAACTGAGATACCAATAACCAATTTGAAATGTGTGTGCTGTGAAATTTTTTGAAAAAGGAATGTTTATCACTTCCATTTACAAAGCGTGCAGAATGTAGATTCCGTTGATCTTTGTACAAGGCAGAAAGTCCCTAATTCAAATGGCGAATAACATGACAACGAAAAGAGGTAGACCCATACTTTTTGGAGGATTTGTGGAATAAATTTATGAAGTTTAATACAACATGCAAAAAATTACACCTCAATAATCCAAATCTATCTATTATTATCTATATCGGTATACCTATATGAATAGACTAGCCGACCCGTGCCCATTTCGGTGGGCGGTAAAAACTTTTTACAGACCCATTAAACAAAAAATAACCCGAAAAGTTCTTTTAACTTTTCGGGTTAATTATAGCCTATATTATATATATACTAGCAGCGCCTCGCGGTTTCACCCGCGTAGTTCCCGTTCCCGTGGTAATTCCGAGATAAAAAGTAGCCTATGTTCTATTCCAAATTATAATCTATCTCTGTGCCAAATTTCATCCAGATTGTTCAGCCGTTCGTACGTGATTGAGGAACAAACATCCATCCATCTATTTATCCATCAATCCAAACTTTGACATTTATAATATTAGTGATTATAAATGTCAAAGTTTAAAAAGTTTAAATTATTTGATTAGTGATAGTGAGATTAGTGAGATGAGATAATTATAACACTCACAAATGGCTCTCTTTTGGTAAAAGAATTTCAAGATCGGTTCAGTAGATCCAGAGATTCCTCCACAACCTCACAACCTTTACCTCTTTATAATAAAGTATAGATTTGTAAAAATTAGATTTTTATTAAAAAACAAAAAACCGACTTGGAATCTTCGATAAAAGTAAAAAATGGGAGATGAGGCATTACCGTCTCGAAAGTGGATGGCTCAAGTTAGGTTCAACTATGTGACCTTACCATATTCATAGTCGGACCGGCGGCGCGGGCGGTGGCATTTGTGTTTCGCGTGCTTGCGTATGGATGACTTATGACGTATAATTTTGTGTGATTTCGACTAAATCACCACGACAATGCCCTCGTTTTCGTTCACCAGGTGTACAAATAGCTCCAAAACAAAAAACAAAGCCCAAGGCATCACATATTTTCCCGCGTAAGTAGATACACCAAACTTTAAATTTTCTGATAATCCGAGCCTTGTCATGGACTATTTTAGATACCTTATTAGATACCTTATCATTATTTCATCTGTGACACGGTACAGTTTTTTACGGAGCGCTGGTAGAACGTACCGTATCTTCCTTTTTTTACTTTTGTCGAATCTTGAAATCCCTTAATTTTGACATTGTTTTAGGTTTTTGGGTTATATTATACTAATCTCTGAGAATAATTATTTTATGAGACCACCTCGGGATCATCTTAAACGACTGCAAAAGAATCATCCATGTCAGCCCATCAATGACAGAGAAATATATATAAGAAAACATACATAAAAGAAACATGTATATACCAATACCAACCTAGTATTATAATAAAAATGTAACATTGATGATAAATCCATACAACTTGGCAACAATGGCTCGGGACATAAATTTCTACATTTTGTGAGAAATACCCACATACATAATTATGTACATCCGAACATAGAACCTCCTCCGTTTTTCGAAGTCGATAGTTTGTAAGGAAAGATTTGAATGGCCACTTCATTAAGAACGTATTTATTTTAATTTCAGCACTATTGTCACTGGTCCACCACGCCGCTTCCCCATTGAAGAAGACGAGGAAGAATCTGACTCAAAAACTACCTGGAAGCCTATTAAAAGGACTACCGATAGGCCTAATAGGCCAACCCGAAGGCCTTCCTATCAGAGGCGACCCAATGAGGAATATGAACACTACAACATAGCTCCTCAATCAGCTTCGCTGCAAAGTGCTGCTGCGGTGACGAGAATACAGCTTGTTTTTATAATTATTACAGTTTTTGCGTCATGGTTGTTATATTTAATGCATTTTTCATGATATTTTGTATTTATTTATTAACTAACTTAAGCTTGCTGTGTTCTTGCTTTTCTATAAAAAACCTTATACCTACTTATGTGGATTAAAAAGATGATTATTTGAAGCCTTTTATTTGAGTCATTGACTTTCCTGATCTCACATTAAATTTCAATTCGCTTTATTAGATTAATCTTATTAAATTCAATTGTTATATAACTAATAATTAACAACAATTATTTTAATATTAAACATGACATTGCTAAATTAATTATTTAGGTGAAGGTAGGCCATAATAATCCACAAACAACTTGGCGAGGCGTTTGAATGAGAATTGGAACTCCAAGTGAACAACTGTCTCGTTGATAAGCCGCCTGAAAAAATAAAATAATTAATTTTAAGAATTTATTTTGGACATTTCTCTGCAGGTACCTAATGATTATAAATGAATGACTAATAATTTATTTTCATTAATGGAAAACGGTGGCTGTGCCCCTCAAAAACAGTGAGTAAATTTTTGCTCGCGTGGAATAAAGAATATTATTCAACTTGTTGAAATTAGTAAATTTGAATAGGCTACTTGACTATTTCTGGGAAATAATTCTAACGTATTATATGATAAAAACAATCCAAACTGTAATTAATCTTTCTTTAAGGCCAGTCGTAGGTCTAATCATAAAGACTAATTTTAAAGTTTGTATAAAATAATGAAGCGCCAAAACGATAATCTCTGTCATGGCTCCCGTGCTCTGAGCAATGACGTCACCACGCCATACCCCACTTATCAAGAAGAACTCATTGACACTACACAATCTCTAATAGTGTGACGTCACCAACGATCCAACCAAACGCAGAGCGTATTCGGTCACGTGATCATAATATTAAAAAAATAATAATTTTAATCCCGTTTTTTTACCTAAAATAGGCATATTTTTAATAAAATCACCTGATTACGCTTTGTTACGTTGTCACTGACTAGGATAAAAACAATTTGGAACTTATTTTTAATGTAGTCAAATAGCCTACTTTTTCATAACTAATAAGTTATTGATACGCTGAAAATTACACTACGTTTGCCGTGTCGCGTTCTCCACTCAAGAACACGTTTACCCCAGCTGTTGTCTACTTACCTGTACCAATCTACTAACACCACGACTTTGTCCGGTCTCTCGCTCCATGGCTTCGCTGGAGGCACCAGGGTAATGAAGTTCTTAACATCCTCCTGCTGAAACCCAGTCGTGACCCACCATCTGTTCAAAATAGTCATCATGAAATTCTGAGAACTTATGGTATTTTGCTCTATGCAGGGTGTGTCGTGAAGTGTGGTCAAGTTATCTATATTAATAACTAGCAGCGCCTTGCGGTTTCACCCGCGTAGTTCCCGTTCCCGTGGGAATTCCGGGATAAAAAGTATCAGCCTATGTTCTATTCCAGACTATAATCTATCTCTGTACCAAATTTCAACCAGATCCGTTCAGCCGTTCTGGCGTGATAAAGGAACAAACATCCATCCATCTATCCATCCATCTAAACTTTCACGTTTATAATAATATATATAATAATAATGAGATAATGATGTTATAAAAAGGTAAGATTTGTTTGTTTGTTTGACGAGAATAGGCTCCGAAACTACTGGACGGATTTGAAAAATTCTTTCACCATTAGAATCCTACATTACAAATAGAATATTTTCAAAAAAGTGAGGGATCCGTATGAAAACTTCGATGATGTAACCCAAGGTGTGAAAAAAATACCATAAAAAATCCTTATATCGCGTAAGCTGCGGAAACTATAGACAATAGAGCAAAGTGATGTACTACAGTTTTATAGAAGACATTTATATCTAAAAAAAGTTTACGAGACCATGTGTCTAACTAGTATAGTTATGTCACAATAACTACTTTTCCATGTTAAAATATACAATAGTAACGCCGAAAAATCCATATAGTACCTACCTATCGCGTAAGCTGAGGAAATTATTGACAGAGCAAAGAGATACTACGTGAGAGTTGAGTAAGTACCTGGTCTGAGACTTTGCTTCAACACTAGTGATCAGCTCGACGCAGGTGATGCCCGTATCAATCACTGACAACTGGACAAACAAAGCAATTTAATAGGTGGTACTGTAACAAATAGCGCTTGTGCCAACTCTGGCTGCGTTGGAGATCAGATTAGAACTTGTAGGTACTATTTAGTATTGAAACAGTTGAGTGTTGCAGACTGAAAACAATCAATCTAGAGGTTGCTCAACTGATCCATATCAATGTCGCCGCCGGGTCCTATACTTAATCAATCCGTTTGTAGAAAGGCTGAAGATATGAAAAAAATTGGGATCCCATTTCATTTCATAGACATACAGTATGTATGCCTATGAATTTTTTGTGAAAGGCTAAAAATGAGAAAAAAAATTGGGATCTTATTTCATTTCAAAAAAATAAGAACTTAATTTTTTTCTGAAAGGCTAAAGATAAGGAAAAATTTGGGATCTTATTTCATTTCATAGACATGCCTTAGTAGGCATGTCTATGAAATGAAATAAGATTGGGATCTTATTTGGAAAAATTTGGGATCTTATTTCATTTCATAGACATACTAAGATATATATATATTTCATACTAAGGCAAATTTTATATTTCCAAATTTTTCCTTCAGGCTTCTGCCCGCGTTTTTGCATTTTCCCTGGATAAAATATCTCTTGTACCTATAGCAGTGAAAAAGAAACCTCTCGCTAGTAAGAACAGAAGATTTTAAGAGATAAAAAGAAAATTACCGCATAA
The DNA here is from genome assembly GCA_947086465.1 of Eupithecia exiguata. Taxonomy (NCBI): domain Eukaryota; kingdom Metazoa; phylum Arthropoda; class Insecta; order Lepidoptera; family Geometridae; genus Eupithecia; species Eupithecia exiguata. The sequence continues at coordinate 1,234,587 of OX352250.1, read as the reverse complement.
CTCCCACGTCCTTCCATATCGGTGGAGTAGATCAGGGTTTCCTCTCGGTAGATTATCCTTGAGCTGATATTGTGATCACACTCAATGTTCATGACTCTCTCGCTTTCTGGAAGAACACACGTAAAAAGTTAAAGTACGTGCAGTTTGACCACGTTTATAATTACACCGATGTACCTGCGCAGAAGTTTTAATTCTGATAGGCGGCATAACGCTCTACCTATGCCCGCGAGATATGTGTGGTTGTTATTGGGTGATGGCTACACGCATAACGTCAGCTTTCGGAGACGCGATCACGACATTTGCGAGTCGTATTTTGAGTGGGATACATATGAAAATACATTGGTCCTTTTTTGTCTTACTGTGTACGTATCATATGAGCGAGATAACTTGAGCTCTGTTTTTGTGAACGAGATAACATGAGCCTAGTGTTTTTGTTGACTTAAAAGCTTAAAGCAGTGCAATAAAGTCTATTATTTAAAAGACGTTGGCATTCGTATTCAATCGGGTTTAAATGTTCTCTTCTGTGCAGACGAATTTTGCCGATGCGACTTATTAAAGTAGTTGACCTGTACTTACTAGATGAGTCCTCCCCAATAATTTCTACGAGTTCTGTAACAAAAAAATTATTTGAGTCGTTGTAGGAATTTATTGATCTAGTCTAGTTAAATTGAAAATAAATCATGATAATGATGTCAAAATTGTTGCGAATAACAGCTAACGAGCGGAGCGAGCCACAAAAACAAAATATTTTTATATACAACGCAGCGCGTCTCGATTCCCGCCCAGGGACAAATGTTTGTTCGATCTGCAGATGTTTGTTCCGGGTGTTTTGGATGTTTTCTATGTATACAAAAAAACATGCTTATTATATACTTATAATTAAGTACATAGGTACCCTCACCATACCACAAGCTCTGCTTAACTTGAGGCTAGATAATGCTATAGATAATTGACCAGGATTATATTTATTTATATGCCTCCTTCCGTGAGTGTTACTCAATATATTTAGTGTTGTTATCACATTAGCTTAATGGGTAGGTGATTATGACCTCTATGTCTAGGACTAACATAGGCTTATGGTGATGATCAAATAAAACGGTTCATGATTTTAATAGGTCTAAGGCAACACGCATCGTAACAACAATGTTAGTTATCTATGAGATTGTTGCTAAATAATTCATTTTTAGGGTTCCGTACTAAAAGGGTAAAACGGGACCCTATTACTTAGACTCAGCTGTCCGTCTGTCCATCGATCAACAGGCTGTATCTCATGAACCGTGATAGTTAGACAGTTGAAGTTTTCACTAGGGAAGTTCGTCCAGTGTTTAGTATAAGTTTGGGTATTTTTTAACTTACAAAGGTCTGATATCTACTCGTGTAATGAATAATGAATAGATGGCTAAATGGATGGAAAAAAGGTTTACAGCTGTCCGTTATTTTTATGTGAGTGTGTTTGTTACGTTACCTTATCAAAAAATTATTGTATTTATATTTTAATATTAATTTTTGTGTTTCGCATAGATTCATAAATTATAATTGGTTAATTAATAAAAATCGACTCTAGCTCAATATCTTGTAACCTAAGAGTTAGGACTACGAACATACGTTGTTTCGTCAACTTCGCCTGGCTGATGTCCCTCGACATAAGCTCCAAATCCAAATCATCATAGTAGTCATACATAGGATGGTCCGGTTTGTGATGGCTTCTCCGAAGGTTTAGAGTATCCAGGATCCAGGGGGTGAACTGACGAAAGTGCAGCCAGCGCGAAGGAGCGGAACAACCTGAGCCGCGGATGCCGATGCCGAACTGGAAATAAACGAATAGTCGAAAAACACGCATACATGTAGGTTTTTTGGTGGCCCAACAGTGTTGCCGCCTTCAAGTTATCGAGCCTCTCATCTTCGTCACGTATTATAGTAAATACTAGTTTTAATTTAATTCTGTTATTTAAATGTATTTTTTTGTTTATATTATTCATTGAGACTGTTCTCACCAGGACAAGTTTCCCTTCGCTTCGATATACCAGCGCCATATTGGGTGAGTAGGTGCACTGTTCTTCATCGTGAGCCACGTAGCAACTATACTCTGCTGAGTTCAACAGATGCCCTCTCTTGGCGAAAGGAATCTGGAATTCGTTATCATCATATCAGCCCACATAGTCCACAGCTGGACATTAGCCTCCTTGGTAGTACGCCCTAAATTAGGTAGCGGAGCTTAGCTACCTTTCTCTACATAGGCATTATGCTATAATGTCGACGGTCTATCGAGTGAATGATCTCCTTATCTGGAATTATCTCACCGAAATCATCTAGCAAAAGGTACCTACTCCTTTTCCATCTGCAGCAAAAGAGTTAGGCGGCTATTTTAGATTTTGTGTCAGCTGACTTGTCCTGAGCTTTCAATTAACTAACGTCTTTAGGTAGCTACAAAGCCGGTGTCCTCCAGGGCTCTGTGCTATACCTATTTTAGATTCTGTATCAGCTGACTTGACGTGAGCTTTCAGTTAACTTTATGTAGCCACAAAGCCGGAGTCCCTCAGGGCTCTGTGCTATCACCTACGCTTTTTATTCTGTACATCAATAATATCAGAAGAATTTATATTAAATTTGCTCGTATTTATTTTAAATTATGTGTTAAAAAAATACTTACATAGAATCGAACGCAGTCATCCTTATCACTCCTGAGAATAAATATATTAAAATATTTTTTTATGATGTCCTGCTAGCCAGCTAGTCATGTGCACAGGACATATTATACACATAGTACACAAGTGTGTGTGCAGGCACACATTATTTTCTTATTATGTAGGTAAAGAATCTTCAAAAGAATATGTCTATCAGGACATGTATTTTGGTCTTTGTCAACGTGCCAGTTTTGTTGCATACTTCAACATCGTCATCATCACCATATTAGCCCACAGTTGGACAACGGCCTCTCATATTATTCTCATATATCTCACACCCAGCATCAGCGTGCAAGCAGGTTAAAAGGTCTAAGGCCTGCAGTTTTCCGCTGGTCCTCATCCACCCGGCAACCTATGGGACTTTATACATCACAGTAGGTAAACTAAAATTAGTTCCAATTAATATTAACACTTACAATACCACATCTTTCCAATATTGACTCTCAGTGTCATTAACTGCAATAAAACAAATTAAATTCACACAAAATTGCGGTTGGAACCTTGTGTTATATTCGTTTAATTAAATCTGTACGTCTACCGGATCGGAATCGAAGCGTAGGTACGTGCTTAGATTGCCGATGACGTCGTCCGCAACAATATCCTCGTAGGGTATTGTTGCGGATGACGCTTAGCAGAAATACCGGTCCCTTGTATCAATCGGCATCGGTATCGGCAGATATGACGATCCAGTGGACGCTGTACCATAGAAATCAATACAAAGCAACAATAGGGTATGGTATACGGTGATGCCTGTGTGTTCAAAAAAGTCCGGTAACGCTGTCATGGCCATCTGCGGTCAACAGCGAAAAAGAAAGTCCATTCGAAAAAAAAAGTTGATAATTTTTTATTTGTTTTCTCTATTGATATAGAAATATATTTCTGCATATTTAATTTGTATTTTTTGATCTTTTTTGTCGAATTTAATCATTAAAAAGTAGATATTTGAAGACTCAAAATTTCTAAACGTGCCGTCACCGTTCGCCGTATTGTCATGAAGCTTATTAGCGGTGTATATTTTTTGAAAGAAAGAAAGAAAAATATTTGTTAGACACAACATACTAACAATAATCATAGTAGTTATCATTAATTTTTTCCTAATATTATTATGATTGAAGGAACAGAAGCACTAACTGAACGGTGACATCACAGAATTATCAGCATGCTTATCACCCGAAGCCGAGTGCAGTTTTACTATTAGATTTTTATCTGCATAATAAAAAAAATTGTGAGTATTATCTGATTTTTTCGGTAATAAAATAACTTAAATAATCGATTTAGATCAGATTTAGATAAGAAAAAGTACCGGAAGTACTACAATGTCCGCATCTGGACTCGATTCGGTCCACTATGCGTTGTGGTACTAACTGAGCAACGAGACGGATTCTATCTTACGGCATAACGTTCCATGCTCGCTGCGATTGGTACATTACGCCCCGTAACACTAGTCAGCACCGGCTTTAGAATACGACTGATGAAACTGACACCTACCTTTAATAATACTGACTATAACAGCAGGATTGGGAGGTCGAGCAGTTTTTGGCCAAGGTATGGGCTGCCCTGTAACAGAAAATTATTAATTGGTACACACACAGAAATAATAAGTCACTGCACTAAGCATGCCTTCCTTAAGCAAGTGGATTTTGCAATACCTAATCATCGCTTGGCATGCAGATTAGTGATCGTTAAAAAAGGTGAAAAAATATACAGGATTAAGCTGTTGTACTTCCTCTGATATATCCCTTAGCCCTCACCTGAACAGCTTATAATGGTCGCTGGATGCAGGGCTACTTTAGTGGAGCGCATTCAACCCAGGCGTATCTATGCACAGGAACACTGTCGGTATAGAAATCTACTGCGCACGAGTCGACGCCGTCATCACTCTACAGCTGGACAATGTGTTCACCCGTCTCTCAACGGGTCAGAGTGACGGTTGGTATAATCGTTTTTATGGTAATAAGGAAGATTGGCGTCGAAACTAACAGCACTGAGCCCAGTGATCTTTTGTCACTCTTTAGCTCGGGAACTGCTGAGGCGCAGTTTGAAACGCCTAATGTGTAAGAACAAAGTCTTAGGGCACTAATAGTCACTTGCATATAAAGCCCTTCTTTAGTGAAGCGAGGTAGATCAGTCCTGGTAGATGGGTCCTGCCGGAGGAATGGTCAGGATGCAGCAGGTATCGATCTACTGCGCACGAGTGGACGCCCGATGCACTCCACAGCTGGACTTCTGTGGTGCTGTATCATAATCATAATTAATCTATACAAATAATATGATAATAATTTAATAAATAAACAACATATGATAATAATATGATATATTTATAATATAATAATATTATAAAGAGGAAAGATTTGTTTGTTTCTTTGTTTGTTTGTTTGAATTGAATAGGCTCCGAAACTACTGGACCGATTTGAAAAATTATTACCTATTTCCAAAAATTATAACCTACATTATCCCTGATGAACATATGCTATAGAATATTTTCAAAAAAGTTAGGGATCCGTATGAAAACTTAGATAAGATGTGAAAAAATACCATAAAAATCCTATATCTACCCGTGCGAAGCCGGGGCGGCGGCCCGCTAGTTTTGTATAAAAATTACATTTAAAAAGTGATTGCAATCTAATTTTATTATTCAACTATATCCGTAAGTAATAATATTTACACTTCAAAAAAGAAGGACCCTATGTTCTGCTGTATGTACGTACATATTATGTTTGCCAATGTTCCGCCAATTTTGGACCATTAAGGATTATTATTTTATAAATATTAAAAAAAAATCCCAGGGGTTAAATATTTGTCCCAAAAAAACTTCAAAAACATAGTATATAATAAATACTAAGGAATTCGAAGTCGACTTTAATCAAATTATTGATAAAACTATGTATTTATCATATGAGCAGTTTTGACACTAATTCCGATCATCGACTTTTGACGCAAGAAGTATACGAATTTAATGAAACTAGTACTACTAGCATCTCCCAGTTAATTACTAGCAAAATAGTTAAAACTATATCCTGCCTGGGTTTGGGGTCCCAGCGAGCGATCGACGCGGCTGTTCCAACGCCCAATGCTGCCCTGATGACGATGACGTGCGTCACTTCCTCTTCCGCTTTTACAGTTGCCACCTCATTCACATCGTACTCTTTAAAGTCTGATTCGGTCTCTGACGAAAATAAAAACAACAACCACCATAATAAAGTTACACGTCCACTGGATCCGTATCGAGGCGTATCTACAGAGCGTAAATATACAATACAGTACAAAAATACTTTATTGTACACCATAAAATAACATTACAAAGAGACATCACATAAGATAAGTACGATGGGCTACAATGGGCTGCTAAGAAGCGATTTCTTCCAGGCAACCTTTGGATGGAAAGAATTGTGAATTTAAGAAAGGCAGGGGGTGTACCAAAGATAATCTAAAATACATATTTAACACTATAAGGACCTAATACCAACGGATATACCTACATTAATATAATAAAAACTTATCCAAAAACAAAAAAACAAAAAGTATACTTAAATAAATAACATAAATTAATATACTAACTACTTAAATAAATTGTCAAAGTAAAGTACCATCATTCACTTTTCTGAAAGGAAAAACTCCTTGACTGATCGGACTTTTCTATTAGACTCTGGTAGTGCATTCCACAACCATATGGCCTGTATGGAAAAAGACTTGTCATAGAAGCTAGTTCGGTGAGGTGGTATATTTAACACTAGATTTTCTGGCGACCGAAGGACACGGGAAGGATGAGGATGAGAATCGTGGAGAAATTCAAAACGTTCCTTTAAATATATTTATGAAAACTAGTAGTAGTTTTCATAAATATGAAAACGTGTTGATTGAGCACTCATAATTCAATCGGTTCCCCAAAAATCTAAAAGAAGCTTATATCTTGTGGAATATCAAGATATAAGCTTCTTGACATAAGTACTGGTTTTGTTTTTCTCATTTTTAAAGGGGCGATATATGACGCTATTTTGTAAAAAGGCATAGAATTTCGCTGGCAGATGCTGGATGCGGCAAGCTGAAGACAGGGCGCTATGGCGCTCTTTAGGGGAGGCCTATGTCCAGCAGTGGCCTAATATAGGCTGATAATGATTATGATGATGTTCTATTAACATTATTACCTAGCGGTAGTATAAAAAAGATAAAAAATACAAACCTTTTTTCACCAGTTTGCCCAACCAAGGGAAATATGATGGTATAAGTACACTGTGTAGAGCCTGTATAGATATGCAGCCTGCAAAACAAAGTCAATGTTAGATAGATAGATAGGTAGATAGATAAAGACTTTATTTGCAACTTCAGACACACACATACAAAATACAACAATTATACAGTACACTAGTAAAAACAAACAATAATACGATTAAGATTAAGAGTAACATAGTGTAGGAAACGTTGTGTGTGCTGCAGCAAGACAAAAAGGCCGTGGCTCAGTGAAATTTTTGCTTAAAAGCAAACACTGATTTTCAGCCAAAACCAGATCGAGAGCGAGCAGAACGAGTCACAAGATAATGTGTGCCTAGCTATGAATTATTGTGGTTGTGTAGCACTTTAATACTTGAATACTACTGCATAGAAAAGATAGACCGTCTTTGCAGGTTGCACCGTTGGAGGAGAGCAGTGAATGCGTTAAGTATAGTTAATACTTTATGCATCACCTTTAAAAACAGATTGTATTGAATGAGGTAAGTGAGTTTAGAATCCTATTAAGCCTTTCTTTATGTTTTATCGAAGAAAGTAAACGGCTTTATGGCTTTTAGCAATTTTTGGCTGTAGTACTTACAGGCAAAATAAAAATGGCGGATGAAAATCGATTTTAGGAAAATCGAAGATATCCTAAAATCGATTTTTGGCTCTAAGATCGTCTACCACACAGTAGGCGATGGTAGAGCCATATCCATATAAGATTAATATATATAACTAGCAGCGCCTCGCGGTTTCACCCGCGTAGTTCCCGTTCCCGTAGGAATTTCGGGATAAAAAGTAGCCTATGTCCTATTCCAGACTATAATCTATCTCTGTGCCAAATTTCATCCAGATCCGTTTTGCCGTTCTGGCGTGATAAAGGAACAAACATCCATCCATCCATCCATCTAAACTTTCATGTTTATAATATTAGTGAGATTATATTTTAATCTTCAAACCCCTTTAAAATTTATTTCATAACTTACCGCAAAAAAATAGGCACAATTTATCCAAAGTCATGCTCCGATTAAAACAAACACAAATAGGAACTGAAACAAATAAATTGGAAAAAATATTGACAAATTAAGACTTCATTATAACAATTAATTGGAATATGTTTGAACATTTTCTAAGAAACGAAAGAGGCACATTATTAAAAATCTTCTTAGGTAGCGCACAGATATAAACTAACTGACGAGCAATGTAAATTTCTGATTGTTTTGAAATCACTCCCTGTCTGTAATTCAAACAAAAGGTAGTGTACCTACGTATGGTATTAGATTAGTAGGTATACTACTGTTATGGCCCGTAGCACATCATAATCTTTGCCTGGCATCATAGCTCCCAAAATGATAAACCGATTTTGATTTGGTATTTTTTTTGGAAATAGACTTCATTGACAGAGTTTCTGTCTATCACTTTAATATTATAAATGCAAAAGATTGCAAGGGTGGATTAATGGATGGATTTTCTGCATCGCGCCTACTGAACAGATTGGGCTTAAATTTTGCATTCATGTAGGTTTAGATCTGGAATAAAATGTAGGTTTTCCTATAAATCAGTTCCTATGGGATAGAAATAACCTTGAAACGTAACAAAATAGAGAATTTTAAATTTTGTTTTTTTGAATTTTAAAAGAACACACTGTTTTAAAGCCTTGTTCGCTTTATGACAGACTTTCTTTATGGCAGATTAGCATTAGGCCAGATTCGTTTAAGGACAGATTCGCTCTAAGGCAGTAATTGTACAAGAAATGAAATAAGTTCCCAAAAATTTCCAGTTTCGGCGGGACTCGAACCCGCGTCCCACCCTCAGTACGGGTGTGCTCTAACCAACTAAGCCACGAAACCCTTAGTCGGTTCAACCGAAAATCTTTGGGACCTCTTACGGACTATAGCGCCGGTGGCTCCTTCATTTTTTAGAGATACCCAAAGTGCGGGTATGCACTATAACAAAAAACCTTAGTAATTGTACAGTCAATGGCAAACAAGCATTAAAAACGCCTTCCGTTTAACATAATAGTACATTGTGACACCTTGTAGAATCATCTTTTAATCAAACTTCAAACACCTTTATCTCTCTCACCGAGATTATCTCAAACCCTTCACACACAACACTGCCAAATAAAAAATCCCCTCTTACCACCGACGTTGGTTGATTTTTCCGCCTTTTAAAGTTGGTCGAGCTATTTCTCAGCAAACCAAACTTTACTATTCTTTGATCATAATGTTTTCAATTATTTTTCAGTGTTTTTATTTTATTTTCTGATTAAATTAATCTTTGGTTCGATCCGCTGTGAACAATAACGAACTTTATACAAGTGATTATAACGTCGGATATGAAATAACTTAGTGAAAATGTATTTAGAATACAAGGAAATTGTGTATTTGTTTGCTATAGTAGTTATTTTGCTTCTAGTGCTGGTTTATCTACAAATGTGTGATTTAGTGATCAGGCGTTTTGTCTTCAAAGTATTCAGTAAGTATTATATATTTTTTCAGCCTATTTCATCCCACTGCTGAGCTAAGGCCTCCCCCAAACTCCGTAAAATCTTGAGTGATTTCTCATCAATCATTTAGGAAGGCGTTGAGGTCATCCTGCCAACGCTTTCGTGGCCGACCTCGACCTCGGCTGCCTTTCGAGACACAGGGTGTAGTGATGCATAGTGATGAACATAGAACCTGCTCTTTCTTTCGTAGTCGGTAAAAAATACCTACATTTTTTTATTGATCGATTCTAACGTCGGAAATAGCACAACCAAAAATTGTTTTTATATCATGCATGCAGTAAAACATATTACCAATTGTAGTTAAAATATTGTATCACGCTCTATCATGAAAATCATTTGATAAGGTTTTTTGTATCATTGTCTTATCAAGAGTCACCGCTTTGGCTCAGTGGTGAAAAGTCTGCCTGAGACGCAAATGGTTGCGGGTTCGACTCCTGTGACGAGAAAACCAAAGCTGACTTAAATATTTGGTCCGTGTTTAGCTGTTTGTGTACCGAAAAATGTTATGAAAGTAATATTAGTAACATATTATACAGTTCGACATTAACAATAGGTGCGTCTCTCGTTAGACGTTGGGAATACTTTTTGTGAGACGTTAGGAATGGGCACGTCTTACGTGAGATGTTGAGAGGAGTACGTTCACACACATAGCAGTCCATTTTACAAGCCCGTTTTAACATATATGTTTTCATTCAACGATGGCGGGCGACGCACTATGGGTCAGCAGCGTAATTATCGTGCCAAAAATCACTTTGACAAAAGTTAGATTTCTACATTTTTCTCAGTGAATATATGAAGTAGGATGATTGAAATATCATATACCACAAAAAATATGGTATAATAACATATTTTAATAGCGATAGCTTGAACTTGAATGTAAGGAAGTAAATTGATTGATGTAGGAAAAATTGTGATCCTCCACTTTCAGATCGATTTTTTTACAAATATTTGTTGATAAACTATTACTTATTATACATCATTAAAAGCGCGGTACTTAATACTTTCCACCTTATTCAAGCATATCCTTATATGCATAAGAAAATTAGCTTTTACAGTCAATTTTTGACAGCCCTCCTATTTTTTCAGATTTGAAAATTCAAATTGAGTTTTCGTATTTACCGCTGTCTCCCGACAAAGAGTTACGACTACCATAACGTTCCTTGATCTGTATACTAACAGGATTTAAACTAAATTTTTGCCCCAATTTGCCCCAATTTGACTTAGAGGCAATAAAGTGTACCGTGGGAAAATACGAAAAATCATGAAAGTGGTTTTTTTGGAAAATTTGGTTAAAATTGTAGCATATATCCTGGTTTTTATTCACTTGATGACCTTAAATTTAGTATTGAAGGTTTTATTTTAATAAAATTTAATTATTTTTGACGTAAGAAACATGGTTAACTAAATATATGAAGGTACCTATTTTATAATTATTTCCGCCATAAATAGGAGTATAATCGCATAATTTGATAAAAATCATCACCTTATCAAAGAAAGAAACTAAATATTGCGGTTGCCGAACCGGAAACCGCAAAGAAATAAATAAGTTATCAATTTTCAGTGGAAAATATTTCGAGGAACGTGTGCAAGAAACCGCAATGGAAATTGTACAGATTTCCATTGTCGTGTGCAAATACATATGTTATCAATTACTGTCACTATAAAAAGGAATTCAGGTTCCAACTACAAACATTTAAACTGTTTTGCTAGATTTGTGCAAACAAGTGTATTAATAAATCAAAATGTGTGAATTCATTGTATCAAAACGCGAATTATGTTCTTTTTTATTCGAGAACGATGCCACTTCGGAAAATCTTCTTAAGTATTTGAAAGAAAACTATAACTTAACACCAACTAAACGCCAAAAAGTTCTCGAAAACATACAACAAAATATCTTACAAAAATTCCGTGATCGTTGGTCGAAAGCAACTTTTTGAACCAACCATATTTGTTTTTTTTAGTGATTCGTTTTTAAGCTAAAAATTAGCATTAACCCTCAAAAATTTGGTGAATATACTCAGAGTACTGCACAATTACATGTTGATAAATATAGGTAGTATTACATGCCCTCTTCTGTACACAAGATCTTACTCCACGGAGGAAATATAATCATTTTGCTGTTTTACCTATTGGACAATTGTCTGAATATGTTCAAGAGTCCCGCTATAAGGACTACAATAAAATAAAGTTAAAAACTAAAACCCGACTACGTAAAAGTTATAAACAAGCGTTCAAAGATGTTCCGAATATATATTAGCGATTGAATATTATCCATCGTTGCATTTTCATACTCGGTAGTCGGAGGCCCCAAGCTAGGAGTTCTGTATGTACCTACAAAGGCCTCCGACTACCTGAGTATGAAAATGCAACGATGGATAATATTCAATCGCTAATATATATTCGGAACATCTTTGAACGCTTGTTTATAACTTTTACGTAGTCGGGTTTTAGTTTTTAACTTTATTTTATTTGCCTCTTTTTAGTTATGTAGTAGCTACCAACCTGTGAAACTTTAGTACCATAAGTCCGCGGTTTCTGAGGCGTTTTTCCGGACTTAAAATTAGTCAATATCCTCTCCATAATCCTTGACTGCCTAGTTTGTTCAGCGGTAAATCCCGAGTTGGGCTAAAATTGTACCTAATTGATATTTCACTATCAAGATAAAACCACAGTAGCAGCTAGTAGTGATATAGGTACCCCCATGCCATCGGATTATGAGAGTGAGGGAATAGAGAGTGCACCTGTGTGGATAGTCTCCGATTGGGGGGCTCCGCCCTCCCAACCCCCCCTTTCTGTCTTACAGGGACGACGCCCTCTTAAGTCTCCCGATTGCTAGTTGATCTGTGTTCGCTAACATACTGCCTGTTGTAAATGTAAGTTGACATGTCCCAAGTAAATATTTTCTTTCGACCCCCGGCTTCGTTTCTTAACGTGTTTAGTGTTGTTTACTACTAAATCCTCCTATAGCCAGATATACCTAAATCTGTTTTGCTTTCTCCTGCAGCTTTCCCCTTGTCATTTTATATCTATAGTTTCTCAAGTAAAACAATATTAGTATCACACAATTTTACTAGCACATTCACTCTTTATTATAAATAAGTCTAGTACTTATGTTTGAAATTATAGTACGATTTGCGGTATTTACTAGTATTTTTCGATTGTGGTTGCCTTGTAAGGTGCTCGATGTTCCTCAATCTTCCATATTATGTTTTCTATTTCAACCGCACACAATTTATTACATTTTACATGCTATAGCTTAAGGAGGACGCGCAATGAAACGGCCACAACCCAAAACCCATCCACAAGATCACACACCGCATACTCGTAGCACTGGAAAAACTTTTAGTTTATCAAAATCGCAGTTGGAGAAAGGTTCCAGTGATGCCGCAGCGCAAACCGCGTTGCGGCATCACTGGAATCACTGTTGTTCCAGACGTTCTGATGACTCTTTCATCAATATGCCTCAAAGGATATGGAGTAAGGTTCAGGTGATGTCGTAACGATTCACCATCGCAACTCGCTGATGTGTCCCACGAATGATTGTTTGTTCAGTCACAAATTATAGAATTTCAAATATTTTTATCCAGTTTCGGGTTCATATTAAATATCTGATATGATATAAAATTATCAGATTTTGTTTTCCTTCATCTCTTGTTTGAAATATTTACATTTACATTGACAAAATAGAATGACGTATCGGTCATATTTGATAGGCATAGAGTTGATGAAAATAGGTCGTAGGTATTGTAATATTTCTCTATGGGGCCTGCGGCCTGCGGCTACGTAAACTTTATTACGCGTTTTGTAGGCTTATTCGGGGGCGGAGCCCCAAATCCTATAGCCTATAACCATCTGGGTATTGAGACGAATCAGTCGATACATAATTTGTTGAAATCGAACCAGTAGTTTCAGCGCTACGTGGGAACAAAGAAATTGGCCACATACATACAAACATACAAACATACAAACATACAAATATACAAACATACAAACATACAAACATACAAACATAGGGTGCTAACCTCATAACCCTCCCCTGTCGGTAGTCGGGTAATAATAAAAATAAATCGATTGCAGTATTCCAGAAAATGCTCTAGGTCGGCTACAAATGAGGACGTTTTTCATTCATCTGATCCGTATATCTCTAGCTTAAGGAGACCAAGCGAAACTGTTCCGAAAGAACTGTGGCAGGAAGCTATATAAATCTTTTAGATTCTTAACCAACAAAACCTTGCATTTACTTTTTTACGATTATTAGAATTGTAATTACATAATATTATTCTATTTTATATTTATAAAAGTACTTCTGTTATAATAATTATTTACTAGTTTCCAATTTATCTTCTTTAATAGGTTTTTTATTACTTGTTACTCATTAAAAAGTAAGTTTTAATTTAACGTAATTTTTTTATCTTAATTTATTAATAATGTACAAGTATTATTTTCTATTATGTAAATGTAGAATTTTGTTTTAATTACGTCCATTGGATTAGTTAAAATCCAGCAAGAAACTTAAAAAAATATATTTTTTAAGTTTAGTGGCAATTTTTTAATACTAACAAAGAATTTTTATTTATTTATTTTTATTTCATTTATAGTCCATATATCTAAGAGTATAATTGCGAAAGATTCATTAAGATATTTTGAAAACTGAGAAAGTTACAGATTTTTGACACGATAATCACGCTCCTGTCCCATAGTGCGACGGTCCGTTAAAACGGTCCTGTAAATACGGACTTTCCTAGTGAACGAACAAAATTCACTACGACATGCTCTACCACCGGGCTAGCTAGATGATGACACGAGGTATAGTATTGAGTTCTTATATCCAAGAAACTTCTGCTCTCTTGGTATCTCTTCGTCTTAAAGTATCAAGATAGCAGAAGTTACATATCGTTATCTTTGTAATACGGATTCATCTTACTAATAATTCATGCAAGTATGCATCCTTACATGAAAAGTGAGTGGTTGACAGTACTTTTGCCTGCCTTTAAAAAGTGGGACGAATCAAGAACATTTCAGCAATTTGAGTTTCTTGACTCGTCCCACTTTGGGCCAAATCGAGCGGGACGAGTCGAGAACAACTGAAATTTTCCCTTGGCCGTGGATGACACTTACACTTGGGGATACAAATCTTCACAATGGCTGTGTTTTCCACCTGCCTATAATTTCTTATCAATTGTCGCACAATCAAGCGATACAATTTCGCAACGCAACTAAACAATGAACGATCAATATAGAAATGTCAGTTATTGGAGCTAAAGGTGGTCGTACGATAGTACAATTGTATCACATTTTTTGCCCTATTGTAATAATAACTGATAGTTATGTTTTTCGGTGGGCCGGCCATATCTCACGATGAACCGTCAACCGCTGGGGTAAATGAATTCTTATTAAATTTTAGGATATTTTCTCAAATATGTGAAATGTACATATTTATTTTGAGAAATAATATTCTTTAAACCTAAACGAGTTCTTGAGTGGAGACTGTGATTCGACAATTTAGTGTAGGACGCCCCCCGACCATCTGTGCGATTACGCTACAACCATCCATCCTAAGCTTGACATTTAAAAGCCATTTCAAAGGCCTTGAAAGGCCTTTTAAAGGCTTTTTATTTGGATACATAATTGACATGAAATGATTTCAACGCAGTTGTGTATTGATTTTCGCTGGTTTCTTCATAGTTAAATTTGCTGTTAATACATGCTAGAATGGCGAATATCTTAAAAATCAAATCTTTGAGGACAATGTTTTCTGGATTTTTTTATTTGTTGAGTATCTCAACAAATAAAAAACGATCACTCTACTATATAACTATAACCCAGATACATTTAATGCATATCTTTCATTGTGCTAAGCCATTTTGAAATAAAAAGAAAATGGCGGCTGACGTTAAAACCAAAATTTTCAAATCGCTTCGTGTTCGCACCCACCTACTTATATGGGTATGGATTTCGAGTAACTCGAAGTCGTAGATTACGATAAAGATGTCCATTTCCAAATCCAAGATGGCTGACATTTTGACATCGCAAAAATCAGACTGTATCGAGATTTGTGTAATTTCTGATAATAAATAATCATTTTTAGTCGTACGACAAAATCGCGAACGCTCACGGCTGATTGCCACTAAGATAGGTCGTACTTAGGTACCTATATTTTTTATAACTTTTGTTTTTCCTGAAAAGATACCTATTCAGCATTTCAGTGGCTCTAATCTTTTAATTAATCCCTATCTGTAGATACGATATCGACATTGTCACATTGCCATTTCAGTTTTTACAATATGGAGTACTTTATGCTTTTCTTTCCGTTCCTTGTTCTAATATTTATTTATACGCTTACGTGTATTTGTCTAAGATGCTGTGAACTTTTTGGTAAGTCCTAGTTTATTATTTTATTCTAAAATTATTAAAAAGGCGAAAGTTTGTGAGTTGTGCCCTTGTAAAGATTTGGCCAAAGTAAACGCCTTAACTTCTGAATGGATCGGCCTGAAATTTTCCACACATGCGCCTGAATAACATATAGACTACTTCTAATTCCAAAAAACGCAAAAAATTTTACAGGGGATATTTTTTGGGATTTGACAGCGGCTACAGTTGTGAAAATTATGTGTAACTTAACTCTCTCTGAAACTTATTACATAGCATAATACACAATTCACAAATAACACGAATAACTGTTATAATTTTTTTTTCAGTAAATAAAACCCTTTTTATTTTTATTTATAATTGAAGTACAAGGCAGGTTCAACTGCAAATTTTATAGTTGTGTTTTTAAACACTTATCATTTTTTACGCTTCAATTGGAAAATGCGTCTTTTATAGTGCCTCTGGCTCACGTACCATTTGGTTCGAAAGCTATTCAGTTTGTACCCACCCATTGTGTAAGTACTTATACCCTTCACTATATAGCGCCATTCTGTGTCACCCGAATGTAGAGTTTTAAGTTAATTGTTAAGGAAAACCAGCAGCACATACAAAGAAAAGTAACAATAAAGAAAAAGGAAACAGAATTTCACGAGAAAGTAGAATAGTAGATACTTAAAAAGTGTGAACAAGCCAAGTAAACACATAACCTAAGTACAATACTTTAATCAACTTAGTACATACATAGCAAACATATCTAGGTATATTAGAAATGAGAGATAAAATATGACCAATCAATAATGTTAGTAGAGCTACACAAAAATAATTCAATATACATTCCGTACTACATTATTCTTGCCAGTATCGAAATTACCTTTTATGTTTGTTTATAATTCAGCTCTTATTTGACATAGCATAGGAACAATGTACAATAAGGTACATAGTACCTATCAGTTTGCAAGAAACCAAAACGGAAAAGTTACTGAGAACGTGACAGTTGACTGCCGCTTACCCGTCAAAATTGGAACTCTTAAAGGCTCGTTTTGTTTACTTGTTTTTGTTTTATTATGCACAATTGTAGTTTAGAACTACGGGGTGACATGACATTTCGGCAAAATCTTCATAAACCAAATAAATTATAAACAAATTAGATCGCCGTCGTCCTACTAGATAGGTGATTGCTCTCAATATCCGGTAGGGGCGCTGCAAGGTGCTTAGTGTATAAATTATGGAAGGCAACGGAAAAGAATACACTTATAGTTTTCATGTGTGTTATAATACCTACCCTACCACCTACATATTTTATGCCTACATATTTTATGTAGGTGGTAGGTATCTATCTATTCATTCAAAGGCTTACTGACATACCTACTAGTAGTTAAACCATAGCTGGTAGTTAGAGCTAATGCGCTGAGAAAATTTGAGCGAGAAATTCTAGGTAATTAGTGATTTATGTAGGTACTTTTTAGAAGTAAATTTGTAATTAAATCAACAATGTACCTCCTTGCAAATTCCAAGAAGAAGAGAAACGTAACATAGTATTTTATTCTAGTTTATTTCCGATCATTAACTTCTTGATTATCAGTTACAAATTATTTTGCTTCATGTCTAGCAGCGCTATCTATTGATGAGTAGCGGAACTCGAACACATTTATACAGAGTAGGGTTTTGCGTATTTTTCTGACTGTATGAACCTTTTTGACGACAGTTACGAGACGTGATCGTGACCATAGAGTAACTATCGTGACGTCACATTTTCCAAAAGTTTTACAGCGTCCAAAAAAATTCTTGAAATCGTCCGGACTAGACAAATCCCATAACAAAATATGAGACATCACGTCATAATCACGTTTCGATTCTACTAACTTCACTAAGCCTTGATTCTTTGTGTTCGCGCACTTTCGTTAAAGAGTGGTTTTCGTTTTCACTGTTTATTATTCCTTGAATATTTACAAAATATAAAGTTCTGAAAAACTTCGTAGAGCGTGCTACGAAGCTACGCGGGACCTGCTTAGCATACAAAAGATTTAAACGCGTTCAAAATTGCTGTGCCAATTTTACCTGCGAGGCGTGAGTTATTGTGATGTCGTATTTTTACCGACTTCAAGGAAGAGGTATTTTCAGCTGTTTTTGTTTTACGTACGTTCATCGATTTTTCCATCAATTAATGACCGGTTGTTATAATTCGTTCGCTATTGTATTTAAAATGATCCCAAATTAGTCCCGAAATACTGCCAAGGGATTAGTATTTATTTTATCACGTGAAGCTTAAAAAACAACATAATACTTTTGAAAAATTACGACTAGCTACAACAATTTTGGTGATATCTTCGCCAATTCTCAATAGATTTTGATGGTTCTTTCATTGTTGTCTAAAGGTTGATTTTGAGGTGGTTTCATAAAAGTTAAATTCTCGAGGAATTAAAAAAAATCCACAAGGTCGCTTGTCTCTCGATCTTTTATAGGATACATTTCGGAGAATGCTCACAGGAACTACATGACCTGATTCCACGACCCCCTCTTTACACTTCAGGACAAGCAGACGCACAGCGCATTACCACTCCTACTTGGTGGATATACCGTCCGCTCGCACTAAGCGGTTTTCCTCCACCTTCATCATTCTTACCGCTGGGGTTTAGAACACGCTCCCTGCTGCTGTTTTTCCGGTTAATTACAATCTGGGTCTCTTCAAGTCAAGAGTCAATGGGTATCTTCTAGACCTTCGTGATACATCGTCGGCCACATCTTCACTTTCCATCAGGTGAGATTGTGGTCAAACGAAGGCCACAATCACACCTGAGTATAAAAAAAAAGTATTGACTGTAAAAAAAAAAAAAAATATGTGCGCCGTAAAGCGTATCTAAAACATCTTAATAGGCTACTTGACTACTACTGGGAAATAATTCTAACGTATTGTCTGATAAAAATAATGCTAAGTGTAATTAATATTTCTTCTTCAAGGCCAGTCGTATTAGTGGGGTGCAGAAATTACTCTCAGAAATGTTTTTTTTGGTAGGTTAATTAGTGGGGGGTGCCTTATTGCACACTACATGGGCTAAAACCACCCCTTCTTATAATTATTATTAATCCTCCAATTATTATTATTAATCCTCCAATTACCCCTTCTTATAATTATTATTAATATCAGTCTGACCGCCGTCACTGACCGCGACGCACGCGCCATTATGCCGTTGCAGCGATCTCCTGCCGCCGCCGCGGGTGCAGCAACAGGCAATAACTCGAACAACCCACCAATGGATAATCCGCGATGTTCCAAGTGCAAACTAGTAGTTAATGAAGTTTTGGCCTTTGTTAGTAATAAGGTCGACACGATTCCAGAGACGGGTATTATCCAGATTTGTCTTAGTGCATACAATATGGAAGAGATAGAAACCGCGAGATCTCTTGCCTATCAGCTGATGGCCCCTGCGAAAAGGTACTTACGAAGAAAGGAGGGCGGAGAACAGAAAAGCGTCCAAGAGATTATAAAATTAATCAAAGAGTTTCAACCTGACGGGTTGGCTATTTTCGTGGCCCAAAATTTAAATAAATTACCGAGTGTATCCTTCGATTATATTGACATCGTGTCCTTTTTAAAGGAAATGGCAGTATTGAAGAATGAAGTAGCATGTCTAAAAGCGAAGCCCGATAATAACAGCCTAGTAACTGGTAATGATATTGACGCAATAAAAAAGGAGATCGATGACGTTAAAAATATATTGGCGGAGCTTCGGGAAGCCTCCGATACCAGCAAAAGAGAAGACCTGTTTCGTAGGTCTTATCATAACGATAAGAATACTCGAAACATCCAGCAAAATAGCGCATCAAATACAATTGAGGGTATAGTTGAGCTCAAGAGCTTATACGGACTCTTGTGGTTCCTATTACCAAGAATAAGACGGGTGATATCTCGAGCGTGGCTAACTACAGACCAATTTCTTTGGCTACAATAGTAGCCAAAGTACTTGATCGCATAATACAGTCGCACCTTAGCATTTTGCCTTACAATGATGGTCAGTTTGGTTTTCGTCCTCAAGTTTCGACTGATATGGCCATATTCTCCATGAAGCAGGTCGTCCGCTACTACACGCAGAGAGGAACTTCCGTATACGCTATATTTCTCGACCTCAGTCGCGCCTTCGATACTTTGAACCACAAACGTCTTTGGAGCAAGCTGCGAGATAGCTCAGACGTCCCGGATGATGTTGTTGATCTTCTCGAATACTGGTACCAGAATCAGACCAACAGCGTCAGGTGGGGAGCTGAGCTATCGGACAGCTACCAGCTTTCCTGCGGAGTGAGACAGGGGGGGCTCTCTTCTCCAGATCTTTTTAACTTGTACGTCAATGGTTTGATCGAGGAGCTGAGCAGTGCCCCGGTGGGGCTCAGATTGGATGGTAGGTATGTCAACAATCTGAGCTACGCCGATGATATGGTTCTGCTCAGCCCTTCGATCAAAGGGTTGACAAAGTTGCTCGCCATCTGTGAGAAATACGCCAAGGACCACGATCTCATCTATAACGCCAAAAAGACGGAAATGGTTATCTTCAGATCAGGCAAGGGGCCGGAGAATGTGCCGGAAGTCTGCATTGGCGGGCGACCTATAAAAATTGTAGAGAGCTTTAAGTACTTGGGACATATCGTAACATCGAACCTAAAGGACGATGCTGACATAGAGCGGCAGCGAAGATCATTGTGTGTAGTTGGCAACATGATAGCGAGGAAATTTTTTAACTCTTCGTCTGACGTGAAAATCACCCTTTTCAAATCATATTGTCAGTCGTTCTACACATGTCAACTTTGGACAGATTATACCAAAAAATCACACGATGGTATCAGAGTGACGTACAATAACGTTTTCAGGCATCTCATGGGACTGAAGCGCTATTGTAGCGCTTCAGAAATGTACACAACATCCCGTGTTGACTCTTTCAATGCCATCCAGAGAAAGAGAATAGCCTCATTTATGTCCAGAGTTGACATGTGTAAAAACTCAATTATAAGGAGTATGGCAGATCGTTTGATCTTGTCTGATATGTACAAACGGTGGGTGGCTATTGCCACTTAGAATATTTTAATTTTTTTGACGTACGTACCTATGTATTTATGTACCAATTTTTGTATTATTATTTTTTGTTTCGTGTATCATGTACCCTAGTTTTAATTATTGAATTGTACCTATAATTGTAAATACCTATATGGATCTCGTGTCTGAAAATAAATGATTTATTATTATTATATAATTAACTGTAGGCAACTGAAATAGGCGTGGATATGTGTAATTGGGTTACGTTAAAACCTTTTTTCTCCGTTATCTTTATCGAAAAAGCTTAAAAAAATACATGATAATCTATGGGATACAAGGCAGATTCGCTTTGTTTCAAAAATTAAAAACTTCAAAAATGAAAAAAAAAACATCGTATATGAAAACATTATAATATCATAAATAATTGTACAAAGTACCATCTGTTTTCTTAGTTAATAACGTTTTTCTCCTAAACTAAACTATCAATCACATGATTTTTTTATTGTCTACACCGTATCAACTAATAAAATACCAAGAGAACCTTTGGTTTATGTGCAAATAAACGTCCTAATTAATAGACAATCAGCCAAAAACTTCATTTTTGCGCTTGCGCTGCTCTCCTCTGTCCCGCTCCTATAAATGCGAAATCCTATGCCTATCCTTTTCACAGAATGGCGTCACATATCACCCCCTTAATAAATGAAGGTTACTCTAAGTAACCCTAATATTTATAGATTAGATAATTTTTCGAGGTTGCAGTTTTGGAATCTCGTAAATGGCGCAAAAGAAGCTATTTAAGGCACTGGTGTTAAACTCTCCAGCTGCTCAACAAAGGTCTTCCTCCTTTTTGATGTAGGTATGTATTTGTTTGTGTAGAGTACAGATTAGATATTTATCTTTCCTCTTTATTATCTCCAAATTCTTGGAAAGCATTTCCGTTTCGACATTCTAAAGTTATCCGTCCACTGGATATTACTACTGGTATTGGAGCGTACGGACCTAAAAGATTTGTTGCTTTGTAATGATTTCAAAGGTACAGCAGGGTACAGCGTACACTGGGTCGGCATATCTGCCGGTACAGAGGTCAGAGGCGGATGTTTTTGTAAAAGACGTCATCCGCAACAAAATCTTTAAGGATATTGTTACAAATATCGTCAACGGCAGACGCAAGCGATTTGAAAATACCAATCTATCCCTAAAAGTAGCAATTATACATAATACAAATGACTCGACTTATAAAGGAAACTCTGAATTTTTCAAAAATGTTGGTAAATAAAAAAAACGGTTTATTCAGTCTGTTTTGAAAATATTTTACAATCATATTTAAAGTAGTTCGATGATTGCTATGTAAAATAATGACACAGTATAATATGTGCATATTGCCCGTGTCAAATCCGAAAGCAGTTAACGCACGCGCTGCGTACGCTCCAATTCCGTGGACGAGTAGCTTTAGCATAACTGTATCTACTGTGACGATAGTTTGTTGACAGTTCTAGAAGATATGTAGTGCATACGTAGGTAAGTACGTGTGTGTAGGTAATGAGCTAGTTCAAGAGGTTCTTATCAGTGATAACAAGTGATTTAAGCGTTTTGGTTGATAATGATAACTCAGATTTGCTTACATTATGACATGGTTAGGAAATTATATACTACTAGCGGTCCGCTCCGGCTTCGCACGGGTATATTCTATCGCGTTCATCAGAGATAATGGAGGATTCTAATGGTGAAAGAATTTAAAAAAATTGGTCTATTACGTTTCGGAGCCTGTTTAGTTCAAACAAACAAACTAATCTTTCCTCTTTATATGAGTATAGATAATATAGAAGTACAGAGAGTACAGTTGAATACACTAAGGTTGGAAAACTATGTCGGAATTAAATGATGAAATCCGATAAAGAGTTGTAGTTATCCACTGACTGATTGGTACTTTATTTATTTACCAACTAAAAATAAATGACTAATAAAATTATTTCACCATTATGGTGAAAGAATTTTTCAAACCGGTTCAGTAGTTTCGCAGCCTCTTCAATTCAAACAAACAAATCCTTCCTCTAAGAAATGAAATAAGTTCCCAAAAATTTTCTATTTCGGCAGCACTCGAACCCGCGTTCCATCTTCAGTACTCTAAACCCCAGAAATCTTTCTTCTTTATAATATTCCTCTTTATAGAAGTACAGAGTACAGTTGAATACGCTGAAAAAAATAAATCGGAATGCAATGGTGAAATCCGATAAAGGGTTGTGGGTATCCACTGATCGGTACCTACTTTATTTATTTACCAACTAAAAATTAATAACAAAGAAAAGTTACAATAATAACACGTAAACCACGGAGTTTGTCAACGTTCTTAATTTTATTAACCATAGACTTCGCACTGTTATAATCTATCGCCTATGTTCATCAGCGACAATGTAGAGGTCTAATGGTAATTATTTCACCATTAGAATTTTTCAAATCGGTCCAGCCCCCCTAGCACGGTGATTGTTGTCTAGGGTAGAATAGACAATAATGACATTGCATTGCCATACATTGCGTACATTATTGATGTTGAAGGAATGCATTTCAAATAAGGTAGCTTCGAAGCCTATTCAAATCAAACAAACAAATCTTTCCTCTTTATAATATTAGTAGCAGTCTGCCCCGGCTTTGCTCGGGTGTATTTTATTGCCTATGTTACTCAGTGATAATGTAGCTTTCTAACGGCAAAAGAATTTTTGAAATCGGTCCAGTAGTTTTATGTTTATACAAATATACATACAAAAATACAAATCTTTCCTCTTTGTAATATTAGTATAGAATCTCACTAATATTATAAACGTGAAAGTTTAGATGGATGAATGGATGGATGTTTGTTCCTTTATCACGCCAGAACGGCAAAACGGATCTGGATGAAATTTGGCACAGAGATAGATTATAGTCTGGAATAGGACATAGGCTACTTTTTATCCCGAAATTCCTACGGGAACGGGAACTACGCGGGTGAAACCGCGAGGCGCTGCTAGTAGAAGATATTTTATTAACCTTAAAACTACTATACACCATAACCTTAAAAACTATGTTAATTAATACTACTTAAGTAACAAATTAGATTTGTGGGTAGCAGTGTTTATGGCAAAATGGCCTTCACTCAGCATTGTGCTGGGTGCACGCACACTGATGTACACCCCGCGCTGGTTTTCAGTGAAGACCAGAGAGGGATCGTGTCACGTCACGATCGTCAGGTGCGCGATATATAGTGTAGATAGATAAATAGATAGATAGATAGAAAATGCTTTATTGCACACATAACTTAAAAATAACAGACAAAGATAAAATGGAGTACATAAGAAAAATGTGACAATTGGCGGTCTTATCGCTCTTATCTCTACCAGACAAACGTGGATGGATAGGATCGTTGGATTGACGGGGATCTGTGTGCATTAGTATTAGAGATGGGCCGAATATTCGTTTTATATTCGGTATTCGGCATATTCGGCAACTTTACCGAATATTCATATTCGGCCGAATATTTGGCTGAATCACCTAATGTTCGGCCAAGTGATACTCAAAGTTTTTACTGTTAAGACCCGTGTATTATCATGATTTGAGTGTACAGTGTAATGAAGTAAGTATTTTAGAGTGTAGCTTTCTGATTTTGTCGTCACTGAAGCTTTATTTTCAATTAAAGTAGGTTGGTAAAAATAACTTCAATCAATATCTTCACGCCGGATCCCTTGCAGGATAGGCAAGGAATCCATAATAACTTAATGCAAAATATAGGTATCTAGCTGTTTTGGGATTAGGCTTCTGTGTTAACTCTTTATAATAATATATTAAACAGGCCTTAATTGAAGGAAAATAAACAAGATATTTATTTCGGTCAGTCTTTATTGTGTTAGAGAATAGCTGAATCAAATCACAACACCTTAGTAGATTATGAATAGTATTTTTTTCTAGTTTCTACTCAGCATAGCGTCACAAAATATATTTATTGATATAAAACGTTTAAACCTATCCTATTCAACCAATATAGTTCTTTACAAACAAAATTAGTAATTTGTTTGTACTTTTCAGGTTGATATTTAAGAGATCAATCACTTAATCTACACATTAAGAGTTAAGAACTTAACTCTAGTTGGGCCTTCTAGTTGCATGTATTTTTTATTTTTTATTTTCTATGTACATAACTCATATGTGGATAGCGCTGTGGGCTACATTGTAAATACAGCTCATCTTTACATTGTACAGTAACTAACACAAATGTATAATAAGCGACTACATTGTGTAGTCGTTTGTTATTCCTCAATAAATAAATAAATAAATAATTATAGTCTACTGAGATATAAGACAAATATGACATCTCATATACGACGGAACGGAATCAAATGTACCGAATATTCGGCCGAATATTCGTATTCGGTGAAACCCATGTTCGGCCCATCTCTAATTAGTATATAGCTAATATAATTACAAAATTCTAATACAATTACAATATCAAATCTTGTGTAGATATTAATGAAGATCAGCCGTCTCGTTGCTCGTTGCTGCCACCTTCTTCCCCCGTACTGACTGCACGAATGCTCGCTGTTTAAAACGTTACATTATGCACCGTAACGCTGGTCCGTACCAGACTGTACCAGTACCTACTTTTCTGGTCCATGTGTGATAGAATCCGTCTCCTTGTTCGTTTGTTACCCACGTTGGTAACGAGTAAAGAGACGAATTTTTATTTTCACACGTAATTACGTACGTATCATGCTCGCTACGAATAGTAAATTACGGTCCTTAACCCTGGTAAGTAAACGGCTTTATAGACTTCTTTTAATCCCGGGAGGTGGTCAAATAATAGGCATGGACGAACTAAGTAAAACATATTTCGTACATACGGTTTATTTATTTGCTTATTTTTTTTATTAGATTATTGATACTCTCACTACTCTACATAAGGTTCGGTAGAGCAGCTAATTTCGAGACGTAATTAGTAGTAATTATGTCTTGAAAATAGCTGATAATGATGATTATTATTGTAGTGTACTCTATTGTCCCGTTTTATGATGGAAATAACCACTGGTAATATGTAATTTACTTATTGGTTCGCTGGTGCCGTACAACGTTTATCACCGGCTACGGACACAAGGGAAGTGATCCGTCCAGCCTGCCGTGACCTTCGTCTACGCCACACCGAAACAACAGTTTGCCTTCATGCTTCAGGCATCAATTTATAATGTGTATACTTGTGTATACTACAACTATCATTATTATTTGTGTATGTTACTTCACAGCTGGACATAGGCCACCGGTCGCGCCACCAACAAAAACTGTACAGTTATATGGAGGGTACCTCACCTTGGTTGCGCAACCAAATTTGTGGCGGCAACCAATAATCAGCTGGTGACGCAAACATTAATATGTATAGGTGGTGGTATCTGCTACGGTGTTTTTCGCCAAGAAACTCGCGGTAGTGCCACCACCATGGCGCTACCATGGTGTCCTGATGAGATATGGCTCTAAGATCGCGCGAGACAAAACGCGACAGGGAAATAAATTAGTCGGTAAAAAACGCGTTTTAGGCAATGTTGTGTGAAAGGCAAAATCATTTTACAGTCTTGCTAACAAGGTTTGGTTTCCCCTATTAATGTTCTATAGGAAAAGATAAAATATACAGTATTCCATCTGAAATTTCTGACGTAGAAAATGTTTATCATTGTAATGAAACGCTCGCTACAACATGTTTTACTCATACAAACAAAGAGTTAAATTACGAGTAAACACAAACATGCATTACAAGCATTTTTACCCGACTACCGACAGGGGAGGGTTATGAGGTTAGCACCCTATGTTTGTATGTTTGTATGTTTGTATATTTGTATGTTTGTATGTATGTGGCCGATTTCTTTGTTCCCACGTAGCGCTGAAACTACTAGTTCGATTTCAACAAATTATGTATCGATTGATTCGTCTCAATACCCCGATGGTTATAGGCTATAGGATTTAGGGCTCCGACCCCGAATAAGCCTTCAAAATGCGTATTAAAGTTTAGGTAGCCGCAGGCTGCAGGCCCCATAGAGAAAAATTACAATACCTACGACCTATTTTCATTTTCAACTCTATGCCTGTCAAATATGACCGATACGTCATTCTATTTTGAAAATGTTTCAAACTTTTATAACTTTCACGTAGTCGGGTTGTAGTTTTTACCCGACTACCAACAGGGGAGGGTTATGAGGTTAGCACCCTATGTTTGTATGTTTGTATATTTGTATGTTTGTATATTTGTATGTTTGTATGTTTGTATGTATGTGGCCAATTTCTTTGTTCCCACGTAGCGCTGAAACTACTAGTTCAATTTCAACAAATTATGTATCGATTGATTCGTCTCAATACCCCGATGGTTATAGGCTATAGGATTTAGGGCTCCGACCCCGAATAAGCCTTCAAAATGCGTATTAAAGTTTAGGTAGCCGCAGGCTGCAGGCCCCATAGAGAAAAATTACAATACCTACGACCTATTTTCATTTTCAACTCTATGCCTGTCAAATATGACCGATACGTCATTCTATTTTGTAAATGTTTCAAACTTTTATAACTTTCACGTAGTCGGGTTGTAGTTTTTACCCGACTACCAACAGGGGAGGGTTATGAGGTTAGCACCCTATGTTTGTATGTTTGTATATTTGTATGTTTGTATATTTGTATGTTTGTATGTATGTGGCCAATTTCTTTGTTCCCACGTAGCGCTGAAACTACTAGTTCGATTTCAACAAATTATGTATCGATTGATTCGTCTCAATACCCCGATGGTTATAGGCTATAGGATTTAGGGCTCGGCCCCCGAATAAGCCTTCAAAACGCGTAATAAAGTTTACGTAGCCGCAGGCCGCAGGCCCCATAGAGAATTATTACAATACCTACGACCTATTTTCATCAACTCTATGCCTATCAAATATGACTGAGACGTCATTCTATTTTGTCAATGTAAATGTTTCAAACTTTTATAACTTTCACGTAGTCGGGTTGTAGTTTTTAACTTTATCTTGTTAACTTTATCTTGTTCTGATGTAGGTACCAGTGCCAGAAATTTTGCCGAGTACATTCAGCATTCCTACTCTTCAAATGTGGTGATGTTAAAAATTGTTCTAGCTAAGTGAAGGGCCACTTTTTTTTACGTGGGGCCGCCAAACTATTGTGGCATAGACCGTATTTATTTGAACAGGACATCCCACTGACAACGTAGCTCCAGTCCGTTATAAAATCCACGAAAATTTAAAATTCAATAATTTTATTTCTTTACGCTTACAAAATAAGCTCGTAAACAAGTCAAATTTCATACTATAAATCGCTTTATTAATAGAAATTATTATGAAATAATATAATTTACCAATAACCCTGTATAAGGTATTATTGATTTTATCCACTTCAAGTTTTTGTCCACTAGTGGAAGAAGTGGAAAATAACACGCCATCTATTATTAATTTATTAGTCCTATATAGTTACATAGCGTTTTTCTTCTTTTGAAAACTAAACATTGATTCCAATTTTATATCAGTTATCTAGTACCCATAACACAAGCTCTGCTTAGCTTGCGCGATGATGCTGTGTGATTTTTGTCCTTTATTATTTATTTACTTACTTGAAGGCTACGAGTATGCTAGTACTCAAATACAAATTCATGATTGTACTCATGAAGACGTAGAAACCTCACTCTCAGTACCCTTCAAGAATTGCAACACCCCAATACATCTTTCTCAGAGTGAACTCACGCCTGACCGATTACGTACAGTCGTAATCTATGCGGCGAGTAGTGTACACATTCAGTCGCATATTACCATACGGTAGATACGAAAATAGTAACAAAAAATTTAAAAAATATTAAAAAATAATGTTTGGAAATAATTGACAGAAATTCTGTAATAATAAAAAAACCATAAATCTTAGACGTTAGATTTATCAACGACAAATAAATTCCGAATTGGCCTTCCTTAAAAATTAATTAGAAGTGTTTATGTGATTTGAAAAGTTTTATGTGACTTTAATTTATTTAAATGTGACTATGTGATAAAGCAATGTGATATATTGACTGTGATTTATTGTTATCGAATTTCAAAAGTGTTTTCAATAGTAAAAAAATATAGTGTTTAAAACCAAACATTTAGTAAGAAAATTACAATAACAGAAAAATAATAAATTAATTTAGTAACACAATAAACAAACTAAGGACCACTAATTCCACAGTTGAAATTTTTAATTAATAAAACAGTGAGTCAGTTAAATTTTCGTGATTCAAATAACAAAAAAAAAATTAAAGTGCCAAATAAAACCAAACCTAGTCTAAAATGGAGCACTACAACGGCAAATACGTAATCCAGAACCTCACAGAAACAAAAGACGACGTGGTCTACTCCAGAGTTGGCAACACTGGCAGAAATCTTCTGGGTCTTCTACCCGTGATGCTGCTGATACTGCTTGTAGTGTTGAGGATCTCCTGGACGCTATATAGAAGCTTTGGTAAGTGATAACGAAACTATGTACATATTAATGCTGCCTAGATTCTGCAGTGCGTCAGGAATGTTTGCGCAGCCACACACAGGCGGTTTTCATACGGTTATGGGCAAAAAACAGTTTCCCTGATCCACTCCCTGCGCAGAGTACGGGACAGTCGCAGCAGCATCCTGGGTGCTGTGGCAGAGTGCCTGTCATCCCCACTCTGGAAGTGCTTTGTGCGGAGGGTGATCAATCAAGGAACCTATTTCCTTGATTGATAATCCTCGGCTCGTTGATTTGCTGTATATAGTGCCCATGCTATTTATTAAATTGTTATTATATATATTGTATCCTATTTTATTTTATGTGTACCACTCGTAAACCTATGGACCCATGGCTGTCTAAAATAGAGCATTTTTATTTATTTAATTTTTATTACAATCTTAACATAATAAATAATTGTATAGGAATTTGTTTTTTTTGAAAAAACCGACTTCTGATTCCCATTATTTAAGTTTTTTGGGTAAAATAATTATAACCCGGGAATAAAAAATGCATGGGGCCAATTCAGTATCATTTTCCATACAATAACGAAAGAATTTCGCTATTGATGGAGAAATCTACGAACAAACATAAAAAATACATTGTCTAGTAAAACGCTGTGTGGATTGTCCAGCGTTATTTATTTATAAATAAATTCATTGTTTAAAATAATTAAATTAAATCTTCTTCAATTTAACAGCACATTTCATAAAATGAACAGGTTAAAAACAATATTATGCATTTTAAAATTATAAATGTTAACCAAAAGCAATTATTATCATTCAAATTACATAAATTCCAAATATTCTATAAAGGTCGTCGTGAAGAGGTCAATCTATTAGGTCTTTTTATTATTTCATTTGCATTTAGTTGTTGGAGTGAGTGAATAGAGAGTTCATTTGTGTTTGTGTAAACCCTTGTGCACCTGCGCATGTGTACATATTCGGTACCAAATACAGAGCTGTCACGTACATCCATCTTTTGTTCGGTTTTCCTCTCCCCATAAATCGCCTTACGTTCATATCCCACACTCTTAACGTCAATTAATGACCATTCATTAAAATTATCCTTTACTCTCTGTAGATCTAGTGATCAAGATCCAATTGGTTCTATTGAGAACTTTTTTTCCCAATAAATCTATTTTAAAAAACTACGTCACAAATTGGATCTATTGCATCTACTTAGAAAATGACTAGATCCATATTGGTTCCATTAAGAATCTTTTTTCTCATTAAATCTATTTTAAAAAATTGCGTCACAAATTGGATCTACTGAGAATAAACTACGAAACTGACGTTCTAAGGCCTTAATCAATATTTATAATAGGTATGTTATGGCTGTAAATTATGTAGTAGAATCTAGAAAAATATCTAGGACTGTATATTTGGTAAAGACCTTATCAACACAAATAATATTATACACAAATAAAAGTCAAGATCATTAAAAATACATGTCATGAATATTATTAGAATATTCTCAAACCTGATGGTATCAACCTAAAATTATAAGAAGAAATTCCGGTTTTACAAAAGTAATTAAAAATGAATTGGAAAAAAGTATTCTTGTATGAATGTAGCTACTTAATAATAACTTTAAACGCAGGTTGGTTTGAGAAAAAAATGTTTATTTAAAGATACATTAGGTACTTTAGACTTTACACAGTTCAAATTCCAAACCGGTGATCGAGGAGGCCTCGAAACGGGTGATAAATCAGAGTATGGAAGAGTTTATAATGAAATTTCACAGGTGGGACATAAAATTACTTTATCTAAGTAAATATTTTACGCCACATTTCTCATACAATCAGCGCATTGACAAAATAGGATTAAACATTATCGAAGTAAATTCAAGACCATTTTTGTTTTGGTCCGAAATTTCCCTACTTTTTTATGAACCAAATAATTGGTAGGATAGGTTTGGATATAACTTCAATGTTTCCCCTGTAAGTAGGTGTAGTTATCGACGCTTGGGTCGGAAATAAGTTCCAGGGTTTTTCGACTCCTACGTTATTTGACCTCGTCGCGCAATTGGCAGCGCATCTCATACTGATGGAGGGTGTACAAGTCCCGACGAAGTCGATTTTTTTTTGGGAGATTATTCAATTTTCGTAGAGAATTGTCCCTGTGCGAGTTACGCGCTATAGAACAGAAAAAGAAATCTTGGAACCAAATAGTGTTAGGTGCGTACATATATAATATACTTTGACAGTCAGATACCTTAAGTTCATCGAACTCAGATTATAACCTTCAAATCAAGACAACAACGGTCAAGTAGAGAAAGATATAGGTAATCACAACAATCAGGCGTTGATAAAATGGCAAATAAATAATCCATATTCATGCTAATATCATAAACAGTAATTCTGTTTGTCTATTTTACTGTCTGTCTGCCTGTTACCTTTTCACACCTAAATTAACAATACAATGCAATACAAAAACACTTTACACCAGTAAAGTGAAAAAGTCAGTGTACACCAGAAAAAGAACATTACGAAAAGACATTACATGAGACAAGTACAATGGGCGGCCTTATCGTTTAGAAGCGATCTTTTCCAGGCAACCTTTGGATGGAAAGAATTATGTTAATTTAAGAAAGGCATGGGGTGTACTAAAGGTAAACTAATAAACACATAAATCTATCGCATTAGGGGTGCCTGTAAGGATAGGTGTACAATATTTTAAATACATAAATAAAATATTTCATCATCATCATCATCAGCCTATATCAGTCCACAGCTGGACATAGGCCTCCCCTAATGAAATATTTATCATGTACTAAATAAATAAATATATTTTATGTACCAATATTCACTATTCTGACAGGAAAAACTCCTTGACGCGAGATTTAAAAACTGGTAAGGATACTGTTTTTCTAATGGGCTCTGGTAGTGCATTCCCCAACCTTATATATGGCCTGGATGGAGAAGGATTTAAATTAACATTATACGAAATGGTTTCCCGGGGCTTTCCTCGGTTAGCCTTTGTGAGCATATAGGCTTCTCGAAAAGCACGTGCGAGGAAACGGCCAGCTAGATCTCCTTCATAGTAGGTATTTACCTAAGTCTGCAGCTTAGGCTGACCCAGCGTCTTCCCTTGGTCGTCCTCTGAAAATACTTTGTTACTGACCAAAAACAAAAGAGCAGAAGCAGAATCTTACGGTGTAGTCTCAGTAGTCCGATTACAGTTAAGTCAATCGGACTTCTGAGTCGCTCGACGACTCAGTAGTGTGCCTAATTGAACCGGACTTTTAACTCATTTTTTGCAATAGTTTTATCTGTTTTTTGTTATAGTGCTTACCCGCACCCATCTCTAAGAAATGAAATAAGTTCCCAGAAATTTTCGGTTTCGGCGGGACTCGAACCCGCACCCCACCCTAATAATTTTTGGGATCTTATTTAATTTCTTAGTTTTATCGGTGTTGATGATACATTGCTTACCTATTATTCTAATTTATTTTGATCCAGTGTCAGCCAATTTACACGATGAAAAGCGAAAATAACCAAAATAACATAAAAACTTACAGTGGCGGCGGTGACAGGGCCAAGCACGTTATTGGGAAGTTCTCTAGGGTAGAATAAACAATAATGACACCGCATCATCATACATTGCGTACATTATTCAAGATAAAGGAATTAATTACAAATAATTTACGCATTGGTTGATAAAATGACGTAATTTTTCTCTATTGTACTCTAGACAACCATCCCCGAGCTTGGCTTGGCTTACTGTACCTAGTATTTACTTTGCTTTGTCAAGTTTTTCGGGACATACGGGACATTTCGGGTTATCCCTAAGGATCAACATCATAGGTGACCAAGGTACCTCAACTGTTTGACCAAACCTAATGGTCGTACTGCCCAAGTGTACCTTGGGCACCTTA
Organism: Eupithecia exiguata; assembly: GCA_947086465.1. Classification (NCBI taxonomy): domain Eukaryota; kingdom Metazoa; phylum Arthropoda; class Insecta; order Lepidoptera; family Geometridae; genus Eupithecia; species Eupithecia exiguata. Next base: position 1,201,412 of record OX352250.1, on the reverse strand, counting down.
TCAGGACCTCGCCCCGACCTGAGCACCATCCATTCGGTTTTTGTGAACTTGTATTTTAATCCATGATATGCTCATGGATTCTCACAGTTTAAAAGCATTTTTTGCAAACCTTTGACTGAGGGACCAAGGAGCACCATATCGTCTGCATAACTAAGATTGTTTACACAAACGTTCCTTAAGTAGCATCCGATCCTAGTGCTCCTCAGCTCCCTGGTCAGATTGTCAGCATAGAGGTTGAACAGGTCGGGAGAAGTCAGCCCACCAGCTAAAATAGGCTGGTGATGATGAATGATGATTCAAAAACCTGTCATAGTTTCAGTTTATTTACTCTACCATACCATTACAAACACACAGAATAATAAATTTATTGGTAAGAAATATCACAAGTTAGAAAATAATTAAAATAACTATGAATAATAAAACACTGTTTTAACCGGATTGATCGCGTATATTTTATATTTTGTTTATAGCCTGACGTTTCGGAGGCTTTTCAGCTTCCATGGTCGCAGGCAGACTGAGGTGACAATTGTCTTAAACTATGTATAATAAATAATAGAATTATAATTTCAATTATAAAAAAAAAGTTAAATAAAAAATAAATCATTAAAATATTATTTAACTTTTCGCACATATTCGTCAACACTGTAGAATGCCTTCTCGACGAGCCACAGAACACGTAAAACTTCCAGTAGGTATATGTATTATTCTGGTCATAAATTTAAGCTGAAGAGTCAATTGTTTTCTTCTATTGACGTACAATTCTTATTGCAAAATAACTAGCCATTGTTCTTTATATATTTTATATAATGTATTATATCACCGTGTACCATGTTATGTCTTGGATACCTTCATTTTACGACGCGCATAAAAATTCCTCGACATTCTTACTTTTATGGGACCACCTCAGAATCAACCTTTAGACATCAACGAAAGAATCAAGAAAATCTATTAAGAATTAGCGAAGATATCACCAAAATTGTATGTGTGTAAGTATTATGTTGTTTTTTAAGAATCCGGCGACAGCTGCTCGCAACTTCAATTCGTAAATTATTATGTTCCGTAATACCAAAAATGATGACTGAAAACTTTTTGTATCTTCCAACATTGTGTTGTTATTCTGTAACTAGACAATATAAGCTATGTTCCTTATCAAACAAAACGTAAGATATTGTTGTTTTTAATACAAAACAAATAGGTCGAAAACATGTCATTTTCGACGTACAACTATGTAACATCGCATTTTGCATATTGTTTTTGCTTACATTTCAGTATAGGTGTGTATTATTTTAAAAAAAAATAACTAGGGAACTAGATAAAATAATATACTATTCGAATACAAACTACATGATATGGTGGAAATATGCTTGAGTTACAAATCATATTGGTAGTACGTTTGTATGGGCAAATCATCA